>CP092090.1:29846067-29913567 GCA_029203775.1 Neoneuromus ignobilis
ATAATTGTGGTCCAATTTCATGAATTTCACGTTCAATATTTATTTTTAATGCTTATGTTGTTTATGTTTTATCAGTATAAACCAATAATTTCACATAACCACACTAAAATTAATCCAAAGGAGTTAGATACTATGACCTTGATGGACAATTGATGAGTCTATTTCGTAAAATAGTGGACTCATTAAACTTTTGTTTCAATTAATCTATTGAAGTTTTTACAATTTGTAAGCGTTGTTGAATTTTCAAAAACGTTCCATGATAATTTGCCAAACTATACTGAGTTGAAATGTCAAAATAAGTTTTAAAAAATCAAACATAGCTGCCACCAGTTGTCAAAATTTTGACTTTCTTATTGGAATACCCTATACATTATATTACAAATTTCTTTATATATATATATATATATATATATATATATATGTGTGTGTGTGTGTGTGTGTGTGTGTGTGTGTGTGTGTGTGTGTGTTATAATTTTTTTTTTAGTATTTTTAATTACTAATTGAATGACATAAGGGGGTTTTCTTGTCACAACATTACTGAAATTATAAATAAAAAAGAACAAATTATTTTAATATTATATTATTTGAAAAGCATCTATATTATCGGAATAAAACACTTGTTTGTTTTTTTCGGTCTAATACACACGATATATTAGTAATAAAAACCATACCAAAAAAAAAAATTGCTATTAATAAAACACATGAAAGTAAAATTTGTTTGTTTAGAGATACAGAAGATAAATTAGTGTTAAAAAAACCATTTACTGATAAATTAGTATTAAAAAATATAAATGCTAATATATCAAAATTATTACGAAATAATCAAAATAATATAAAATATTTTTGAAAAATAATTTTCAATACGTAACAATCAAAATAAATTCACTTCACTGTTAATCTTAAAACTACATGTAATTTTACATTTTCTTTATAATTTTTCATAAATAAAGAGTTAATGTTCCTCAGTATTATTCATATTATAAATCGAACAACCATCCTTTAAAAATATTGCTTATAGATCTTTCTCTCAATAAATAAACAGAATCATATTATATATATATATATATATATACATACACACACACACATACACACACATACACACAGACACATACACACATACACACACACACACATACACACACACTAATGCATAAGTCATGGCACATATGGGTAACATAAGCAATTTATTGATATAATTCAATGAAGTTAAATTAAAAATATATATATTTAATTCGAAATAAATGCAATATTCATTAAATTTATTCATTATATTTATTGTCAATTAAATATTTTTTTAACTTAACGACTTCATTGAATTATGTCAATAACTTGCTTATGTTACCCATGTGTGCCATGACTTATGCGTGACAGTATGTGTGTGTGTGTATATATATATATATATATATATATATATATATAATAAATTCATGCATAAGTATTTTTGTTTCCATATATGTATTTTTAAACCGTTTATATAATTTTTTTATATCCCAGGTAAGATTAGGTACAAACGTATGATAATAAATGTATTATTTAAATGGTAAAGAAAACGCCAAGAATCTAAATTAAACAACTTTCAAGAAACACACACACACACACTCATATATATATATATATATATATATATAAGTATATGTGTGTGTGCATTCCTATGTACACACATCATATGTACATACATGATATGTGCACTTGTATGTATGTATGATTTATATGTATGTTACATTATCTAGTTACTGAATATACACATACATACATACATACATACATACATATATATATATATACACACGCGTGTGTGTGTTTATATATGTAAATATATACATATGTATATATTAGTTTTAAATCAACTTAAATTTTCTCTAGCGTAAAATGGTTACAAGTTGATGATGTAAAACGTATAATTTTTATAAAACACGCGAGTTTAGTTTAACTACCGCCAGTGAACTAAGCATAGAAATTATTAACAAGCTCGACCATGCATTTTTTATCAGACGAGGCGCGAAGATGTTAAATCCCTCTTGCGGCGGTTGTGCGCACCACGCGGTGACAGTCAACTCTGTTTCACCACCGTCGTTGTTGTTGGACGCTCCCCGTTGTCGCTAAACCACAACGACGCGATTTTTCCTTTTGAATATTCACTTATGCGACAATTCGCATCTTACAAACATTACAAAAAAATACATGTATTTAACTATTTATTATGAACAATATAATTACATGCGCTGGTATTTTCTATTCGTCTGAGAAGAAATATTTGTAATTGTTAGTGTATGAAAATATTATTTATTTAATAAAAATAAGTCAGACTTTTATGAATTGTTATTCAGTTTTTATTATTCTCTTTTATCATTGTTTAATATCACTAACTTAATTTTCACATTGCTATTTGTGTGTGAACGAAAATAAAATATTATAAATGAAAATGTCTTTAATAATAATTAAACATATTTGAATAAAAGAAAATAGCATTTTACTAATGTTTATTAAATTCTCCTTTAATATTTCAAAAATAAATTAATTTTCAAATAGCAATTAATTATTTTTATTTTTAATGATTCAGAAATCTTTTTTTGTTTTAAGAACTAAACATTATTAAACATTTATGTAAAATAATATTTTTTTACAAGAACAAATATTTTTTAATTTCAGATCTTTTAATATCTTAAAAATATATTATTTAATATAAATTGTATTTTGTTTAAAATGTAAACTAACTGTAATTAAAAACATAATACTCAATATTTACTAAAAAATATTTTTTAATGCATTATTTTGAATTAAGTAAAAACAATTTATACTTATTAACAATCTGTTAATCCCTGTTCAAAGTAATAATTTTTGGTTCAATAATTTTGTTAATAAATATGTATCCTTTTTTACTCATTTTCCAGAATAAATACAATATTTTCTTTTATAGAAATTGATATATTTTTAAAAAATAAATACATCTAAACTGTAAACTAAAAATATGAAATCTTAATGAATTACAATTTTATATTAATATTTTAATAAAATTTACTTCTACGAATTAAACATTTTTTCGAACACTCATTTCTTAATTTTTCTCAATTTTAATAGTTTTTCTTTAGACTAAATAAAGAGTTTAGAGCACTATTAAAAAAATGTTATAATATTTTATGAAAATAAATATAATTACTAAAAACAAAAATATAGTTACTATTTTTTTAACATTCGTTAAAGATTTACAATTTATTTATATATCTATATACACGTATGTGTGTGTTTATGTGTATGTATATACTTATAATAAAACGTACGCCACTGGGATAGTTCGTTTCGTGTAACGGTGGTGAACGCATGACGTCAAGAGATTTGCTTGATCAAGAGGACTATGTTTCTTACTTACCACAGCACTTTGGGACCCGCTTAAAAAGTTCACTTATTAGTAATTTCGTGTCTTAGTTAAGTTTTCTCATTATTTTTACAAAAAAAAATCGAGACAAAGACAGGTCTTTATATAAACACTACACTTTGTAATGCTGATACAACGTAAAATGTAGAGTGAACTGTGCTCTTCTTCCCACTCTTCGACAGTGTGTACAGCACATACCGTTCGACGTTTCTTAAAGGTAATTACCACCGTAAGTTTATTTACAACCTTACCACTTGACGGCTGAATGATGTTCATGTACATAAGATCTTTATTTATGTAAAGTTCAGTTTTGTTCGCTATTTATTTCTTTAAGCACGTAAATAAACTACAAAATATTTATTATAAATATGTAGTTTTCTAAAAATTGACAAATTTCAACATATATATTTTTTCCAAATTTATAAATAAATATTTTTTGCAAATTCACCAATATATAAGATGCGAAAATAAAAAAAAATCCTTACAACAGTGTTTCATTGTACAGTGTGAATAAAACTAGTCATCTTCTTCTCGATAATTTTTTCTGTATATTTTCCATGTAATATCTCCCATTATTAATATAATTTAACAAAAAATCTACATTATTTCTTTAAAGACAATTCCATTCTTCTTTTTTACATTATTTGTAATTTTAAAATGTCATTCATTTTTCATTTTTAGACAGAAATAAAATTTACGTGATATTAAGTCAGTATAGAATATATGTTCAAACGCATTTATTTCATTGTTAGTCAAATACTTATCATCAAAAATTATTTGGATACAAGTACATTGCTTGTTGCATAATCTAATCAATTAAGTAATGCTTTATCTTTTCATTCAATGACAGTTTTATTAAAACCTATTTATAGTTTTTATCTTCATATTTTTGTCTATTTTGATATAATGTATAAACATTAACCTCATTATAATTTTTGTACAATTATATCAGAACGAAAAAAAATTATGAATTACTAAAAATAGAATTTTAAATCTTTATTTAATATCATATACGACTTTTCAATTTTCACTTCTCTCATTTATATACTAATTTCTAAACAGTTTGAAATATATACATGCATACACACTCACTTCATATCTCTCTCTCTCTCACACACACACACACATACATACATACATACATACATATATATATATATATATATATATATATATATATATATATAATTCTCTATAATGAAAATATATTTAACATTTATGTCTTTAAAAGTTATAATTCTAATAATTCTATTAAAAATTCGAATATATGGTAATATGTAATTTTGATAAATTCAAGTTTCATATTTTTACTATATATATATATATATATACTCATAGATATATAAATATACATGTGTGTATGTATGCATGTATGTGTTAATTCTATGGTTGAGTAAATAAATTACAAACACTTCAACTCTAATAAAATATTTATCGATATTATTGGAACTAATATGAAGCATTTATGAATAATATATATATATTTTATAAACACACATCGTTTATAAAATAAATATATAAATAATGGACAACAGAACTATGATAGAAAAATACACGATATCTGCACAAGCAAATATTCAATGAACACTGCAGATGGATTCAAAGAACGAGAATCAGTTTCTGTTTATTTTTCATGTCTGTGCGTCGTGAAGCTTGTCCGCTTGCAGCACTGCCCGACGTCGAGTTTTTCTAATGTAAAATACCTGATAAAATAGTGCATCAGAAGCTTACGTGCAGTTTGTACTGCCGCAGATTTAAATCCGGTGGGACAATGTCTCTATACTGAAATCAAAGAAAATATTATACTTGAATCATTCTGATTTCTAAACACATATTACTCTTTTTGAACATGTCTACTTTTATATATATATATATTATTTAAGGAAATATTGATATGTTTTTACTGTTTCATTACTGGTTTAATATGCAAATATTATATATATATATATATATATATATATATATATATATATATATATATATAATCCTACATTCGTATTTATATACACCTTATCCACCAAACGGAATTTGGAGATAATTATCATATTATTAAAAAACTATCATTAAAAAACTACACCTATTTATCCCTATTTTGATTTATTCTAACATTTCAGATAATAACTTTTTCAACATTCACATATTTATCATCCTCTGACACCTAATATTTCCCAAATAAAAAAATAGAAAAAGATTCAACAATAATGAGAACGTAAAGGTTATGATGCGGAAAAAAAATATTTATTCCTCTAATGAAGGGTACTACAAAAATTCACACCGATTATTATTATTTTCATTATTATTATTACTATTATAAATTCTGGAAATAATTGTACAGATATATATATATATATATATATATATATATATATATATAATTGAAAATAGGTTTACTGTAATATCAGTATATAAATGTCAATATGTTTATCAATGTATGCATAAATATCCAACGTATTGTTTCATTTAAACCTCATCAAAACTTGCTAGATGTCATGTGTGTATACGTGTTTATATTTCATATATACACCATAGAGCTTAACTCCTTGCTCGCTATGTTTGTCAAACTCCAGAGGCTACACCCCCAGCTCGGTTTGTTTGCTCCACCGTGATACTTACTATCGTAAATATTTATTTGCAGTCATTAAAGCTTGAAGGTAATCTTTCGCAATTTGACTAGATTAATGACATTAATTTTGCGATGGAAATATATATATATATATATATATGTTTTTATATTTAAATATGTATATATGAAAAAAATATGGATCTTAAATGCCAGAATAATTCGTTAACTCCAGGCAGTACAAAACACTATGAAAAGATCCATATTAGAAAAAAACGCATAAAAATAAAAGACAACTCATTGAATGAGAAAGAAAACTAAAGTTACAGACATTTTGAGAAAAATGAAAAATTTAAAATGGAAATTGTACCATCATATAATATGAAAAATGTCAATAGATAAGAGAAATTTTTGATTGGAGTCTAGATATAAAAAAGGTCAAGAAAAAATTCATAGATAGATGGGACAAAGACATGAACAATTTTGTCGAAATGAACTGAAAAAAACGTATTTGCTCGGTTAAAATGAAAAGATTTGGAATAGGCGTTTATCCAGCAGTGGATAATAAGAGTCTGATGATTATGATATTTATGAGTTTATATATATATATATATATATATATATATTCACCCGTCCCTCATTTTACGCGGGACTTTTTTTACGCAGCAAATTATACCTCTATTTGCGCGGGACTTTTTTTACGCGGTATTGATTTACGCGACACTTTTAATACGCGGTCAGATAGATTTCATTTTATATAATTTTTCATGAAATTTATTACATATCAGAGTGATGCAAATTCTTACATGAACGTATAAAATCACGATATAAATATATAAAAGGTTGATTGTTTTCAATTACAGTAGCGATAGTAACACCGAATAAAATTTATCTAGTTTTGTTTTCTAAAACGTCATTATTTTTTTGTTAAGCTATATGAAATAAATATGTGTTTCAACAACTTCACTAGCTTTTATTTCCAATATTTTTTATATTGTACGGACAGACTCAATTTACGCGATTTTCATACGCGTAAAACAAATCCACGTGGAACGAATACTACGCGTAAATTAAGAGACGGGTATATATATATATATATATATATATATATATATATATATATATATATATATATATATATATATATATATCAACGCAGTTTCTCATCATTCAACGAAATAGAAATTAAATTTTCAGTAAAGAAAAGTATTAAATATTTCATTATAAACTAAATTACAAGCAGTTATAAATAAAATTCTTGAAATAATTTAAAATATAGAGTCATCCAAATGTGATACCTAAATTTGTGTTTTATTTAAAAGAAACACATGTTTCCCTATACACTACCCTATAGACATGTTTCTTTTTAATAAAACACAAATCTAAACATCACTTTTGGATGACATTATATATATATATATATATATATATATATATATATATATATATATATATATATATATATACGAGGGCCGTTTGATGAGGATGGTAAAAAAGTAAGAAAAACTAAATTGACAAATTTACTTAAATTTATTAATTAATTAAATTAAACAATAAATAAATTTATTATACTAATCAAACGACCCTCGTGTGTATATATATATATATATATATATATATATATATATATCATCTATTTATATTATATTCAATTTACTGTGCTATATTTGAGGTTATATACGTTTATAATAAATGAAAAATAATTTTGATCAATAACTTAGTTTTTGTCAATATAATACAAGCATACAGACATGTATATATATATATATATATATATATATATATATATATATATATATATATATATATATATATATATATATTGAAAAACAAATAATAGTTTTTTCGCTTGAGTTACTCAATAGTATAAATAAAAAATCAATAAATTGAATTGTTAAAAACAAACGACTGATCTCCAATCAGACCAAAATCGCAATCATCGCTTCCGCAGTGTAGCAGTTGTTAGTTTCGAACAAATTAAATTGTTTTTCTGCGCAGGATACAATCGCCACCCACATTCCGTATATACGACAAGGAATCGAACCCCGAACTACCTCCTTTTTCTATAACAAGCCATGGATGAACGTACACATACGACACGGTATCTATCGACTTTGTTGTAGTGTTACAGAATTGGTTTAGGTGTATCAGAGAGTGGGAAGGGTTCGGTGTTCGAATATCGGTGCGATAGCAACGGGATACTATCACTTCGCGAGGCCTGTTTGCGAACGAATTCCATGTGAAACTTTTATCAGATCTCCTCATTACTGGTTTTTGGTCGGTGCAAGTTTCATGAAGTAAACGTCGTGGTCGAAGGCCGTTTGCGATGGCCGTTGGCCAACTCTAACCGTAGCCACCGCCACCATCGAAAGACGGTGAGCGATTCAGAGTGCCGTTTTGAGAGAGCGAGTCGATTTTAGGTCCGAGAACTACTTACAAATAGACTTTCTTTCTAGTTGACCGCCTAAGATAAACAGTGGCGGAGGCGCTTTGTAATTAAAAAAATAAAATATTTACTAAATTATATATATATATATATATATATATATATATATATAATGTATTATACAAAACAACATTAAATCGCCATATAACGTACAGTGAATTATCAAAGTAATATATATTGTAAAATATTTAAAGTAAAATTCAAATAAACGTTTTTAATTTGAATTGTTTTGAAATTATGATTAAATTCATAAATCATTTAAAACAATCTAATTCCCAAAAAATAAAAAGTATTATTAAGATCTTGGAATATATTAAATCTCTTTTATATATTAATCATTTTATTATTTATTTTTCTATTAAAAAATAAATCTAATTATTTTATATAATCACATAAAATTATTTCTTGTAATACAAACACTATTTATTTATTTTTTAACTTGTGTAACAAATAAATAAATAAATTACTGTTTGATAAAAAAATTAGATTTAATATAAAACAAATTGCATTTCTAAAATTTGTTACTTAATGAAGAATTCTCGTTAGAATAGTTTTTTCTCGTAAATTAATAAGTACATTTTTATAATTATCATTTTTAATGTTTTGGTTTTTACTGTCTGCATAACAAGTTAATAACTTTTAATTTTTTATTTTTTTTAAATCAGTTATATGGAAATGTCTAGTATATCCTTTGTAAACATCTAATGTTAAATCTTGTTTTATGATGCAAAACATAATTTTACATTTCTGATCGCATTTTTTCGGGGTAAATTTAGATCAGTTCGAGCTTTAGATATTTAATTAATTGTGACATACGCGCAGTTCATGGGTCTGTCAGATATTGAATAGTCTCTTACTCTACTATTTTCTTCGAACAATTTCACGTCTACGTTAATACATATTTAGTTAATACGAACTAGCTAGTGACTGTAAATTATTGAAAATATTATGTTTTTAATATCAAATTTCTGTAGTAAAATTATAGCAATACGATATACTTCATCATTTTATTCAATTTTCAAACTATATCGATTTTAAAAACTTTTAATACACGTGAATTTTAACTTCAAATAACAATCACAGAATGACATTTGTAGAATATGTTCAAAGAAACATTCACAATGGGTGCGATCAAATTTTAGCAACAATAATCTTTATCTAAATTTTTATACTAAACAATTTAAATCAGTTATTTCATGTACATTTATATATATATATATATATATATATATATATATATATATATATATATATACACCCGTCCCTCAATTTACGCGGAACTTTTTTTACGTGGCAAATTATACCTCTATTTACGCAGAACTTTTTTACACAGTAATGATTTACGCGGCACTTTTTATACGAGGCTAGATAGATTTCATTTTATATAATTTTTCATGGAATTTATTATATATCAGAGTGACACAAATTCTTACTTGAACGTATAAAAGCACGATATAAATATATAAAAGATTGATTGTTTTGAATTACAGTAGCGATAGTCACACCGAATAAAATTTATCTACTTTGGTTTTCTAAAACGTCATTATTTTTTTGTTAAGTTATGTGAAATAAATATGTGTTTCTATAGCTTTACTAGCTTTTATTTCCAATATTTTTTCTATTGTACTGACAGACTCAATTTACGCGATTTTCATTCGCGTAAAACAAATCCACGTGGAACAGATACTCCGCCTAAATTGAGAGACGGGTGTATATATATATATATATATATATATATATATATATATATATATATATATATATGTATATATATATATATATATATATATATATATATATATATATATATATATATATATATATATATATATATATATATATATATATATATATAAATATATATATATATATATATATATATATATATATATATTAATGATGTATCGATTGAAAAGGACGAAATCGACGATCCGCCACTGTGTGAACGTCTGTTAGTCAGCCGCCAACATCGTTCGGTCAGACAGATCTCTGACTTTGAATTATTGATGTCGGCAGTCCAAGATGTTTGCACTTTTCATACGTGCGCCCTGCGGCCATGTCCATACGTTTACGGGATTATTTTTTTGTTTATTTGCTCATATGTAAGGGTGTGTGTATATATATAAGAAGAACACGTATACATATATATGTCTACTAAACCTTTCTGTGATTACGTAATGGACGTAGAATGCATCGTTTTACGGGACGAATGCATGCAAAGAACGAGTTACGCCGCCAGAGAAATCTTTCAAAGAAGACGCCAGCGATGAAATATGAAAACGATGAACTTTTATGAGAGCGTTTACATATATTTTTCTCGATTATCTGAGAAAGCTACATCAACAAAATTTACACAACTATTAAATATGAACATGATTTTATAAATATGAACATATAGCTGACATATAAGTGAGAATATATCTTTTGAAATTCTGATATAATATTTTTGTAAATGGAAAAAATATAGATGGGCCATAGGTTTTTCGCATTTTATTTTAAAATATGTGATGCGACTATAAATCACATTGGCGTAAAAATATACATTTATTAGTAACTTTTAAGATCTGAAACATTTTAGTTTTACATTTTTAATATATTTTTATTCAATTTATGTGTGTATATATATATATATATATGTGTGTGTGTGTGTGTGTGTGTGTGTGTATGTGTGTGTGTTTGTATGTGTATATATGTATTTTGATACTACGAAATAATTTTAGTCCGTACCATTTTTTGTGCATATTAATATTTAATGCGTAGTACGAAAAAACATTACAATGTGTATCTAAATAACAAAACATGAACTAAAAATAAATTTAAAACACACACACACACACACACACACACACACACACACACACACACACACATATATATATATATATATATATATATACTTATAGGCATTTTGAAAATATTTTTCCAATATTAAACTTCTTGGAATTTTTGTTCTCTTTTACTATTTGAATTTTTTTGAATTTTCTCTTTCCTGCACATCTATACTCATGTGAATCATACATATATATTCACATATACATACATACATACATATATATAAATTAATCCAAATGTGACGCCCAGATTTGTGTTTTATTAAAAAGGAACAGAAAGTATACACATGTTTTCCTATTTATCAACCTATACACTTGTTCTTTTTAATAAAAGACAAATCTAAGCGTACATTTAAATGACCCTATATATCAAATTATCACCTATTTATATATATATATATATATATATATATATATATATACCAAATTCACCGATTACATTCAATCATATTATTTTAATTAAGCAGTGCTTGCTCAGTAGTACTCGAATGGGTATCGCCTAAAGAACACTGATTGTCGTTATCAAAGATCTTCCATGATGCGACTTAGACATGAAGCTAACAATCTCATCTCATAAAAAACATAACTGTTATTGAACTAAGACCAAAAAATCCTACTAGATTAACATTGAAGAAAGACAGAGACCTTACAACGACTATACGGATCAGTAGTATTAATTTCGCTCTTTCTCTCTTCCTCTCTCTCTCTCTCTCTCTCTCTCTCTCTATATATATATATATATATATATATATATGCACATATTTTTTTCATCATTATTAATCTCTTTTTAACCTCAGTTTGTTGTTGTCTCTTTAAACATTCCACTTTCAACAATTCATTATCATTCTCATCTATTCCACACTCATATTTTTATATATCTCATCTATCCATGTGACTTCTTATAAGTTTTTTATTTTTCAAAATTCTCAATTTTATATATATATATATATATATATATATATATATATTTATTTATTTTATAATACATTTTGTTTAAATTACATTGATTTTAAAATTTATTCTAACTATATATATAATAATTTTCTTTAAATTGGTTTTAATTTTTTCAAACCGTTTTATATATTTACATATTAAGTCAATATATATTTTAAAAATAGAGTAACTAAAAATATTTAGATTTATTTTTTAATGAAAAACATTATTAAAAAAATAAGTTCATTTTTTAAAGCATTGTACGAACATGGCTCAAATTTAATATAATAATTACTAGAAAAAATAATTATATCAAAAGTTACATTTTTATAGAACATTATGTGTTAAATAAATTCAATTTATACATATATATATATATATATATAAACAAATAAATCATAAAATTATTTAAACAATACTTCATTAACAGACTCGTACAAATTGTTGGTATATTCGAGTGCCAAGAATAAGCAATAGCTAAATCACAGTGAAATCAGAATATCAATTACTCAGCTGTCTTATTAACAATTCATTGGTATCGATATCTAATCTTGGAATATATATATATATATATATATATATATATATATATATATATATATATATTGACTGAAAACAATTCAGCATTGAGAGACATATTCGTCCGACAGTTCTCCCTTCGAAAGCTACACTTCCGAGGAGACACATAGTTCGTTAATGGAGTTGACCTGTCAGATAAACAGTCCCCTATACCCGCCAACGCTGTTTCGTCTACACAATGCGAATAACAGCAGGAAAAGAAGACGCGAGAGGAAACAGTGAAACTGAGACAGCGTTCCGACATCCCAAGAGATATCGAAAAACGGAACCAGCTAACAATCACTGTTGTAATTATTTTAAAGTAGTTTTTTTGTACTTTCGTTGACAGAGTCGAGTAAAGCTATGAAAGAAAACAATATAGTTGTACAAAATAACTTTTATTTTTTTTGTGTATATAATACCCATTTCAAATAGGTTAAATATTTTCATATGTTCTATATCTATAATTAAATATATATTAAATAACTTAAAATAGCTTTATACACAATAAAAAATTTAAATTTTTAATGTTAATTCTCCATTTTAACTCAAATCTCTTATTTTTCAAAATAACAATATTCAGTAAGATATTTACTTACTACTATCAGATTACATTTTCAATTTTATTAATTAATGTTATATTATACTTTAGTCTTACCTTTTTAATTTAGTTTCATTCATTAAAATTTATTTTTAATTTTATCTGAATTTTAAAAAAATTCTTTTCAACTATTATTATTTAAAAAAATAATTTTGTTTCCAAACCTTATAACTTAACATATATTTGATCTTAACATACCTTCTAAATTTATTTAAAATTTTTTACTCATTGCATATAATAGCTAATAAATTTTATACTCAATATTACAGATTTTTTAAAATATTTTTATATAGTTTACTAAAGATATACACACTCGAATACAAACTTTTCAGTACTGAAAATGAAATTAGAGTTAATTTCAATAAATAGAAAATTTTCTTAATTTTAGTACCAACCAAATAATCGTAATTAAAATCGAAATAAGAAATACTATAAAAATTCAATATCAAAAAAAATATATGTACTATATAAAATAGCTGCTTAAACCATTTTCAAAACAAAGTATATTTTAAATGCCTAACAAAATGGGAATAAATTAAATTTTGTTTTATTTATATATATATATGTATATATATATATATATATATATATATATATATAAATCAGTCTACTGTTGGGTGAATGTCTCATTAAATTTTACCATTCACTAGTACTTAACCCCATATTCACAACGCTAACTAGGAAGATTGATAAAAATTATGTTATTTAGGATTTACTCTCTTAGCTACGTTTCCTACACCAGATATAAGGAGACCTTTATCTTCAACCTGAGATCGAGAACATGAAAACAACTTCTCCCAAATGACAGACAGTAATACTAGCCACTACACCCCTGGTATATATATATATATATATATATATATATATATATATATATATTTATATATATATATATATATATATACGAGGTGTGATCAAAAAATAAGGTCAATTTTTATTTTTTCCAAAGAATATTTATTTATTCATCAATTTTTATTTTGTCCCCTTCAAAGTAATCCCCCTCGGATATAATGCACTTGTGCCAACGCTTTTTCCAATCCTCAAAGCATTTCAAAAAATCATTTTTTGTGATCTTGTTCAGCTCCTCTTTCGATCCCGTCTTTATTTCCTCAATTGTTGTAAAACGCCGTCCTTTCATGGGCCTCTTCAGTTTCGGGAACAATAAGAAGTCACAGGGGGGCAGGTCTGGGGAATACGGTGCCTGCGGCATCATTAGTGTGTTGGTTTTAGCCAAAAATTCGCGCACAAGCAACGATGTGTGAGCAGGGGCGTTATCATGGTGCAAAAGCCAATTTTTGTTCTTCCACAAATTCGGACGTTTCTGGCGGATTGCTTCGCGCAAATTGCGCATAACTTGCAGGTAATATTCCTTATTTACTGTTCTACCCTGTGGCAAGAACTCATGATGCACCACGCCCCTGCAATCAAAGAAAACTGTAAGCAAAACCTTCACATTTGATCGAACTTGGCGTGCTTTTTTGGTCTTGGTGATCCGGAATGCCTCCACTGGGACGATTGAGTCTTAGTTTCGACGTCATAACCGTATACCCATGTTTCGTCACCTGTTATGACCCTGTCGAGTAAATCTGGGTCGTCGTTGACGTCATTCAATAGCTCTTGGGCGATGCTCATGCGACGGTTCTTTTGGTCGAAATTGAGCAATTTCGGAACAAACTTCGCTGACACACGTCTCATGTCTAAAACACCCGTTAAAATTGATTGGCACGAACCAAACGAGATGCCAATATAATCAGCAATTTCTCTAATGGTAATTCGACGATTCCCCAACACTATTTTCTTCACTTCTTCAACGTTCTCATCAGTTGTTGACGTGCTGGGGCGTCCAGAACGAGGTTCGTCGTTGGTGTCTTCTCGGCCTTCTTGGAAGAGTTTATACCACTTGTAAACATTTTTTTGGCTTAAAGTAGACTCATCGTATGCCACTTTCAATATTTCAAGTGTTTTGGAGCACTTGATTCCATTTTTCACACAAAATTTAATGCAAACTCTTTGATCCATGATTTTCGACAGCGGAAAATCGTGGAGCCTGCAAAACACTTCTAACTTTTATGCCTCTCACCAACAAACTAAACATGCTACATAGCTGAAATTTAGAACATATATTCGAGACGAGTGTACCAACATAACCAAATAAAAAAATCGAAGATCGAACGGATGTAGCCTTCTAAATTTCAAAATTCACCTTACTTTTTAATCACACCTCTTATATATACATATATTTATATTTGATTAAAATTTTTCATATTGAATAACCAATAAATGTTTTAAAAATGAAATTTACAGTCGCGAGATCCCATTTATTTACTCAACTCTTTATCTCCCCCAAGTTACCCTAACATTTCACTAAATTTATCCATCCTGAAATGTTTATTTAATATTAAGCTAGCGAGCTTTCCTAAATTTTTGTTCTGTTTTATGTTTCTATTACCGAATATTGGTTCCATTTCCACAGATTGTTTACTCAAACGATTTTGTCTCACCAGAGAAAAAAAAGAAAATTTAACAACATAAAAAATAACTAAACTGCGTATTGTTCTTTTTCAAAAATTTAATTTTCTAACTTTATTTATAATATAAAATATACATTCACTCAATAATAAAGATGATTATATTATAATTTCAGGATACTTATACGAATCGTATGTTATTATTTCTACTCTAACCTTTCTTCTACCTATTCTTCAGAATAAAGTAAAAAGAGAATATATTACAATAATCAGAATCAGAAAAAAATTATTTTGTCTAATAATTACATGAAGTTTACATGATATTTTCGGGGTTAGTTATGCTGCCTATCTTATGATAATGTGCCTATGGTTGAGTATTATTTTCGATATGTGTTAGTGAGATTTTGTAACAATATAGGAAAAATGTCAAAAAATCTGTTTTAATGTGAATTTTTTAACTATTTTAACTTATGCTAACTTAACTATCTTAATTAATTATACTGACTTAGTTGTAAATAGCTTATTTGCTAACTTAACCTATTTAAAAACATTGTTTACAGCGGTTCTAGGCGCTAAGAGTTTTGTCACTGAGGGGTTGTTGAAGACTATGAACTGTTGTTCATCATTAAACGTGTGGCTCACTGATCACTCTGTGTATATTACAATATCTTTTAATAAAAGTTATAAAAGTAATTTTGAATGAACTTAATTTCACACAATCGTACTTCGTCCCAATAATAATATCAAATTATTCACAGTATTTAAATTAAACTAAAATATTTTTAGTTTTAAAAATATTTGTTATTACAATATATTTATCGGATATGTGACTATTGAAAATGAATGAAAAATACATGAAATTTTCAATATGAGATTGTATAAAATTAAAATTTAATCGTGTATATAATAAAACTATTTTTTTTAATTTTTTGATATATTTAATTAAAATTAATTGAAATGAATAAACAAATAAAATTAGTAATAAAAAATTGATTAGAAAAATAATTTATATATATATATATATATATATATATATATATATATATATATATATGTAATTACAAAGGTCGTTTCATAAGTATGGTAAAAAGTAAGAAAAATTAAATTGAAAAATTTAATTAAATTAATTAATGAATTAAACTTAACAATAAATAAATTTACCATACTTATCAAACAACTCTCGTAAAATATGATTTAAAATGATGTTTATTGAAAATGTTTATATATAATTTGGGTAAAGGTTCTTTTTTATATTAAGGTAAAAAATATTTCTTTCAAATAATGCAACAAAAATAGTTATTTAAATTTTGCATATTGAAAGGTATATTTTTATTATTTGAAATTGATAAAAATATTTTTTTAAAAATTAAAAAAATTAATTAAAGTAGATTATACAAAACGAAATACTCGCATTAAAATTCTATAAATTTTTCATAATATCGATTATGAATTTCGTTGAAACATTCATTTTTTCTCTGAATACATGCTCAATATCTGTACACTAGCCGGAAGTAATAAACCACAAGATGTAATGCACTCGTATGTTACGGATTAACGTGCGGAAGCCGTTCCGGTTTCGTAAACTGGCCACCGTGAAGCCGCCTTACACATGAAGGAAGGAAACGGACGGAAGAACTCTGCCATAATCGTAGCGTTGTTAATAATCTGTAATGTAATTAGAACGCCAGCCATTTGTGGACACTAAACCCGGACTTAATTCGTGAGGCTACAGTGGTCGAGATCGAACAAACGGCCCAACAAACCAGCAAACCGCCGCACAATTAGTTTCGAGAGTTTAATAACGTCTCTAGTATTTTTTAACACAGACTCAAAAATTGCAAATGATGAATGAAAAATATTTTTTCTATACTTGAAAATGTATCTCTGAAAATATGTACATTTATATTTTCACATTACAGACAATTAGGTATTTTTTTGGTAATAAAAATCTGATATTTTTCTAATAAATACATTTTAATTCCAAGTCTAATATATTAAAATGTATAATTTTATCATAAATAAAAAACCTGTACATTTTAATAAATTTTATATCATCGTTCAATTTCTGTGCGCTATAATTTTTTTTTGCAAATTTACTTTTCTTTTAAATGAACACCTTTTTTAACATATGAGCCGTTAAAATTGAAAGTGGAATAACTCCATTTTTGGAAAAAAATGAGTTAATGACAATTTTGGGTAGACATAGATCTACTCTTTTTATATTTATAATAACACAGTCAAGGGTGTACAATATACCCATAAATTAATCAAATGAAATTTTCTGTATAATTTTATCGCAAAAATGTTAAATTAGAAGTGGAATAACTCCATTTATTCATACAATGAGATAAAGGTTTTCATTTGAATTGAACGGAAAATCGACTTTGAAATATTTTTAGTTATATTATATAAAAATTTATAAATAAACCATAATTGTTTATTTATAAAATTTCCAAAAAATTTTTCAAAAAAATCATAATTTCAAAATGCAATTTTTTAAACTTTTTGATTTCATCTTTTTTTATTAAATATATTTATTTTTAGTTATATTTTAACTAAATTATTTTTGGAAAAATTATAAATAAACAGTTATTGTTTATTATAAATTTTCATATAATATAACTAAAAATATTTCAAAGTCGATTTTTCTTTTAATTCAAACGCAAACCTTTTATCTCAATGTACGAATAAATGAACTTATTCCGCTAAAAAAAATAAACTGCTCAATTTGTTAAAAAAAAGTGAAATAATTACATTTGCTGCTAAAAAAATTGATTTTTCCTCTAACAATTTTATTAATTATTTTTTACATAATAAAATTTAACAAGTTTATAATTTTAAAAACATAACCCCAATTTAATAACGTTTGCCAATATTTTTTAATTCATTCAAACGCAAACCTTTAAATATCTCAATATATGAATAAATTGAGTTATTCCACTTCCTATTTTAACGCTCCATCTAATACTTTACACCAAATAAAACTTTTTAATAAAATAAAAACAATATTTAAAATGAATCTATTTTTTTAAAAAAAAATAATTGTTTTTGTAATAACTATTTGTTTTTGATGACATAATAGACAGTATTAAATAATCAATATATTTTTGTTTTGCAATTTTCACTGTTGTTAAAAAGTTTATAATCTTTTTCTTTCTAATCTATTCGATTCTCTTCTTGTCTCTACGTGTTATTCCTAATATACATTTTTCCATATTTCTCTGTCTATTTGGAATCACTGAATTATTTTGACATAGAACAGATATATATATATATATATATATATATATATATATATATATATAAAATTTATTAAGAATTAATTACTAATTTCGATAATCAAAATAACTTTATTTCAAAAAGAACGTATCTTGATATAATTTTAATAATAATTATTTTTTTAATATTTATTTTTAATATTTGGAAATATTACTGTTTCTATTATTATATAGAATATAAAATATACATTTTAGAATAATGATAAACTTCATTTAACTAAAATTTTACTTAAAAAAAAACATATTTATATATATATATATATATATATATATATATTTTATATATATATATATATATATATATATATATATATATATATATATATATATAACTACAATTTTTATTTAAATCTATTTTTTATTATATATATATATATATATATATATATATATATATATATATATATATATATATATATATATATATATAGTTCTACTTAACGCCTACAATAGTAAACCAACGCACAAATATTTTCGAATTTACAAGTCTTAATGGAATATATACAATTTAAAAATATATTTCCACCCCATGTCGTTGTAAAGTTTCTTCACATTTCACGTTTCAACCCTCGCGAGTTTAAAATAAAAATCCACTACAGTCCATTAGTGCAATCAGAACGCTTCTACGCGAACGATACAGTAGAAAGACAGGGAAAGATAATTACATCAAATGTCCCTTAAGTTGTAGCCTTACTTAACGGGCCTTCTAATCCATTCCCTGTTTGTGATTCATATAAGGGATTGAACGAATACAACTTTTTTTAATTGCTCGTAAATGAGCGAAACTTTTTTTATTGCGCGATTTTTTTATTAGTACTACTTTTTACTGCAATTTAATTAAGATTTTACTTTAAAATTCTATTTTATTATTTATGAATTTCATTAAAATGCACACCCACGTATATGTACTTAAACATCTCAGTTTTTTAATTTCAAGCATATATTTCATTTACTATCTCTTGAACATTCAATTGTTAACTCTTATGAAAAAGTTAACAATAAATTTTAAAAATAATTTAAGCATAACTAAATTAATATAAATTATATTTTAAGCTCATGTCAATACAACTACAAGCAAGAGTATATCGTTTTTTTAAAAAAAATTTATCAGATATTTATGAAATAGTACTATAAAGTGTATTAAAAATTATGACACTTAAAATTACATTTTTTTATTATAATGATGATTTGAACATGTACGAGGGTTGTTTGATAAGTATGGTAAATTTATTTATTGTTTAATTTAATTAAATTTTTCAATTCAGTTTTTCTTACTTTTTTACCATACATATCAAACAACCCTCGTACTTTAAGTGCTATTAAAATCAATTTTTAATATAAAATTCAAATAATTCTTTTAAAATTTATTTAAAAATCGCCATTTTATACATGCAAGTATAAATATATATATATATATATATATAGAATTCAAATAATTAATTAAATAAAAATATTTTCGATTTTGTTGCACACATGTATACTGATCAAATATATTCTATTATATGTTAGCTATTATGTTTTGGTTGTTTATAAATTTATATTATTTGCTTATAGACAATTTATAAAAAAACAATATATAACCAATCCATCAATTTCAAATCATGTCATTATATATATATATATATATATATATATATATATATATATATATATATATATGCAAATTGATCAGCAGTAGTGACTTTTCTTCTATCCACTAATGGATAAAACGCATATTTGAATTTTTTCTTTCTGGAATAATTCAATACCTTTCTTCCATTTCACTCCAAAAGATTTTCTTATCCTTTGTCCTATTTATTTATGAATTTCTTCTTGGACATTTTCATATTTCTAAATTTTGAACTAATTTTTTTCTTCTTGCTATAGATTGACCCATTTCCATTAAACTTTTCACTTATTTTTAAATTTTAATAAATTATTTCAAATCCACTTCTTTTTCTCTTATCTTTATATATCAATTTTAATACGAGTACATATCGTCCCATGTTTCTCTGAGTTTTTCGAAATCACCGAATTAATTAAAACCTATATTTCACTACTATAAATTAAAAGAAATTGTGCATTAATCGAATATGATTTTTCAATAGTGAAATATTCGATTCCATAGTGTAGGTATTTCTATAAAAAAATCTTGTCCTGCTCATATCATCTATAATATAAATATTCATTTTATTTTAAAAGAATATAATATTCTTAAGACATATGAAATTTACGTTACACACAAGAATCTAGTTTTTAATGGTATAATTATAATTTTTCATTTATTTATTGTTTTGGAACTGTGACTGATTCACTTTATACAAATGAATTTTAACTCCAGCACCACAATAACTTAAAGTGTTCAATAATCACTTATTGTTCACTTATTATTTATAATTATAGATTATATAATTATAAATAATAAGTGAACAATGAGTGATTACTGAACACTTTAAATTATTATGGTGTTGGGGTTAAAATTTATTTGTGTAAAATACAATTTTTCAATTTAAAATTAATAAACTTTTTATTAAATTGTTGATTTTAAAAGAAAAATTACATCGATTTTTTCAGTATAATATAATATTATTGAAATATATTGTATTATTTACTATACTCATTCAACATTAAATCAAATATAGTCTGTATTTATTAAATTATATTATATAATGTTACATTATATTTAAATTACTTTATATACAACTATATAAACGACACATTTCGGCTAACTAACAAAATAAATATATATATATATATATATATATATATTTATATATATTACTTAACAGTTTCTTTAAAAAAAATATTTCTATAAATCATCAAAGTGTATTTCGTTTATCTAAAAATATGTATTTAAGCTTAGCTTATAACGATTTTGTAATTGTAAAAAATGATTCCGTAAATGGTTACTTTTAAAAGTATTTCCCTCCATAATAACTAACAATTCAAATCCTCCTAGATTTTAATTATTTCAAGATCCATTTTTGTAATAGATTTATTACCGATATAATCGGAAAATTTTCACCATTGCAATGTTGAGTACCTGTACTGAACCAACCGCATGCAATTTGCAATGGTAATGACAGCCTGTTTAGAGGCGTACAACAGGGAGAATATGTAGTGCGACCCGTGCATTTCATTCAGCACGTGGACAAACTACATATAGGAGGTGAGTGGGCATCGGACCAACATATTCTACATATATACCGCATACACAAGTACGTACACACACATATATCCATATCATACATGTATACATACAGATGTACATGAATGTATACCTGTAACTCTCTAAACAGTATGTTCCCTATACGATCCCTATATGGAGATGAACTATGGTACGAGAGAGCGTACAATGATAACTATACTGGATGATGGTCGGTGATGACGATGACGGTTCGCTTAGCCCACCGTGATTAGCATCGCTTCCATGAATATAGTATTTGCTATGAAATTACTCATTTGCGATGTTCCGTTGAACACAACATTGGCTTGTCAACCGGATAAATCCGCTGTGACTGCGTAAATGAGTTGCCCCTGTGTTTGTGTCGTCCATGAATATATGTGTATGTAAATAGGCGTATGTGTATGTAAAATATATACATGTGTGTGTTATATACGAGGGTGCGCGAAATGATTTGATAATTTGGTATCGTTGATGATGTATGTATACAGATTGAGTTTATAGCGGTTTTGATATATAACAGATAGATTGTAAATATTTCGATCTAATTTAGTTGTACAAAATAGTTTACGGTACACATTTCCTATTCTTAATATGTAATATTAAAAATATGTCGATATTATTGACAGTTCACATTAAGGATTATATTTTAATTAATTGGGAAATCTACTACTCAATAAAATCATTTACTATAAATAAAATACTTTCTTTAATTTCAAATCAATAATATTTACAAATTTTCAAATATTATTTAACAATACAATACAATATTTTCTTATTTCTACTTATTATTATGATTTTTTGAAAAATAAGAAATTCTTTGATATATCATTTTCACTTAATATCTTTTTGTATTTCATTATTACCGACATTTTTATTCCTTAATAATTCACTACTTTATAAATACCTCTTTCAATTTCTTTTTTTTTAAATTCCCAATGAAATTCATAATCTCATTATCTCACCTTCTCATTTGATTATTTGACATTATATAGGGTCATCCAAATGTGACGCCTAGATTTGTGTTTTATTAAAAAGAAACAAAAGAGAAGACTATACACATATTTCTTTTTAATAAATCACAAATCTAGGCGTCACATTTGGATGACCCTATATTATGTAGATACAAAAAGTTTTTGATTTTCATCTATAAAATAAAACATTTTTTTTATACTTTGTATAATCGATCACATAATTTTCATTATTTCTTATTACTGCATTATCTCTTTCATAATATCCATTTATTCCATCCTTATAATAAAATATTGATTTTGCTATAAAAAGTATCTCACATATCATTTTACATCTTCAAAAAAAAAATTTTAATATATTTTATTACAGTTTGGAATTGATAATAATCTGAAGGTACCAGATCGAATAAATATAGATGATGTATAATGATTTCCCAGCTACAATCCGTCAATTTACTTTGGGCGTTCATATAAATATGGTCTTGTATAATCTTAGTGAAAGATAATACAAGACCAAAGGGTATTATCTTAATGAAAAATAATACCCTTTCTGTTCGCCGAGTCTGGCTTTTTAATATTCATGCTTTATTTTATTCAACTTAGTCAATTATTGATAATAGCTATCTGAATTAATGGTTTCACTAAATTTTAAAAATTAAAATATACTATTTTAAAATATTATTTTATTTTGATGTATGTCGGTATCTACAAGTTTAAAAAAAATAATGTCTTTTTCTCATTAATACATAAAATACATTTTAATCTCCTGTCACAATTCGTTTTAAAAATATTTAATGTGTTTGACGAGAAAGAAAAGTCATACAAATCATAAATCTGTCTATCAAATTTCGTTCCATTAGTTTATGTGATACCCAGACATCACATTTTAAAACCACATTAAAATATTCTTAAACGATCTGAAATTATCGTATGATAAAATTTAAGTTTATCTAGTCATTCGTATCGAGATTATAGTAAATTTTCTGTCATCGTTCTCTTCAAAACATCATTGTCAATTACCGAATATTTTTCAAAACCAAATCTATCACTAAAGTCAGGATCATTAAAACGAAATTAAATTAAACTGGCATGTACGTTTTTGCATCATTATCAAACATAGTGCAAATATTGAAAAATTTGCCACAATAATATATCTTTAAATCCATGCGCATTATAGACAGAATGCAATTGTATCACTGTGCAGGAATTAAAAATAATATCGTATTTCTTAAAGCAACAATTTGTAAATATTCAACTAAGAATGACTGATTAAAACACAATATTCATTTTTTGACTAACATTCAATTAAGATATTATACAAGTTTTTTTGCTAACGTCGATAAAATCAAAAAAGACTCTTCCACTAGCTGAATATATATAAATAAACTATAAAACTTTATACTTAAATTAAAATAAAAAAAAATTAATTATCAAAAATATGACTGGCCACATTATTAATCATATTTTTAAAATATAATAAATCATAAAATTATTTGTTAATATGTGGTTAAATAAATTTTATTTCAATTACATTTTTATCAATGAGAAGAGATAATAAACATCTTCATTATGTATAAATAGATTTCATTAAAAGGACGTTAAAATTGTTAAGTAAAATAAGTAAATAAAATATTTTAGAAATAAAATGTACATATAACAACTATCATGTGTATAAAAAGAAATTTTCTAAATATATTCTTAAAAAATAATACACTTAACTTTTATTAATATATCCTTCAGTCAATTTCATATTTGATATATTTATATTAAACCATTCAAAGAATATAGTTTTCAAACATGAACTTGGAACGGATAGATGAACTTTTTCTATGAATACACACACACACATTTATATATATATATATATATATATATATATATATATATATATATATGTACATACAAAAAGTGAATGTATACAAATATGAATACATGTTCATTATAATGTGGGCATAAAAGTGTTTGAATTTTTATAGCATGTATAAATAAAGTTTTCCATACACGGCGCACATTGGACAATGAATTCATCATTCGTTTCGGACCGACGTGGTCCTATGCGACATGCACGTCGTTCAACAGAATCGGGCCCCATCGCCGCCGAATCACCACCAGGTGTGAATCCGTCCCAGCGGTGAAGGCGATACCAGTGCCGTCGCCGCAGCAGCCGGCGGCGGCGGGTAGAAGTTAACTGCACTGTTTAGCCCGGCCTCATGTATTTTGCACGCCGCGCTCTATTATTCAGCACGGGCCGCGGCGGGGTTCGAACCCGCGTCATCGCGCTTGACTGACACACAAATCTTCCATTCGGATTGTACACGCCACCGTCGACGGTGTTCGGAACGTCAAAAAACGAAGCTGTTTTCGATAACTGAAAAATGTCCCTCGACTATTATTTCGTTGTCTTTCACTGGGAGCATACCATTTTTTATTGAATTATATTCATAAATTTATATATATACATACATACATATATATCTTGTTAAGTTCCTATAAATCAAAATAATTAAACAAAACATTTGTATCTAATTCAAATGCTAATAAACATACGATAAATGAGTATTTTTAATTAAAGATTTTCGTTCAAATACAAATAAATAAATATATATATATATATATATATATATATATATATATATATACTTATATTTTAAATATATAGAAAGTAAAGAAATAATAAATATTATATTGATATCAATTGTAATCACCTATGAAAATATTACATTCAAAACATTGCAATTACAAACATCAATTACAAAATTTAACATATTATTGTAACTCAATAATTTTAATCAAATTGAAATGCAATGAAAGAAGGTAAAAAATCAAATATATATATTTTTTTTAAATAACAATTTTCTATAGTTCATATTTTATATAATTCAGAGAGTACAAAATTTAATTAACAGTAAATATTTTAGATATTAAATAATGTAATTAATATATATTTTATTCAAATTTATTTTCAAATAAAAATAATAAATCAATATAAAATATTTTTATACAAAAATATTTTAAAAATTAATTTGTAATCATAAAATATAATTCAAAACAAATTTTCAAAAAGATTCAGTTTAGTATATAAATCACTATTTCTTCAGTATTTTCAATATATAAAGTCATCCAAATATGACGCCTAAATTATGATTTATCAAAAAAAAAAAAAAATGTGTGTAGGGTGGTGTGTAGGGAAACATGTGTATAGTTTCTTTTATTTATTTTTAATATAACACAAATCTAGGTGTCACATTTGGATTACCATATACGAGGGTCGTTTGATAAGTATGGTAAATTTATTTATGGTTTAATTTAATTAATTAAATAATTTAATTCAATTTTTCAATTTGGTTTTTCTTATTTTTTTATCATACTTATGAAACGACCCTGGTATAATAAAAATTAATCATTTATTTATAAAATACTACTTGATATTCATATCTTAATCAATACTGTTTACTTACTTATGTTAAAATTTTTAAGCATTGTTTAAAAGTTGTAATTATTTTTTCAAAAATATTCTAAATGTTTTTTAATTAATCTTCAAAAATTGTCCAACATTCTTACAAAACTAACCAGTTTATGATATGATTCATTTTTACTTTATTATTTATTTTTAATTTTCTGTTCGTACAATTAAGCGTTGAGCTAAAAACGACAAATATGGATTTATTATGAAATTGTTAAAAGTTCATTCATTATTAAACATTAATTAATTTCTAAATAGTTTATCTCATTATACACATAAATTACATACATGCACAAAAAGTGAAATATATATATAATGTAAAAACCATATATAATCATTTATTTAAAGTTCAATCATTTACAAATTAAATCGCAGACAACATTTGGTCATTATTGTGCCTTAATGACTAAAATCACTGTTTCAATTAAATATTAACGAAATTGAATTATTATAAAATATAAATGAACAAATATGACACAACTTCGAAATATTACTTTTTACAATTATTTTTTGAAAAGAAATATTTGTTGCTATAAATATATTATTAAAATATTTTACTTGAAGAAATGATTGTAAAATTCTCTTTCTCTCTTTCTCTCTCTCTCTCTCTCCCTCTCTCTATATATATATATATATATATATTACGCGGAGTATCCGTTCCACGTGGATTTGTTTTACGCGAATGAAAATCGCGTAAATTGAGTCTGGTCAGTACAATAAAAAAAATGTTGAAAATAAAAGCTAGTGAAGTTGTAGAAACACATATTTATTTCACATAGCTTAACAAAAAAATAATGATGTTTTAGAAAACCAAACTAGATAAATTTTATTCGGTGTTACTATCGCTACTGTTATTCAAAACAATCAACCTTTTATATATTTATATCGTGCTTTTATTTGTTCAAGTAAGAATTTACGTTACTCTGATATATAATAAATTCCATGAAAAATTATATAAAATGAAATCTATCTGACCGCGTACAAAAAGTGCAGCGTAAATCAATACCGCATATAAAATGTGCAGCGTAAATAAAGGTATAATTTTCCACGTAAATAAAACTCACGTAAAAAAAATCCCGGGTAAATTGAGGGACGGGTATATATATATAAATATATATATATATATTATTTGTCTGAATATAATTTCAAAAATCAATATTAATACTTGAATGTAATTAAACTGTTAGAATATTTTAATTTCAAATGCGGAAATAGAAAAAAGGCATTTAAAAATTTAAAAATCTATAATAACAAATGAAAATATTGATATTTAAAAGGAAATATTTTATTAATTTAATTTTAACATACCCTTAAATAACATTGAATAATTATATATATATATATATATATATATATATATATATATATATATATACGAGGTAGTTTGATAAGTAAGGTAAATTTATTTATTGTTTAATTTAATTAATTAGTCAATTTAATTAAATTTTTTAATTTAGTTTTTCTTAATTTTTTACCGTACTTATC
The DNA here is from genome assembly GCA_029203775.1 of Neoneuromus ignobilis. Classification (NCBI taxonomy): domain Eukaryota; kingdom Metazoa; phylum Arthropoda; class Insecta; order Megaloptera; family Corydalidae; genus Neoneuromus; species Neoneuromus ignobilis. The sequence continues at coordinate 29,874,201 of CP092090.1, forward strand.
AAACAACCCTCTTGTATATATATATATATATATATATATATATATATATATATATATATATATATATAATATTATATGTATTCATAAATGATATAAACATATTATTTTCTTTTTTGATTAAGATTATTTTACATTTTTCAATTCTTGTACTTTACATATATCATCAACATGAACAGCCTCTTTCTATTCCATGCTAGATGAAAGTCTCTCCCAAATCTTGATATATTAATTATAATGATATATTATGTTAGTTATTTGATTAACTAATACAGAAAATATATAATATTTTTTCCTATGAAGAATATATTATTTCTATACGTATGAAAATATTTTTGTAGATAAGGTAAATATATATATATATATATATATATATATATATATATATATATATGTTTATATATATTTAAATACATATTTCTTAACTCATTTTCACAAACTTTAACTGCTATTTAATACCTTAATATTTTAAGTATAATTAGTCCTCACTAAGTGGGTTGCATAATTACTTATTCAATGTGTCTCTAGAGATGTATGTCTTATATAAAGTTAACGGAATAATAAATATTATTATTACTTTAATTACCAGTTTTTGAATGAAAAATTACAATAAATATATTTTTACGTCGTTTATAAGGTGGGCAAAATTGATACCAAATAATTAGAATAATGAAAACAAGTTGTTCGAAACTTCTAAGCAAACTAAGAGCTAAATTTCGCGCAAAGTATACATAGTTGAGTGTATATATATATATATATATATATATATATATATATATATATATATATATATATATATATGAATAAATATACACTTATACGTGTGTGTATATGTTTACATAAATTTACTCATAGAATTTTTTTCACGAAATATTTATATTTTTTGTTAACTAAATACAAATGATAGAAAATAATAGTAAAGAGTGTTAAATTAATGAGTGATAAATCTGCAACTTAAGGAATAAAATATAAAAGTATCTGGTCATCTAAATGTGACGCCTAGATTTGTGTTTTGTTAAAAAAAATGTATATAGATTGGTGTATAGAGAAACATATATATAGTTTCTTTTATTTCTTTTTAATAAAACATAAATCTAGGCGTCACATTTAGATGACCCTATCTTACTATTCAAAAATATAATTCTTCTTCCACTTATGGTTAAAGATATACTTATTTGCTTCACTTTACATGTATTAATCCAGCACCAATGTTTTATTTCTACGGGCATATAATAGTTTTTGCTTCAAGTTACTGATCTTTCCTAAAAATGTTTTTATTTACCTTCTCTGTTCTACCTTCACCAAGCACAACAATCTTGAAGATGGAAGTAGCTATAATCTCTCTTAATGATATCCATATTACCTTTCATTCTTCTCTAGTACTTGATGAATGCTAGTAACAAATTAATCCTATAAATGTAGCTACCTCTCCGAATCATCTTAAATTTTGGTCCACGAAAGGATATTTCATTTTCCTTCTATTATCCTTATCTTGGAAAAAATCTCGTATTTAATATCTGGGACACAACCTGTAAAGTTGTAAACTTTCTTAAAAAAAATTATTTACAAATTTTTATTTTTAAAAAAGTGTTTGTTTTAATTATATATTATCAGATACATAGAAAATAGATTTTTCAATTAGTTCGTAATTAGAGCAACACAAAAACTTTAATATTTAAATTTAATCAAAAATTTATTTACTCTTTTTATTTTAAGCTATGCAAATGTAAACTAATTTTAAGATCTACAAACATATATTAATTATATTATTTTCATTATAGTTATTTCTATTCCTAATGTATGTTTAAAACGTTTCGTTTTTCTTATTTTTTTCATACTCCTTATTGAATTAAATTCAATATTTATTATTTAATATACGAACATCCTTATTGTATGCATTATTTCTAAGAAGTATGTTTTATAAGAATTTGTTTGGACATGAAATATCAATTTTATATGAAATATTTAAAAATAACTATTATTAAAATTGATCAAAACTTTATTTCTTAAATATTTTATACAAAAAATTTAATACATTTTAATTATTACTTTTGTTCAATGTGATATAAATTACTAATTTCATAGTTTTATTAATCTGATAAATCAAATTTAAATTTAAAAAAATCTACCACATAATATTTATATTTTTTTCCTGTTATTTATCATATATTTTCTCATACTTTATATTGTGTTTTATCTCTATTATCATTATTGTAATGAATTTAAAACACTAACATATATAATTATGTTTGTGGTTCTTATCTAAACATATTTTTATTTATTATTAATAACAAAAACAATTTAATCTAAAAATGTTCAAATCGAAATAATTATGAGATATAATTATCTACCGATTATGTGTTTTAATTGATAACTATATAAATAATAGTCAAGTGATTATTAACAATAATGAAAAATAATTAAATAATTTACAATTATTGATTTAATAATTATGTATAGCAATTCAAATTTTAATTTCATAAGATTATTTGTGATAAAAACATTATTGTTTTAAAAATATATTATTATTAAATTTAAAAATATGAATGAATTACATTCGACAAAACGTTATAAGGAAATATATTGCGATATATTTTTTCCTTATTTTTAAATACTTCAGTATATTATATATTCTATTTACTTTCTTAATATTTTGCACTTTCTCAAATATAATTTTGAAATACAAAAAATTAAATTTTACAAAAAGTATTTGTAGATTTTTAATTATTTTAAAAATATATAAAAATTAATATTGAAACTTACTTATAATTATTATATTTAAAATAAAATTTTATATATTAATTAATTGACTTGGTAAAAATATGTGTTACAAAAACTATTATAAAATCAAAATAATATATATATATAATCATCTCAAAATGTACAAATTCATTACTGATTGAGCATTTAAAAATATCTACAATTTGCGTTTTAATAAATTGTTTTCTTGATACAACTTTTATTAATTATAAAATATTTCACAATAAATCTATATACATTATTAGTAATCTTAAAATATCGAATAAATAAAATAACTTTAAAAAATTACTGACTCATTAACCAGCTGGTCAAAATAACCTTTTTAAATACGGAATTATATGTTCATTTTCAAAATTAAATTACTATAAATATATTTGAGAATCCATAGAAATTAATATATTATTTTTTATATTAATTATCTGAAATTTCATGCAAAAAAAAATTACGAATAAAATTGTTTACAAGAAAAATTTATTTGTTTGCTCTATGTTGACACTAAATGAAAGTCAATGAAAAAATTAAATCATAAAATCATTGCGAACCAAAACGATCACAAAATAACATGATGTAAATTCAAAACACCGCATACATCGTCCAGTGTACCGTACTAAACTGTCTTGAAGTCGTAGTGACATTGAGAAGTAGATGTTCGTGAAACGTTTCGCGCTCCACCATCAGACAGACGAATTTCAATTTCTGGATTTCTCGATGCCGTCGGTAGCCGTCGACGTCAAGCGTTTACGGCAAAATAGTATACTTCTTTTCTGAGAAAAGAATTCGATTGAATATATATATATATATATATATATATATATATATATATATGTATGTTTATATATAGACATGCATATATAATCAAAATAATTGATTAAATATTATTCTTTATTTTTAAATATATATATACTATAAATATTTATATAATTTTTACAGATATAATAAAAATATTTAACATAATTTTTACAGATATAATAAAAATATTTAACATAAAATAACTATAATTTCCTCAATAATTTAAAATGAGTATATAAAATATTAAATACATAGAGGAAACATTTTTTTTCGTAACGATACATTTTCATATATAAAAAGAATTCAATTTAATTTATAGAAGTACTTTAACAATGCGTGCATTTTTTAGTATGTATCAAAAAATTAAAAAGTAAACAAACATAATATTTATCTAGAATTTAATTTGAATTATTTTATACCAAAAATGAAAAACTAATGAATGTTTATATATATAAACTGAAACATTTCTATTTTAATTATTAAATAATTTACTAATCTTCTTAATTTCTAAAAAAAATGTTTCAACTCAATAGATCCATTTTCATTTAGTCAATCTTGTATAATATTAGATAATATTAGTCGAATAAATAGTTCACTAAATGTTATTTTTTCGGGATTTACCAATAAATATTTAATTCTGGATGCGTGTAGAATAATTTAATTTTATATATACAAAAATATTCATACTTATTTAAAATTACTCTGACGTGAATTAAATTCTATTTTTTCAATATATATAAATATATATATATATAAATACAAATGTATTTATAATTGTTTACACATCGTTCAAGATCAATGATTAATCATTTAATTTTACATCACAGTCAACCATTGTCTGTTACACGTCCGGCTGTTTACCGTTAACACGAATCACCCATCAATTATCAATATAATAATTGATCACAAACACCGTGTATATAATTATATTGACGTATATATCTAAAAATGGAAACGTTTGATGATTATTTGAAATCAACATTTCAGAAATAAAATGTAATTTGAATGACTCTAGTATTAAAAAATAAATCTCAATCAAATAAATGAGACCATGTAACACATAAACGCATATACTTTATATATATATATATATATATATATATATATATATATATATATACGAGTATATATATATATTCACTTAGATTTAAATAAATGAATTTCTTATAGAAATATTCTATATTTTTACAGTTTCCTTTACCCTTTTTCTTTATATTCTCTCGTATCCACACATATGCACACAAACACACATACATTTATAAAAATGTATATATATATATATATATATATATATATATATATATATATATATATATATATATATATATATATATATATATATATATATATATATATACACATATATGTATATGAACGAAAAGATCTAAAATGTGTTTTTGTATAAATTTAAATATCAGAATATTAATGTTCAACTGAATAGAAAACTATTTTTACAATAATTTGTATTATTACTACCAAAAATATTTTCCTTTATAGAAAATATTTTTCTATTTGATTATTTAACTAATATATTTTAATTTGTTAATTTTATTACGATTGATCTTCAACTCATTAACATTGTTAATGAGTAATAAAGTATTGCATCACTATACTTTTTGAGATAAGACCCAAAAAAATATTCATTCTAAGTAATGGAAAAACTCATGTTTTTCATTTGAAGTAACAAAATTACTCTAAAACTAATTATGTTTAGTTTATTGTTTTTAACAGCAAATTGAGATTTTTAGTGACAGAATAGAAATAAAATAAAATGGCATTTATTATACATACATACATATATATATAGAGAGTATGAGGGGGAGGATGTGTTTTTTAAGTGTGATAGAACTTTAAATTGAATTCTTATCGAAAGTTTTATCTAGCTTAGAAAAACATTATCATGCCATTATATATACATACACACACGTGTATATATATACATATATATATATTATATATATATATATATATATATATAATTGGTGACACCACAAATTGTGCCCCTAATATAAATGTATCTGTACAAATCACAAAACAATATAAAAAAAATCTTTTTTTATATTTTACTAATAATACAATTTAAAAATATAAGAACCATTTTAAATCTTTCTGTCTTCATCCTCATGATCCGGATACTCATCTATTGTAACCTACACCATTTTTAAAGTTATACAAGCTGCTAACTTTACCAAATCTTTTAAATCTTCAATATTTTTGTAAGGTTTAGAGTAAGCCTTATCTTAAAAAAATATTTCATAAGTGGTAGTTTAAATTATTGATATCTGGGGTTTCTAAAGACTAATCTTCAAATCTGATGATGATAAATTTGACCTCTAGTTAAACACTATGTTGAATTCATCTTATGTACTGACATTAAACCTTACTAGAAAATACAATACTTTTCCTCAAATGATAACTCTTAGACATATCATTAACTTCTCTTAAATAACAGTTTGATAATTATCTATCTTATTTTTAACGCCCTGTTCGGAAAAATACAGTCGTGTGACGTCATCATATGTCAATTTTCCACCAAATCATTACTGAAGCTTGGTAATGATTTCTTTTTATTTTCCAAATTTCTTCCGAATTTTTTTAAGAACTGTGAACATACACACTCTCATTTTGTTGATTAAATTTTTCATCTGAAATAAATTTGGTTTCATTTCTAAAAGAGATTTGTCAATAGCACCAATCACGTGCCGTTCAGTAATCTTTTTTTCTAGTGACTTTTATGAAACATAAAGCCACTTTAAAACATTGCTTCGTACTTTTATAGTACACTCTCAAGCCTGAATTCTTCTTTAAAGATACGGGACATTATTCTAGGCAGAATTTTTATCTTCTAGTCTATAATTTTCTGTTCGCAGAATGGATTTCTACGAATTTTCTCCACTATTACAATACTTTAACGGCTGTTAGTGTTCCTGTTACACATACTCAATCATTTCTTAGTTTACCTCAACATAGGATAACTATTTGTATTAATTAATAGAACGATAAATCAATATATTTGTAATTTTCAAAGGTTTAAAGAGATCAAAAATCTGAGTCAACGACTTGTTGCATTTGTATTACGTAGTCACAGCAATACGATTCTGCTTGATACTCCACTGTATGTTAACTATTAGACGTATGATACTAAACTGATTTGTTTATAATAATTGAAAATTTACTAAAACTCTCTTAAATAATCAAACTAATGAATGCCACTTGGAAATATTGTAAAAGTCTTTTATTTAGATATAACAAAATTTATAACATAGCCACGTGAATGTCACACAGAAGATCCGTTGTAATGCACGCTGTATGACAAATTGTGCCTTCTTCTTGGAATTGCATGTTAATAAAACCGAAATCTTTAATTTATAGTCGTAAAAAAATACGAAACATCTAGCAATAGCGCTCACAATCAACCGTAAACAGCGTTTTCTGGAATTTTTCAAAAATATGAGTTGTTGATACCTTTGACCCATATACCGCAACAAACCACTCTTGGTAGATGTAAGGGTCATTAATATATAAATGTTGAGTTCTCAATAACTCAAAAACAACTATTTTGCTTGTTGGCATAGCTACTGAGGTCGAAAACACTACATTATAAAATCTGATATGATAAAAAAGTAATCTATTTCTTTAACGATAATGGCATGACCATCGAAATCCACATCAGTGAATAATATAAGCAATAAGTGTTTATCAAACCTTTATAAAATCTTGTGGTGATGGGAATAAATAATTCATTTTGTTTAAAGATGATAGATGTTATTTTTAAATCGATTAGTTATTATTAAAAAAAGCAGTCATCGTTTTTTATTGAAACTATAGAACTGTTAATAACTGATTTGAAAGATAATCTCTTAATAGCCAGATATATTTAAATCTTAATGCATTTTTTAATCAAATCTAATATACAGAACATATTTTTGGAGTTAAATAGATTTGCTGCCTGCTGTATTATTAGTTAAAATAATTTTTCATATAAAATTATCTAAACAAGAAATAAAACTCATTTTTTTCTTAATTTTATTTAATAAAATATCAAAGAAAATTATTTTAAAATAAAGGTATTTTATAAATGATATAGCACATTTTATTGACAAAACTGTAAAAACAATTCTATAAAATAAATTTAAATGTGTTTAACAAGTACCATATCTTAAATTCAAAAATTATACAGACAAATAAAGTCAAACGTAAAGAATTTACATCCATGCCATAAAAAGATCTTCGCTCGATATAAAATATAAAATTCACGCACGTCATTCATCTAGCTATGTATTTCGTATTACGCGATTCGAAGGTAGCTTATTAAAGAAGTGTAAACCGCGCAAAGCTCAGTATAAAACTTTTTCGAATACACGTCATGAACGGCAACATACTTGCAATAACAAACGGTAACAGTAAAAGTAACAGCAACCGCATCTAGCAGCCCATCTATTCATCCATCCATTACGACCGCCACTGCTGGAAAGTTACATCTGTTACCGTGAAAGTTGCGTACCGAGTATTGCTAGACGTAAAATTAAAACGGCAATTTCACAAACTCTGGAAAAAATCCATCAAAAGCACGGCGCGGCTGGGAACGGAGAGAACGCGCACAGCATCCGTTCCCTTCACTCTTCTTCGACCGCCCATCGTATCGCGTGCCCGCACCCATCGTGTCCCGTTATACACACCGGAGCCCCCGATGGATGAGGGCGCATTATATAGAAGAGAATAAACGCACAGAACCCGTTCCTGTTCGTTCGCGGCAACCCCTTCAGCCATAAAGCCGGGTATTACCGGCTGACGGCCCCTTTATCGTCTCACACACCCGATTCGCTCGACGAATGGAATTTTGCTCGTAGTTAAAGTATTGACTGATACGATGTTGTTAGTTAAAGTTTCATTGTTATACTTAAGTGTAGAAATTAATTCGAACGATATTTAAATGGTAATTATTGGTTATCGCACATTCACGATTCTGCATATATATTCAATTTGACAATTTCCATTTTATGAAATATAAATTGTTACTTGAAAAGAGTATAAACGTACTAAAAGTTAATATTATAAAAAAGAATTAATTATTACAATTAATTTTGTGTTGTTTTATTACTAAAATATTGATCATAATAATATAAAAACCTAAAAAAAGCTTATAAATGTATTATACAATAAATAAAATAAAACGAATCAAGTACTCAAAACAAATTTGCATATAAATTATAAAATACGTGATTGTTTTTTATCAAAAAAAAAAATCTATAATAAAATATATTATAACTGTTTAACAATTCTATATTGTTTACTTTTAGCTATTTACATTTATGTTGTTCTGTTATTTATTTTTATAAAATCGTTTTCTAAAATAATAGAATAACATAAGAAATACATATTAACCAAAATAAACAATAAATAACTTTCAATATTTTTATAAAATATATATATATATATATATATATATGTATATATATATATGTATATAGTAATGAAAAATCGTTCCTTTATTCGAACAAAAATAAAAGCATTTAAAGGTACAAAAAAAATTTCATTATACAAAAATATAAATTGATTAGATTCAAAATAGTCTGCAGCTATTATTTAATCCAAAATTCATTTTTTTTTTTAAAAAACAGACAAACCTTTATATTATTGAATTATTATCATCAATTAATTTCCTATACAATACCAATTCTTCATTATTAACATTTTTTTCTGTTTATACAGAATGTACCTTAAATATATATTTTAGTATCAAAAAATATTGTCATATGAAATTAAAAGAAAACTAAGTTTAGTTTTTTATTTCATGAATTTCATTATTTACACAAGATGCCAAAAATAATATCTTTTTTTAAAAAAATAAAACGTGTACTATTATTTTTATTCAAAAATATCAGAAAACATATCAGTTTCATATTACTAATTCCAACTTTTATTTTTTATTTCATATATTTGTTTGCATTTTATTCCCAAATATTTGATACGTGAAATTTTAATTATCTTTAGTAAATTTCCTTTTCTTACTCCAAATTTTGCTATTGTGCTAACACAGAATATCCCAAATAAATTTGAATACTTCAAAACGAGAAGAGTTTTAAGTTAAATTGTCATAAAATAACATTGAACTTATATTAATTCGTTATTTATAAAATAATGAACCTAATAATACTATTATAAAGTTAATTCTCATTAAATGTTGGTATTTTTTTAAAAAAAAGTGAACAGAAATCAATTTTATCTCCGTAAAAATCACTTTAACACTAATACATTGTTTGTCCCAATACCAAAAGATTTTATAAATGTTCAGTAATCACTAATTGTTCATTTTATTCGCTGGTACACATTTACATAGGCACTTCATTATCGACAAAATAATTTATAACACAAAAATATTTATTTAAAAAAAGTGATTTAAAGTTCTTTGAATGGAACACAAATATCTATTAGTAGTTTGGAACTTTGCGACTTATTGAAATTCTTTATTTTCTATGAAAACACCTGTGCAGTATTTACATATCTCTCTGGAGTAACGTTGTGTTTATAGAAACATAAAAAAGAGAAATTCTTTGTGTATTTTGAAAATAGAAAGAATTAACATCGAGTGTTGATTAAATATTTCGTAAAAAAAGAGTTTGTTAGTGATCGAAACTCATACTGATATAAAGAAAATACTCTAGAGAACTATTTTACGTTATTTTAACTGTTTCCAAATGATTATTGAATTTAATCATATATGTAAACGCTTAGAAGATGGCCTTTTCAGTTAACAGCCAAAAACTGCTACATCAAGAATTGAAAAGTACATAAAATAATTTTGGAGTACCATTGATTATAAGTGTTTGGAAATAATAAAGCTCTAAACATAATCAATAAACACGTATTTTACATATTAACTAAAAAATTATGTATTAAAAACTATTCCTAAGATGGATGCCAAATTTTTGACAGTTGATTAAAAACGCACTGCTGTGCAAATTTTCACGCATGATTAGTCTGTTTACAAAAGAATGTAACTTCTTTTATAACCATTAACGAAATTTTGACGATATAATATTATATACCAAAAACGAAATAACAATTAAAATAATGGAAATATTATGATTTTTCATCACAAAATATAGCTAAATCTGTAAAGTAGCCAAAAATATCATGGCGTTTTTTGAACACTAAAAGGATTCTTGAACATTAAAAGACTACAACCTGTTTCAATTAAAGAATATCAACTATAACAATAGTATGCTATGCTAACCATATAAGGACCAGTTATAGAATAATATCTGTGGAGGAAGGCCTCCCATACTTACGTAATTTGAATAAAAAATCAACAAATTAAAATATAATTTACTATCACATCCTCCTTATTAGTCGGATTTGATAATGACAAATTTTTAACTATTTTTATGGCTTTGTTCGAAATAAAATGTTTTATGGAAGAGATTCTCGTCTGATGAAGAAGTAAAATCAGTAATTGGAAACCATTTCGTAAGTCACGAGGAATTTGACTTTTGTACTATTAAAATAAATTTTCAACATTGCTGAGCAAATTACACTGATATAAAGAGAGATTATATTGCAAATTAAAATTAATATCAAAACGAATATTAATTATTTTTTATTTCATCCCAGAAACTTTTCAAATTTTACAATAATTGTTTATGCTGTACTTTGATGGTGACAGTTTGACTACCAAAATGTATATTAATGAATAAAATAAACAATAAGTGATTATTAAATAGTTTCATAAAACATAATGACGTGAGTCATTCGTTTGTATTCAAATAGATAGTACGAAAATATATTTTGAAAGTAGTTTTTTTTATAATAATTTTTATTGTTTCCACATTATTTTTGTTTATTAATTTTTCGTATGTTCAAAAAAAAGCTTTCTAAGTTTTTATCACATTCTACTATATTCACTCAACGAAGTCGAGTTGTTTTAAAAGTCGTAAAATGTTTTTAATTATCCTAAAAGTTTATATAACTCAAATAAAAATAACAAACTTTTCAATTATTTTTAGTCATAGGCACTTCTGGCTTAATTAATTTTATACTGAATTGTATACAATATTCGCATAGGCAATTAAAGACCTGTCCATAAAAATCTTATACTTTTAAAAATAGTAGAGTCTGTTTGGTCTTCTAAATTTTAAATAGGAAGAACACGAACCTCCGATACTGTTAATTCTTGCCCACGGATGCTGGTGAACGCTACTGCACGTAATCCCGCGCTGTTCAGTGTCGGTCGACGCTGGTGGTAGTCTGAGCAGAAAGGGTACGGGCGTTTTGGCGGGAGGAGAACGGTCGGACCGACAGGCGGATGGGGCGAAACACGGTGGCTGACTGGTATCCGGGGGCGGCATAGCGCGGAAGGGTTGCGCCACGTTATGATTGCCTCAGTTAATATTTAAACGGGTAATTAATGCAAGAAATTACCTATTATGAATATGATTCAAGTTGTGACTGTTTCAACAATAATTGGTAGTGAAATATGGAGATTGGCTACAGGCGATGATGTGGTGGTGGTGTAGACCTCTGGCGTTTGTGAACGGTGAACGTGCACACGGGTTTTGTGTGCGTTCACCGTACGGTAGCGCCCTCGTTCCTATAATGGCGCGGTATTAAATTTTCTAATTTCGGAAAGTTAATTCGGTTGCGTTATGTGTTACGTGTGTAAATGTGCGCACGTGCACGTATATGTTCGTCCATATGTGTGGGTGTATTGTACACATACGGACGTCTGTACTTACTTTTGTATGTATGTTTTAGAGGTATTTACATTTTACGTTTAGTTATAAAATATATTATTGTAATATAGTTATAACTTTTATGTGATTACGCATTAAAGTTTTTCAACAGCCTCATACGAATTCCGAGCAAATTTAAAAAGAAAAAAACTATAAAACGAAAATCATCAAATGAATTTATTAAAATAACAAAAGCTTCTTTCTGAATGTAGAACGTACCACAATTCTGAAAGAAATTATTCAGTTCCAATTAAACTTTATCTACATTGATCACTTATCATAAAATATCAACAAACAATTTTATTTTTAATTTACAGATTTCATTATTTCATTCTATGTACAATACATTTTATTTTCTTAACAAAAAAAGATACGCCTATATGAATATATTCATAATTACATTTTGTATTCATAAATGTAATTGTAAAAAAGAAAAAAAAATTTATTGAACATGAAATAGACAAATCTATATTTTATTATCCATTTTATATACAACTAATTTTATATATATATATATATATATATATATATATATATATATATATATATATATATATAATTAAAAATCGGTTTGGAGTTTTCTAAAATAATTTTAGAGATCTGTATCATCTTTAATATAAATAAAAAGCTTAAATATTTTTTATATCTAAACACAAAAATATTTATTATATGTAATAATTATTACATGTAATATTATTTTCTTTATGAACATAATATGGCATGTTTAAATTTTTGATTTTCTTATACGTCTTATTAAATATATTAAAACAATTTTTGGATTTTAACATAGAATAATATATTGAATATTAAAGAAAATTAAAAACAATTTATTGCTTACTTCATTTTTATATTCATTTGATAAAATAAAAATAGAAAATTAATAAAAAAAGTTACTATTAGGTCACATTAACGATAATATGAATAAAATTTATAAAGTACATTTTATTATTGTTGTGATTTATTTTTATAATAGATATTTCATACGGTAATGAACAAAATAACCATTGTAAATAAATATTCGTAAAATATTGTTGGTTTAATCAATGTTTTAAAAAATATATGCCAGAAATAATTAAAAAATTGAAATATAAAGAACTAATCCATAATCATATCGTTAATTATAAATCAGTTCTTTATATTTCAATAGTTAAAGCAACAATATAAGGACGGGTATTATCCTGAAAGAAACAAACTAAATCTTGGCTTTTTTCGTCATTTAGAGTGAGTTGTTGGCTTCATTTTTTTATTCTACAATATTAAATAATATTGCGCATTGCTATTATATCCAAACAATCACTTTAACTTTCAAAATATTGTCAAAATTAACAGAAGTTTTTAATCACTGAATATGAGGTTTATTTTCCACACAGTGTCTGCCTTGTCGGAATAATTTTGCCCAATCGTACACATTTTCCCAAACTGTAATTTAAGTCTGTTAAAAACTTCAGAAGGCTTGACTCCTTCATTTGTGGAATTTTTTTTAACACTTCTTGCTCAGATATCATAACAAAACTGATGACGTGGCGAAGATGCGGATTACTATAGTTTAGCAAACTTAAGCATGTTTGAACGCGACACAACATGCACAGCAACTCGAATTAATTAAGATAGAAAAAAAAACTAAATTTCCCTTTATATTAAAACCATCTTCGTACAAGTAAAGTTTTTCCTCGTCGCATAAAATTCGTTCCTATTACCGAAAGGTGTCCTTAAATCGTTTTTAAATAAATTAACAATAAAAATGATCTACTCTTCATATCTTATCTATCATATTTTTGTAATTGATTTGGAAAAAATGCAAACTAATAAAATAAATGAACTATTATTATCATTTTTGTATCATATGTTTTCAGTTTAGTGTACTGTTTCACTTACATTATTATACTTTTTTTTGTTTGTAAATAATAATTATATTTTTACAATTTAACATGTATTCCGTATTTGAATAGCTGCTTAAATATTTATTTGAATCGTACCTAAATAAGTTTATAAAAAGTAAATTATTAAATCATCAAAATTACATTTAAATTTAAAAATGGATGAAACCTCTATTAAACGTCATATGTTTATGATCACTATAAGACGCCCTTGTATTCTTCGAACTATAACAGATTAATCGATGCTTGATTAAATCAAATTACTAATTAGTAGCTGACATTCGTTCAAATATATCAGCCATATTGGTTTCCATATGTAAATCGACATCACATCGATTGCGTCTCATACTTCTCTTCTTATGATCGGCACGAATGAACAGCTATCGAAGAAGCAATCACGCCAAGCTACATAACACTGTGGTGAACAACGCACGTTCATCAAGCCAATCAGAGCGTGCACATGCGGTAGCGCGACAACAATATCTCGGACCCTCGACGTCTTCCGGCGTCTTGGTGCGCGGCGCCGCCCGCCGCCGTCAAGCCACGCCACATGAATAATTGATTGGCGCGCCTACAACAATGGCGACGGCACACAACAATACGCGCGCGCGCTGACTATATTCAACTATGGTACAGAACCGAGACGTATTCAATCCTTACAACATTGAACATGTATATGTTTTCGTTTGATCTGCAGCATAATAGGTATATTCTTACCAAATTAACATTTAATGTTAATGTCAAAGCTTCAATACACTAATAAACTTATCAGAATCTAATATGCGAAATTTAAACATTATAATATTTGAACGTTGTCTTTGTATAATATTTATTATTTTCTTCCGTCAGAATAAATGATGTATTTTTTTAAAGCTATTGTCGCATAATATAAACAAATATTTTTAAAAAAAACTGAAAAATAAATATATCATTAAAAATATTAAACGATTTATAAATATACTCATAAATATTTAAATTGTATTAAGGGGGTATTCTAGTCTAGACGCACGAATTTTAGGTGTTTTTTCGGGCGCTATAAAAAAAACAACAAATATTTTTACTATCCATTTTTATCAGTTATTTATTGACATTTTAAGAGTATAAAAAAGTATTATTAAAAACAAAAAATTCAAAATTGAAAAAGGTACAGCCTGGCAAAGTAGGGGCTCGAAAAAAAAGGTGTCTCCTGGTTGACGTGGTTCTAACCCTTCCGGTCATCTGAAACAAAAATTTTTTTGAAATTATTGAAAAAGAAGGTTGTAGTAGTATCTCCGCCTAGGTAAATTTAAAAAAAAAAATTTTTGCAAAATGGCGGCAGTGTGAAAAAAGTCATTTTTTGCCCTATTTTTTTCAACTTTCGGAATTTTTTAAAAATAGTAAAAAACAAAATTTTCAAAAAATCCTAGGCGGAGGCAATCACTATTATATTGAGAAGCTCTATACTAAATTTCAAGTAAATCGGTCCATTAGAACTTAAGATATCACGTCAACCGTGTCGAAAAAAGTAGTTTCGAGAAAAACGCGTTTA
The DNA here is from genome assembly GCA_029203775.1 of Neoneuromus ignobilis. Lineage (NCBI taxonomy): Eukaryota > Metazoa > Arthropoda > Insecta > Megaloptera > Corydalidae > Neoneuromus > Neoneuromus ignobilis. Next base: position 29,889,884 of record CP092090.1, read on the forward strand.
AATTTGATTCGTTCCGGCCAGACCGAATTGGTTGGCGCGGCACAAAAATAGCTATAACTCCGAAAATAATTCGAATTTCGAAAAATCCTCTTAAAGACATTCTCTTAAAGGTATGAACTTTGAAAATATGCAAAAAATTGATTTCTTCGAAATTCTAGACTAGAATACCTCCTTAAATATAAAATTTTAAATAAAACATTTTTATACCTAACTAAATAGATTATTACCTTATAGTTTAATGTATCATTTCATTATTAATCGGCGAGCAAATATATATATATATATATATATATATATATATATATATATATATATATATATATATATATATATGAGGGTCGTTTGATAAATTTGGCAAAATGTAAGAAAATCTAAATTGAATAATTTAATTTAATTAATTAATTAATTAAATTAAACAAAAAATAAATTTACCATACTTATCAAACGACCCTCGTATATATATATATATATATATATATCCCAAATGAGACTAAAGAATAACAGAGGATAATAAGCAAGTAAATATATGTCTAAACCCTTCAATCTCATCAAAAAATCAAATCAAATCAAATATACATTTATTATAGGAGTTGATATACATGTAGAGGTACATATGTGTGATACAAAACTTAGGACTAAACAGGTGCAATGATAGGAGTTTGTTTTTAATGTTAATGTGGGTGGACCAGGAAAAGTTTCAAAAAACCTGGTGGCTTCAATCTCATTTGTATCACTCTATATATAAGGTAGTCCAAGTGATACTAATGGATGTATACAGTCCGGCCATTGAAATGTTAGACCCAAATTGTTAGGCCTCCCCTTTTTTGAATAACCCATTCAATGCGGTTCGGTATAAAATCGACTATTTTTGTAAAGTTTCTTGCGTGATTTCTTCGTACCAGACTTTTTGGATGAAGCAATCCAACTCTTTTAATGTTTTTAGTCTTTTTTCAGCAACTTTCGCCATAATAAGTTTCTAAAAATATTCTATGGAATTCAAATCGAGACTATTCCCAGGTCATAACAGCTTTGAAATCCGTAATTCGTTAAGATATTTTTCCATCTTAAAAGAAAAAAGATAATGAATTAAAAAATGAGTGTTCTGTCCAATTGTTAAAATAAGCAGAAAGACATAAGCACCAATACCTACCAGTTAAGCACGATGGCATGGCTCAAGTGCAAAAATGGCACCTTTCACTGACTTCCTGACAGTAAAAGGTGTCAGGAAGTCCAAAATTTTCCTTCCAAAATTTTTTTGTATCTATACCCATTTACAGTACCATCTATTAGAACCATTTGACCAACCCCGTGAAAAGAAAAGCATTCCCAGACCATTTGGCTAATCCCTTGCTAAACAGTTTTTAAAACGCAGTGATCACTTAAACGTTCACCCTTTCTTCTGCGGACATACATCCTTCCGTCTAATCCATACGTATTGAATTTGGGCTCGTCTGAAAAAATTACATTTCTTCAATCCATTTCAGTCTAATTTTCTTGAACTCGTTTCAGAACTCGTTTCATTTCTCTTTCAGAACTCGTTTTCGAAGTATTTTTGTGAGTAGTGGTTTTTTAACAAGTTTTCTAGCGCACAATTGAACTTCCAGAAACCTTCTTCTAACAGTTCGCGTACTTATTTCTGACCCACCTTCATCCACAAACTCTGTTCTTATATCCGCCGCAGTACTGAAACGATTTCTCAAAGAGAGCTTGATTAGGGTATGATCTTGACTGGTCATTGTTGTCTTCTTGGTTCCAGATCCCGTTTTCAGCTTAATAGAGCATGTTTCGCGAATTTTTTTAAAAAATTTAGCTACGGACGATATGCTAAATCCAACTTTATCAGTTATTTTACGAACACTAAATATTCTTTCGACAAAGTTAAAATATTAAGTTTATCTTCTTCGGTCATTTATTTCATATTTGCCACTTATACACTTTTCACACTCTCTAACTTCATTTACAATGTTATTTTACCAACCACGTGTTAAATAATGAACGAAAAAGTGTCATTTATGTATATTTGCATAAAAAAAATGCAAACAACAGGGACTTCCACGTTTTATTGACTGATACTGCTTTAAAAAACAGTGTTTCCAGAGTGTCCGGTTTCACTGGCCATTACTGTATATATATATATATATATATATATATATATATATATATATATATATATATATATATATATATACAAAATAAAGTTATGAAAAATAAAAGATTTGTATTTCATAAGTGCTATTATTTATATACATATATATATATATATATATTTATATTATTTATATATATATATTTATATATATATATATATATATATATATATATATATATATATATATTTATATATATATATATATATATATATATATTTTATATAAATATCTATATATATATATATATATATATTATATATATATATATATACATAATATATATATAATATATATATATAAACATATATATATAAGGGATATATATAATATATATATATAATATATATATATATATATATATATATATATATATATATATATATATATATATATATATATATATATATATATATATATATATATATATATATATATATATATATATATATATATATATATATATATATATATATATATTTTTTTTTTTTTTTTTTTTATTTTTACATATGCGAAATTCAAAAGACCAGAATATATATATATATTTGCCAACCTAATATATACATATATATATATATATATATATATATATATATATATATATATATATATATATATACATACGAAGTTGTTTGATAAGTATGGTAAATTTATTTATTGTTTAATTTAATTAGTTAATTAATTAAATTAATTTTTTCAATTTAGTTTTTCTTACTTTTTACCATATTTATCAAACGACCCTCGTATATAAATATATATATATATATATATATATATATATATATATATATATATATATATATATATATATATATATATATATATATATATATATATGTATATGTATGTATGTATGTATGTATAAATAAATAAATTGAAAAAGTAGCACAATAAAAATGTCAAACTCACAAGAACAAATATATATATCAAATCTAACAATTTAATAGATAGATAAAATAAATTGTTAATATTATATACTAATAAGTAATCAATAAATATAAAAATGTTTCTAAAAAAAATAATAATTAAATGTAAGTCAGAAAATTCCTTAAAAATGTGCAAAAAATAAAACCGCAGAATTGTTAAAAAAACTATTGCAACATAATTTTATCCAGCATTTTGTTAAATTCCAAAAATAATAATAATATACAAATATAAAAAAATATATATTTGTTCATGTGCTCTTTAATATTTCGAATGTATTTTAACATCATATGTTTTATACTGTAGTGTTCTATTTGATTTTATCTCTTTCTCTGATAAGAAACAGTAATTAAATCATATTAGGCGAATAATAAAAGCAGAGTGCATTATTCAACTTATAGTTTTTAGTTGTGACATGATGTAGGGATCTTTGATCCTCATAATGTACTCACAATGGATTTTGAACCTCCCTATAGATTCTATTTGAATTAGCTTCACCCTCCTTTGTTCGAAAGATTCTACAAGTTGTGTATCATTTTATGTATGAGATTACATCTGTTATATATATATATATATATATATATATATATATATATATATATATATGTATATATATATGTATATATATATATATATATATATATATATATATATATATATATATATATATACATGTGTGTATATGTGTATTAATATGTAAAAATAATTATATATATATAATATATAGCTATATATATAAATCGATATATATATAACCTCTAAATATTAATAATTTTATCAAATTTTAACAATAACTATATCGTTAATAAATCGATAACAATAACCTCTAAATACTTATATAGTCCAAAGATTAATAGATAGTGATATAGTTTAATAATATTATCATTGAATTTATATTTAAAAAAATATTATTTATTATTTATATACATTTATCTTAAATATAATTTAATTTAAATTTGAACATGCTAATAAAATCTATTCTGTATTTTTTTGATTAATGTGATTTTTCAAAATGTTAATTTAACTACATACTAAAATCAATTTTTTTTTATACCGAGAGACTTTAAATTACTTATGTTTTTGATAAATTAAACATAACTTGATGTTGTGTCAAATATTTTAAATTATTTGATAATTCAAACTCGAATATAAAAGAAAATAATCTATGTCGTTATTTAATAATTTATTAACCATTCTATATAATAATTTTACACCATTTTTGAAATACTTAATATTTCGTTGTGTGAAAGTTAAATACTATCTATAAACATCTAATTTATTATAAAACAATTTACTTTATAACAAGCTAAAAGTAATTTTTAATAGTTTCTAAAAATTAGAACCTTTTATTGTTTGATCTATTTTTATTTAAACGAAATAATGACTCAAGGTATTATACGATATGAAACAAATATTACACATAACTTAAAATCAAAAAATCGCTAATAAATACAATCTTGCTCAGTCATCGCATTTATAATTTATCAATTTTAAACGTTTTTAATTGATCATAAATTATAATCATTCCAGTTACTAAAAAATACTTCTTTAAATCAATCGCTTGATTTCTTTAAAAGAAATGAAGACATGCGATTCTTTTTTGATCCTTCTAAATACAAAAAAAAATCTTTTTTAGATATACACAACTTTTTCTCACAATAATATATTTTCGGCTCACTTATTCTGTATCTATTTAATATAAAATTATTATAAACGATCCTTTTTTATTATCCAGTGCTAAATACTTCATAAATAAATTATATTTATTTTTGTTTCAGAAAAAATCTCAATCAGAAATATGATCTAATATTTTTTTCAGTTAGTTTATACAACATTTACACAATATACAAATAAAATAATAAAAGTAGTTAATATTTTTAAAATAAAATATTTTAAAAATATTAACTACTTTTATTATAATGCTATGCTAGATATTTTAAATCGATTTAGTAATCTGTTCATTATTAAATGGTTCATTATTTCTAGAGATATAATAACTTTCCAAGGGAAAATAAGTTAAAATTTTACAAACACTTACTAACAAATTTAATATTTCACAGTGTAGTCTCCATATGCTACATATATGTTCTTTGAATTTTTACTAAACTTCTGTTCTTCCTCTTCCTTTCTTTCCCTTTCGCTTATTCTATATACATATATACACACACACACACACATATAAATATATATATATATATAGAGAGAGAGAGAGAGAGAGAAAGAGTACCCCAAATAAAACTGATGGGTAATAAATGTTAGTAAAGAAATAAATATATGTCTAAAACCTTTAGTCTTATTTGGGTCATCTATATAAACATATTTATATATATATATATATATATATATATATATATATATATATATATATACAATACATAGGCTAGAAATTGAATTAATTATATAGACCATTTTCAATGTTATTGATTAATAAATTGCGAATATACATTTAGTTCAAATCAATTATAATTTAAAATTAATCTCTGTATTTTTATAAATTAATCTTAATCTCATATAAATTTACATTTAGAAATATATTTTGTGTGTGTATATATATATATATATATATATATATATATATATATATATATATATATATATATATATATATACAATTATGTTTATATTCTTTTATGATAAATATTAACACAAATCAAGCAAAACACTTTTGCTGTTATGTAATGCTTTCCCCATATTTTCTTGATTTCATTCTTTGTTGTTCTCACAGTAGAACTACTTTAATAGAAAACACTTTCACAAAGTTTGTAAGTATCAAATTCAATATGGAAGTATTTTATAAGTCAGAGTACAAAACTTTCTAGATTACCAGTGATTCTAAACTTATTTTAAGAATATAGATTGTATTTACAATAATATTGGTATTAAGAAAAAAATAAACATTTAAAAAAAAATATTTAATTTGATTTTTAATTCATGGTTTTTAAAATTCAAACATGATAAAATTATTAAAAAACGTTTTTAAATTATAATTCATGAAAGTATATTTTTTAATTTATTTATTGCGGTATTTTTTCATTTATATATATATATATATATATATATATATATATATATATATATATATATATATATAAACATATAATTAATCACACACGAAACTCTTATTATACTACGTTTTAATAATATCGAAACTATAATAAAAATCCACTTTGCTCATCTATACCAACGAATCAACAATGTGCAGCGTGTATAATTTGATTGTGGGGCGCCGAAAAAGCCCATGAATAGAAATGATTTCGATCTGGAAGCGATTACAGCTGCCTGAAATGAGCATCAATGTGATCCCCATGAGGGCACAGGTCGAACCATATTAAAGCAGGGCCGGTAGACTCAGCAGGTCTCGGGAGTCGTCTGCTACTGTTATATGTACTACTTATCCGTCGGACAAGTACCCTCTTTTTCTATCGCCACCACCTCTATGACCACCACCCTCGGTGAACAAATAATAGCGAATCGGCAAATGTTATCTAATCTTAGTCGTGTTTATGTGTTTCCGATAACTGCGCCACTGTTGTAGGGTGTTTTTGTATATTTTTTTCTCCCCTTCTTTACTGTTGTTGTTGACAGATTGCACTGTAAGTGAATTTCTAAAGCGGGTAAACGACAATCTGTAGCGAATTGATTTAACTTTAATTATTGTTTGAACTTCCATATGTCAATAACTACAGTTTCTAAATTTTTAATAATAAATAATTATTTTTAAATGTTTATTAAAAACTGCTATTAATACTTTTCTTAAAATATTACCCATTCATTGCCTATAACCTATTTATGATTTGATAACTGTTTTTTATAGAAATTTTAAAATAATTATTTTCAAACAATTTAAATTTCAGTTAAAAAATATTTATATATATATATAGAGAGAGAGAGAGAGAGAAATAACAAGAGGGGAAGAGAAGGAGAGATTTTTATCACATCAACGTTAATATCTTTTTAATATGAATTATAGCAAACCAACTTGGTTCAACTTTTATATAAAGCAATATAAATTAAATAAAAAACATTTAGTAAAAAAATATTTTCATTAAAATTATATAAATATATCATTATTTATGTACTTACGAGGGTCGTTTGATAAGTATGGTAAAAAAGTAAGGAAAACTAAATTGAAAAATTTATTTAATTAATTAATTAATTAAATTAAACAATAAATAAATTTACCATACTTATCAAACGACCCTCGTACATTTTCGTAAAACATATTAATTTTTTAAATTTATAATATTTTTACCATTTTGACTCCGTTGTAAAATCAAATTTTATCTTAATTAATTCTTTGACTCCTTGTAAAAATTCTCAAAAACAATGCTTTAACATAAAATAATAAAATGAACTCAAACTTTTTGAATTATTTAATTAACTATATGATATTCATTGATAGATTATTAAGGAATATAAAAAAATCAATTAATTTTGTTTTTATATATATATATTTATATATACATACATACATACATACATATTGATTTTTTCTAATAAAATACTTTTTAGGTATACAATATATTCAAGACGTATTTTAATGAAATATTTTTATTATATTTGAAATATATTATGTCTGTAAATTTTTTTTTATCTTTTTACAAATGATTGATATTATTATTGTTGAAGGTTTTATTTTATTCTTTTTAACATGGAACATGCATTTATTGTTTGCATTTTGTTTCTATAACGACTAGCTACCCTTACTTGCAACATTTCGCAGTCAAAATACAAGTATTTTATCATGCGTTTTCACTAAAATAAAAACCTTAATATTAGAGTATCCCACTGCACCTGTACTTAATATCACTTACGTCAATAATAACATGGCATGAATGCAGTAAAAAAATTAAATACTTTTTTAAATAGTTGAATTATAATAGGTAAATATTACTCTAATTCATCAAATAAATAAAAATGAAAACTACATAGTATTATTTTTCCTACTCATAACATAAAAAGTCCATAACTTATATCTACAAATGTTGAGTATTAATTTTAATCCATAAAAAGACATAATTCTTTATAAATGTTGTGAAATAATCCTTATAAAATGAAATATTTTACTGCAAAATGATTAAATTTGCGGAAATTTCTATTGTAAAAAACACATAAGTAATGAGCATATGAATAAAATAATAGTTTTAATCACATATATGATAATTAAATGAGAGTTTAACTTGCTTTATGAAACTTAATTGTAATATAAAACTTCACTTATGTAACATTGGCATGAAACATATATGTGTGCGTATGTATGTATGCATATATATTGATGTATATATAGATAGATATGTTTTATATGCGCATGGATATATACATAGTATGCTTAATATTTACTTTATTTTACTTATAAACTGATTTTATCTATAAATAAATTACAAAATAATTATTAATTCCCTTTCAACTGCCACTGATTCTAATTTATACATATATTTACAAATTACCGTACGTGTGTATATAGCAAAAGTTTTAAGATGTTTATGTCAATATTTGAACAAAATAAACATTGAAAAACATAGAGTTCAGAGGAGAAGACCAGGAAAATAAGAAAGCATCAAAGAACAAGAATAAGAAGAAACGGCATCGACAACGCGTGGATAATGTCGGTAGTAACGGCGAGTAGCTGCCAACCTGACCGCCAGGCGGCACTAGTAGCGTTGATTTCCCCAGAGGTCACTTCCTTAGACATACATACACACATTTGCACACACACACACACATATCAGCGACACGTACATAAATATACAAACACGTATACGTACACCAATACACACGTGCACATGTAGAGTAGTCTGGTCCGAAGAAAGCAACTCTAGCACTGAATACAGTGTCTTCATGATGGTAGTAGTGGTGGCGAAATCGAGGAGAGATCCTCTTGTGAATAACCTGACCCGAAATGGAAAATAATCCACAGGTTTAATAAACCTATTGGTAAACAGACAAATATACACACGAAAGCGCACACACATACACACACGCGCATATATATATATATATATATATATATATATATATATATATATATATATATATATATATATATATATATATAATTTTGGAATACATCTGTTTAAGATTACAAAACTATTTCCGAATTTTCAATAAAAAATGAAACTTTAATTTTGTTCATTAAGTTTTTATGATTTGTTATTTCCATAAAATTAACTTACTTTTCCATATTTCTTTATTATTTTTTTTAATTCTTTCATTGAAAAACATAAAGGTTTTCAATATCCAAGAATAAAGATCATTCCATGCTTTTTATTCTTAACAAGATCTTCCTTCCACTCAAAGTATGAACTTTTCTATGGAAATTAAAACATTTATCAACCAGTTTATTTTTATAATTATCTCATTTTTTTCAACATAAGAATTATTTTTATAAAAAAAATCACCCTGATTAAAATTGTCCTACATTTGGTATCTTAAAAAAGTACAATTATAAAGGTTCATGCTTTTCTTCTAAACTTTTTGGCCAGTTTCTTTATCAATTTACTTACACCTAACTAACATGAAATATTTATTTATAATGAAGTGAAAAGATTTCCTTTATATTTTTCATTATCCGCATTAATATGTTACATGACAGACAAATAACAGTCCCATTAAAAACATATAAATCACTCATAGGACACAACACACACGATTTCATAGTTTGATAATGATGACATAACCATCGAAATGCGCATTAACGAGTAAAGTGAGCAATATGTGATTATTGAACACTTTTATAAAATATTGTGGCAATGAAAGTGCGATTCATGTATATTAAAAATGATAAACTTTATAAAAATAATCTTTATGTCATTCAATTAAATAAATACCATTTTCTTTACTTAAACAAAAATGTTATCGACAACAATTTTGGCAAAATTTTCCTGTAAATAACACGCCTATTAGAAAACCACAAGTGTATGAATACAATCTAAATTAAATTATTATAAAATATGAACAAAAAATGACTAATTACACTATCTTTAAGTACGGTCAAAGTTATACATTGTATATATATATATATATATATATATATATATATATATATATATATATATATATACGTGTAATTGTGTGTTTAATTAAAAAAATATATTTTAATATACATTTGAGGAAAAATACATATCGTTAAATTATTTATAACTAGATAAATTATTAATATAATGCAATATTTAAAAATATCTTGTTTATTTCAATTTTTCTTGTGTTTTTTTAAAAAAAATAATAATTTCCAAACATTCTGTCTTTCATTGAATATTATTAAAATATACATATACTGTTTGTAGTAAAATATACAGAGTGTTATTTTTAAGCGTGATAGAACTTTAAATTGAATCTCTATCGAAAGTTCTATGAAACCTAAAAAACATCCTTAATCATACCTTTATATTGAATATATAAACACACACATGTTTATATAAAGGATTTTTTTACATAGAACTTTGGATAGGGATTCAATTTAAAGTTCTATCGCGCTTAAAAACACTACTATATATATTAAATAAATCATAAAAAAATTATTAATATTTCTAAAAATCATTCAAACAAATAATTCAACGCAGTTTTTAAATGTTTTCAATATTATTAAACCTGATTTTAATACAAAAAGAACACACGATGGCAAATTGAACTAAAAATGTTAATATCATTGATACCAAGAATTTTTCAACAAGAATAATTGTAAAATAAAATGTTATTTCCCAAAAATAATATTAAAAAAATTGTTGTGTTTTATAACTAATATTTTTAATACAGTATATATTATATAAATTTAATATTATTTATTTTATTCTTCATTTAATGCATAGATAAACTTTTCAAATATCTTCTATTAAACTCTTTAAAATTTCAAAGAAATAATTTTTGTTGATATTTGCACACTCGAAAGCAATTTATGTTTCATATACTTGTAATGGAAAATTAATAAAAAAAATATTTTTTACCTTGCATAATTCGCTTAGCAATAATTTTACAAAATAAAAATCTTATTAAAATTAAAATTTAAACTATAGTTATCAGTTTATAAAAACATTTCTATAATAACACATTCATTAAATTTTATTAGGAAATAAAGACCCTACTTGTGTTTGAAATTCAGTATATAAAAACACTTACTTGTGAACTACACTCACTGTAGTCGTAGTATTGCCTGCAATCACATTTTTTCAAATGTTCTTTTGCGTTAAAAAAAGACTCGAACGTCATTTCACAGAAAACTCGATATACTTTCCTTTTTTGACAATACTGCATTTTCTGTGCACGTGTGTGTCTATATGTTTTTTCTTACACCGTACACACATAATATTTGCAGTTTCCGGTTTCAAGTGGCACTTGAACAAACACAACACACCATGCTATTTTTCGCGAACGAAGAAATTTCGGTAAAAATGTAAATGAGTCAGACCTGTTATTCCAAATTGAAAACGTTTTGAACTGTCCTGTATTTGCTAGTGCCAACTGTTACTCATTCGATACATTGCATACGAAGAAAAAAATATGTTACCTTATGCCAACATTATACTCTAAAGAATGATTTTGTTTTATGTATATATATTAACTTATTTAAATATATACACATAAATACGTTATTTTAAACATTCAAAATTAAAAAAATAAATCAAAGATCTGAACACAATAACAAAATAAAATTACAAAAATTAATATCATATTATCAATAAACTACCTATTACTTTGTTTTATACTGTAAAATTTTAATAAACTCATGAAAAAATTATTAACTTATAAATATTTTTTTAAACTTATTTATTTTACCACTTAAATTATTGTGTCTTAAATAAAAAGTACTTATTTTATATATTCAAAAATTGATTTCTGAAAATAGTTTCAATATTATTTAGTAATAATATAATATAACAAAAATAAATACTGAACAATAAAAAGTATTTCGTACGACAAATTCCTATTTACATAGAATAAGTTATTCAAGTTCGCGTTGAAATAAAGTGTGTTTTTTGAATCGTGATAGAACTTTAAATTGAAATAAAACACATACTAATTGATTAGATATTCATGTATTTGATATTATTCAAAATATCAATTTATGACATTAATATTTAAAAACGATATTTGGTATATGTGCATCATGGGTACCTTAATGGCATTGCCATCGAAATGCATATCATCTTTTAAAGAAAGAAAATGAACAATAAATAATTATTTAACACTTTTTCGAAATCTTGTGATATTAAGGTTATAATTCATTGAATTCGTTACAATTCTAAAACAAATAATCCACTATGTTATGAATCTTGTGTAAAATTGAATAAATTGTTCAAAAATTGACTAAAATACATATTTTTTGCTAACTATAAATTTACATATGTCTAATAGCATTAAACAATTTTCGCATATGTATAAGAAATTCGCCTGGTATTCAGTAGGTTAATTCCTCATAATTAAGAAAAAATCTCATGAATATCTAGTGTCCCAATCTTATTGCTTAAAACTGTATATATATATATATATATATATATATATATATATATATATATATATACATACATACATTCATGTAACCCATGTACAAAACAGTGGTTAGGTTCCTAAAACTGCTGTGTTATACGGGACGAATAATTAATGAAAAAATAAGGTTAGGTTCCAACAAATCACAAAAATACACTATTTTCCTTATATAGTCGTATCTATCAGAATATGTTTATTAAAAATAACAATAAAAGATCAAACATATTATACAATACATTAAATTGTGTAATGTTCAACGTATACACTATTTTTTTTCATTGCTGCTAAAAGCAATTAAACGAGAATAGTTTTTTTGTTGAAAAACATTTTCATTTTCTGAACTTTCTTCTGCTTTATAAGAATTTCTGTGTTTTCTTTTTGTCGAGAATATAGGCTATATTAATTTGTTTGCTTTTTCTTGAGAATCTTTATAAACTTCATACTATGAAGCTTAACGTTTGTGTAGACTTGTTTTAAATTTTGTGCTTCTTTTAGAGAATTTTCAATCGCTCATCTAATTTTATATTTTTCTGATGATTTTTAGTGTAAAATTTTAAATTTTAGAATTTGTTCTATGCTATCATCCTCTGAATGGATTTGATATAATTTATTGCCATTTTAAAAAAATACTTTTTTATAAGCCTCTTCTTCTAAATACTTATTTTTAGGAAAACACAAAGATTTTTTTATATTTTTAATAGATTTATTTAATATTTACTACTGGTTGACATTTAATTAACAAATCAAATAAAAACTGACGATTTTAAAATTACCAAAAACTTAAAAGTAATGAACAACACATTTCTCTCCAATTCACAATTTTAATAATCAGTGATGGAAAATTTTCTCACACTATTCTAATAACAAATCCGCTTACTTGAATGAATTATATTAATTTATTCAATGCGCTTGTACTTGCAAATCTCTATCACTTTCCATGTAATACAAAGGTTACCCCAATTCTCTGTCTGTGTAAAAAAAAACCCTGTATAGTAATACCTGCATGTATATGTGTGTTTGTATATATATATATATATATATATATATATATATATATATAGGATCATCCAAATGTAACGCCTACATGTGTGTTTTATTAAAAAAAAGAAAGTATACACATGTTTCCCTATACACAAGTTTCTTTTTAATAAAATGCAAATCTAGGCGTCACTTTTGGATGATCATATACATATATATATATATATATATATATATATATATATATATAAAGAAAGATAGAGAGAATCAATGAGACTGAAGGATAGTAAATGATAGTAAGGAAGAAAATGTATGTCTAAACCCTTTAATCTCATTTGGGACATATATGTCTGTATATATATATCCGACTGACGATGTCCTAGTCTTATTGCTATTGATGTAGTGACTAGCATGACTGTCTATCATACTAGAAATGCATTCTATACCCAGTCGATGAAATAGGGCAGGAAAAACTCTTTATCCGAGGTGAAGGTAACCTCCTTATGGGAGTAAATCATAATTTAAAAAAATGTCACCAAATCGCAATAAATGATAATATTCCATAAGGCTTTCACCTAACAGTAAGTCAAAAAAAGCTCATATATATATATATATATATATATATATATATATTTATATATATATATATATATTACAATATTAAAATACAAATAACAATGAAAAAGTATCTTCTATACTTATGTATTTTTTATAAAACCTACTATAACAAAAAGTTTCTATAAATATGTAAAAAAATCATTTCTGTATATTACCACAATTTCAACCGAATCATATTTTTTGGTTATCCCTGTTTAAATGCAACATAAAATAGAATCAAATAAACGCAACCATCTATTATGACCATGAATAACTCGCAAGTTCCCTATTCCACTATTGCATAGCATGACCATGCGTCCGATGAGTGCTGTCACGCCGACAGACAACTGGCTCGTAACTGCAGCTACACTACCGAGTTGACTGTGAAAAATGCTCGTGAAAATATACAAATGATACGCTACATGAATGATATATGACTACCGTGTATATTCGCGGTTACCGTGGATCGGTCATTTCGCGGCGGGCATTGGTCATCGTCGCGCACGTCCATGGCGCTAATGCAGCACAGTACAACAACGCGCTCGAGCGGCAAAGCTCTCAACTACACATTTTGATTAATAATATTTGTCATAAATAAATTGGTACATATCTTTTTAATGAAAAATAATTATACCAATTTCTTCAATTTCTACTGAAAAATATACCTCTTAACATACTTTAAAATAGGTTCTTCATTCGCTTCTTCATCACAATGCACATAATATTTAATTCTGTTTTCTTAACTTTCCACTAATATTCATGATCCTATTCTGAACATTACTAAGTACTATATTTTATTTCTATTAAAAATGTATAAATACTTTGTTTTCACTAGTGCTTAAATATTCTATAACATATTCATATCATTTTTGTTTTCAATTTTTATAATATTTTTTTGTGCTTTTTGTTTCAAACTCTTTTAAATTATATTTATTCGATATGTTAACAATTTGGTATCTTTAGTTTTACTTGTTTTTAGAAATTATCATAAATCATTTTTTCCCGCTATATCACGGTTTTAAAATAACGTTTAACTTTGTTGAACGATCAACTTAACCTCAAAAATCAGCTATGTACACAAAGACAACTACAAAATCCAAATGTTATGCATTACATTCTTTTTATGTTTGGATTTTAAAAATGTTTCTAAAATAACCAAAATTATTTGTTCAACTCTTTGTATATATTCTGTAATTCAAATATCTACAAATATGATATTAAGGTTTAAAAAAAAACTTCGAGTGACAAGCCGATAAATTGCAGTAATCTTTTAATTCCAATCCTTTTGTCTTATCGGTTTAATTTACAGATATAAACAATATTTTTTTAATTCATTCACTAAAGCTGTTTCCCTTAGTTGATATTTCACATTACACAAATGAATTTTAACCCCAACACCACAATAATTTAAAGTGTTCAATAATCACTTATTGTTCACTTGTTATTTATAATTATATAATTTATAATTATATCGACTGATACATTTCGATAACGGCGCCATCATCGTCACAGCCTTTCTCTGACGAACCAGAAAGGCTCTAACGATGATGGCATCGCCATCGAAATGCATCAGCCGATATAATTATAGATTATATAATTATAAATAATAAATGAACAATAAGTGATTATTGAACACTTTAAATTATTGTGGTGTTGAGGTTAAAATTTATTTGTGTAAAGTGAATCAGCCACAGTTCCAAAACAACCAACTGATATTTCACAGTTAACATTGAAACTTCAAATGAAACATTTTATTTAACTGCTCTAGCAATTACAATACGATTTTTAATGAATTGTCTTACTAACATATTATTCTGCGATCCTGTCTTAACTGATTAGAACAAATTCAATTTTTCTGTACTCTTCATATATCTTTCTTGTATTGATTTCAAATATATTATACTTTTAAACTTCTTATCAAATAAAAAATCAGCTATCTCTCAACAAGTGTTTAAAAAATTATTAAAAAATATTCCCGAAAATTGCTTGAAATAATTAAAAATAAAGTAGATGCTACCAACTTTTGAAATAATAATTTAGAATTTCTAAAAATATTCCGCAACAAAAAAATATTTTTTTTTTATTGTACATAATTTTGAGCACTTACGTTTATACGTTTTTTCATCGTTGATATAATAATTTAGTTCAAGTTAAACTTTGGATCGTTTTGATTAGTTTTAATATGAATATAATTATTTATATCACGTAGAAATATTTTGTTCTACATTGAAAGAACACTGCACTTGATTTCTGATATAGTTCCCTAAATTGAAGGTTGCGAATGGAGCTGACAATCTTATCTCATAAAAGACATCGCAGAACTATGACAAGAAAAGCCATACTCAGCTATCATTGTTAGACAAATCAATCCCGTACAAGGTTTATAGCACCGAGGATGATAATGATTATATTACATATATATATATATATATATATATATATATATATATATATATAATATAATATAATCATTATCATCCTGATGATGAAAACCGTGACTTATTCTCAGTTACAAATATGAAAAGGTTTATATATATAATAAAATAATTGTATTATATATGTCAGATCATATATATATATATATATATATATATATATATATATATATATATATATATATATATATATATATATATATATATATATATATGATCTGGCATCTTATAATCGACAATTATTTCCTATTATAGCTCATTACTAAACCTTTTCATATTTGTAACTGAGAATAAGTCACGGTTTCATCGTCTACCTTTGCATTACTACAAGCAAATAATTTTTTTTTAAATATTATACTATTAATATCATATTATATTTTATACTGTTGAAAATTATGTGAATTTCATACAAATAAATAATTCGCTTCAACATTATAAGATGTCATGGAAATGTTTATTAATTATAAATATATTATCTATTTTATTTGTTAATACATATTTCACTAGCCATAATATTTTCAACAAAGTTCAACGTTATGAAATCATTGTTGTATAAAATTGTTATAACAGATTATTCAATAGTTATATAAAATATTGTAGTGTTTAGGTAAATTACTCATTTGCATAAAAGTAAATTAACCAAATTGCAAAGCAATAACTATTGTTGGTCAATGAAACTAAACAAATATCAAAAAATAAAAACTAAAATTAAATAAATTATTATACATAAGATTTTAGATTAAATTACAATAAAATTATATATTTTCAAATTTTAATAACTTCAAAAAATAAATTGGTATTAGTGAATATAATAAATATTACATATAATAGAAATTAAATAAAATCAGTTAGAAATTAAAAGTTCATATAACAAATTTTATATAAAAAAATTGTTCTAATTTCATCGCATATTTGTAAAATGATTAAATGATAAAAATGATCAAAGTTCATTTACAAATAACATCTAAGAATATATGAAAACCTAAATTCATATAAAAGTTAAATATTGTATTGTACAATATTATTATAAAACCGAATATTATTTTATTTAAAATAATTTAAGTACTTATATTTGTACAAAGCTAACATGAGAGAAATTCGATATTGATATTTTTAGAATATTAATCTTATCAATATAAATTATCAGTTTCTTATAGATTAAAACACTTAACACGAAATAAATATTTTGATTAATAAAAAAATATATATTTATATTAGAATAATATAAATATATATTTTTTTATTAATCAAAATATTTATTTTCTCATACATTTAGTAATTCAAATTATCATAATTAAAATATTTACTTTTTAAAACTCTTATAAAAATCAACTATTTGATATAATATTCCAATTTTAAAAATATTTCGCAAATAAGATATAATAAATCAATATATTTGAATATGATTGTGCATATTACGTAATCAATGTAAATCTATATTAATTCTACTTCTCGTTTTAAATGCATAATACATCATAACCTTTTTTAAAAAAATCAGCATTATCAAAATTATTAAAAAAACGAGTTTTAAGTACTAAAACAACTGTAATCTGCCAATAAAATAATACTACAATATGCACTTTATCCTCTATTAAATTATTTGTTAAAATCTATAATTCTCTACAATATTTTCGATAACTTTCAAAATAAATCTAAATTTCAATATTGTAATTTAAAAATGCTTGTTAAAAATTACACTATTTAAACAATAATATAAAAGTTTATTTCAATACTGTATAGATTAAAGTCTTTCATTTGATTTTTTTACCAATTGATATAAATATATATATGCGTGTGTGTGTATGTGTGTATGCATATGTATGTGAATATATATAAAACCAAGTAATAAAAGAGAGATCCTAATATTTATGATTTTTTTTAAATATGATTAATTGTTTTATGTTAATAATTTGATTTTATTATAATATAATTTTAAGTATTTTTAAATAAATAATACCAAGTATATGTATGAATATTTAAGTAATAAATTTTTATTGGTGACATTTTGGAAAAAAAGGATATTATGATTATATTACAACTAACAAATAAACAGTGTAAACATTGTGGTTGGTAGTACTTATATGCAAATATTTCTAAATATATAATAAAATCAAATTATCATCAGAAAAAAACTTAATTACTCGTTAAGAAAAAAACCCTCAAAAATACCAGATGTTCCTATTCTGTTTCTCTGGAACATTATATATGGTACTAATGGTAAAAATATTTTTATTTTGAAGTAAAAAATAACATTAAAACTGAATGAAATGGTGAAGATAGGATTTCATAATGGATGTAACGAATTAACTCTGTGAAAGATGAATTTAATAACAGACATCGAGAAAAAAATTCAATAATATTATATAACTATACTGTGCTTTGTTAGATTTCATTTGATATTAAACTCATTCATATTTCCTTCTGGCTCAATCTTTGACGACCACCATGAAGGACTTTTTCTAACTTCGATGCCATTTTCAATCTTTATAAAAAAAATATAATTTTACAGATTGTTCCAGAATTTTCTCTCGGTTTATTAATCTATCTACAAATATATAGAGGGGGAAGAAAGTGTGACTATTATTTATCACTTTTCAGCCTTTTCAATTTTTTAATAAATTATAATAAAAATCCATAATATATTTTAATAATAGGAGTCAGTAAATCCCCATTTTCAAAAATAAATGCAAGGAAAAATTAGAAAAATCAAAAATATAATTTAATAATAAAAAAGATTTTGATTTATATCTTTAATTTGATTACTTCATTACATAAATAAAAAACAAAATAAACCATTTGTAATCCTAACATTGAATATAGCTATACACACAGACACACACACACACACACATATATATATATATATATATATATATATATATATATATATACACGAGGGTCGTTTGATAAGTATGGTAAAAAAGTAAGAAAAACTAAATTGAAAAATTTAATTAAATTAATCAATTAATTAAATTAAACAATAAATAAATTTACCATACTTATCAAACGACCCTCGTATATATGATCATTTAAATGTGACGTCTAGAGATGTGTTTTATTAAAAAGAAATAAAAAAAAACTATACACATGTTTCTTTTTAATAAAACACAAATCTAGGCATCACAATATATATATTCTCTCTCTCTATATATATATATATATATATATATATATATATATATATATATATATATATATATATATATACACTATTTAAAAAATACTTTTAGATAACTTTATTCCTTTCAAAAAATCCATAAATGATTATTACATCGATTTGTTTTTTGGTCATCAAAATGATTATGATAATTTTTAATCGTCTTTTATAAAGTATTTTTATCAACTAACTTATTTTCTTCTTTTTTATTATTCATTACTACTTGTGCTTAGAAATACTAATTCTAATGCTAATATAGTGTTTATATATTATAAAGTTTATTAAATTTGTATTTTTATTTTTTTAAAAAAAATATGTAAATTATTTAAATAACTTATATTGAAAAATCTCTTCAGCAATACAAATTGCACTTAAATTCCTAAAATAGAGAACACATTTATAAAACTGTAAATAACTTCACAGATTATTGTAGACATATAGCTTGGAAAAGATTTATATAAATATGTTTTCAGTATCTATTGAAATATTATTAACATTTTAAATGATATAGATTTTCTATTTTATAATCTAAATTAAAATTTATATTTGCATGAAATCCATTTTACTTAAATAAAACAATTATTTCATAACTTAATTCATCATTCCATTCAAATAAAATTGCATGTATTTCGTAATCGTTTTTTTTTCAAAAATTATAAAATCCTTTATTACTCAAATAAATCTGTATAAAGCAGAAAATATATTTCATTTAAAAAAAAAACTATTTTTCTCGATACATAAATGAAAATTAGACATAGATATTTTGGATATTAAATGATAACATCGTCTGCGGCCGCTCTTTTGTAGCTCGCCACCGAGCTAAGGCGATGCTAGCCATCAATATTCAAGACACGTTGGCCGACCGGTATATATCGCGAGCCACGTTACCGACCGCGTCAAATTTATGTTCGGATGTTTATAGCGTCGCGGGAGCGCGCAACGGTCATTCGTGCCTTTAATCCTCCGCCGGACGGCAAGAGCGGTTTATTTCGGCGCCAAACGTGTTTCCTTTACGCAATGCGCGCCCCCGGCACCCAGCTGATATTATTGCAGATAGTTTGTGAACAGGAACGTATTAGAAAATAATCTTATCGTTTCAAATTACAATAACTTAATCTCGAATGAAAAACGTTTGATTCTTTCTCATATAATAATTCGAGTTTGTTTTCTATCTCATTTTCATCGTATTCAAATTTAAATAACTACAAAAAAAAATCGTGAAAACAATTTAATAAAATAATAAACTATCTTACAATTAACAGACGTAATTATCAATGTATATTTTTTTTAAATTAAAACCAAAAATCAATCAAAAAAGCCTAATTAGGCCTTTGGTAGTAAACGACACCTCATAACTTGTAAAAGCACAGACACGAATAATAGATACAGAAATATAAAAAATTGTTGAAACTTTTAGATGAATATTCTCTTATATGATAAAGACGCTATATGATAAAAATATACTAAAAAGAATGTCATAATTTTTATTTCGGCAAATCATTGTTGAACGGATGATATTTGTTAATATTTTATGGTATTGGAAAGAGATTAAGTTGTTAAAAAATTAATTAGTCCAATACCAAAAATAGTTTTAAAAACCCTATATTTACATATATGTTTCTCTGGGGTACAATAAATAAATCTGTTTATTATTGTGTTTTAAGACAATACTATTTTTTCAATTTCTACTATTATATTTTTTTAATATATTATTATATAAATTATTTATATATATATAAACTCTTCTTTTTTTAATTATGACATTAACCCTCCAATTGAACAATACTAGCATCATAAGATACTATATACCCACAAACTTTAACCAAAAAATAGCCAGTATTATATATAGTTAAGTTTAGTTCATAAGTTAGATAAGTTCCTAGTTTTAAGTTAGTTTTAGTAAAAATAAAAAACTCATGTTCACCAGGTTTTTTGAAACTTTTCCTGGTCCACCCACATTAACATTAAAAACAAACTCCTATCATTATAATCACCTATATCATATATTAGCATATTAGTATAAACTAGAAAGCTAAGTTTTGTATCACACATATGTACCTCTACATGTATATCAACTCCTATAATAAATGTATATTTGATTTTGATTTGATTTGAATTATGACATTCGACGAGGCTTTCGCCCAGCAGTGGGCTGATGTGGGCTGGAGATGATGATGATGATGATATATATATATATATATATATATATATATATATATATAGTGTGCCCCATCAGGAACCCTCACTCATCATCACTCACTTAAAAAAATTTGTTTTATTTAAATATTAAGTTGTGCATTTCTGATGGAGACCGTATATATATATATATATAAACATACATACTATGGTAGTAGATAAATCCATAATCAGTAAAAAATTCAAAACACATAATAAATTTAGAGAAATGCTTCCAAAAAATAAATTAAAAAGTACATAGAAAATCATAACTTTAACTTGTATTTAAAGCCTTTAAAGGAATAGGAGATTTTTAAATTATAGTTGCTCATTAAATTTATAGTTGCTCGTTAAATTAAATTACAGTTGCTCATTTTCTTCACCAAGAAAAATGATAAAACAGTAAATATTAAATTAGAAAAGAAAAACGAAATAATTTGGTGATTGTTTGATATTTTATACAACTATTTACTCCTTTAAATATTCTTCTTTTTAATATCTTCAAATTAATACTATTTTTATTAGAGGATTTATAACTCTAGTTAAAGAAATGTTAACAATAATTAAGTAAAGCTTATTCCTTATTAGAAAACCTGTCATTGGATTCACAATCCTAGGTTATCTTTATATATATATATATATATATATATATATATATATATATATATATATATATATATATATATATATATATATAGAACGGATGCCGCTAATTTTCCTGCTTTAAGGTTTTTATTACATACATAGGGTCACCTAAATATGATACCTAGATTTGTGTTTTATTAAAAAGAAACATGTGTTTAGTTATTTTTTAATAAAACACAAATCTAGGCGTACAAATTTGGACGACCCTCTATATATATATATTCTAATAAGAAACAATACATTAACACAAATGAATTTTCACCACCAACACACATATTGTGGTGTTGAGAGTGAACATTCATTTATATTAAAATAAATTTGCCAGTTTCAAAACCAAAAGAAACAATACTATTTTACAATAATTTATTTCTGAAAAATAAATATAAAATGGAAGGATATAGTTTATAGTCACCATTATAGAAATGTATACATAATTAAATATCATCACACTTTACATAAACAAATAAATGTATGTTATAAAATATTATAAAGAATTATTTTTAATAAATCAGTATGATTAAATACATTAATCGTAAAAATTAAATAATTTTTTTGATAACCCAAGGAAACATAGAAAGGATTAAGTTAGGATAAGAAAACAAACACATACTTTGGTATAATAGAAAAAGTGAAATCACTAACATGTACATAAACGGGGTTCATAGCATTAATAATAATTATAAAACAATAAATGAACAAATATTATTGTAGAATAAATACAAAGAGATAAATGAAATCAAAAGAGAAAATTCATCAAAGATGGGCAGATGAAATAGTGAAATAATAGTAGAAATCAGGATTATATATATATATATATATATATATATATATATATATATATATATATGTATGTATATGTTTGTATGTATGTAAAAATGAACATATATAAATAAACAATCATTTTGATAATAAAAATTGGACAAATAAGGAAAATATTAAAATATATATATAACATTCATAATAAATACCATACTACAATTGTTATCGTCACCTCATTTACTAAATTCATATTTTTAAAATATGCTCTCATTCAGTAAAAAAATATTTATCTGAATATTTATCTGAATATTTCTGGACGAATTTTATTTTTAGTAAAGTATTTTTTAAAAAATGAATACATTATTGATCATATAACTTCTTTAAATA
>CP092090.1:29916067-29938567 GCA_029203775.1 Neoneuromus ignobilis
GTATATACTTAGAAATACCATAAAAGGAACTATTTATATATATACATTTCGGTTATACCATATCTTATCAGTTAGTAATGCAGATGATAAGTATTCGACATTTCCTATATAAAGAAACGTAAATTGTTAAAAAGTTATTAATGATTTGTGTTAGTTGTTATATGAACATATTGATTATTCAGCATTGTAACAATGTAAGTATATTTTGTTCTATTATATATATATATATATATATATATATATGTATGTATGTATGTATGTATGTATGTATGTATGTATGTATGTATGTATGTATGTATGTATGTATGTATGTATCATTTCCACTTTCAATTCATTACTATTGTTCTAAACTTATTGTTCAAACGACTCATAGTCTCTCATTTCCACAAATTCGCAATAAAACCCCTAATATTCTTACCCTTTCTGAGTAAAAATCTCTTCATTAACCAATTCATAGTTCTTTGATATTAATTAATATTATCTATTTATTCTGATTGTTTTCTTCTTGCAATATATTTCATCCATTTCCATTTCAAATTCTGTATTATTTTTATTGCATCTCTCACACCTATTTGTTTTCGAACTTATAGTGGTTTTTTTATCTCTGTTATTATTTACATCATGTATTTTCCTATGTTCCTTTTACTTATATTATCTCAATTATTTTATTGTTAATGATCCGTAAGAACCGTTAAAATATATCAATTGAATACTTGATTTTTACTTGTAGTCTCTGATTTAATATATTTGATCTGGATGCATAATTTTCCTTAATTCATTTCCTCAATGAGCGTTATTCAAAATAAATAAACGTATATATATATATATATATATATATGTGTGTGTGTGTGTGTGTGTGTGTGTGTTTGTGAGTGTATGATTTCAAAGTACGACTATTATCAAAATATACAATTTTGTTTCAGATGGCAATTTGTACATCATTATTTTATAGATATGGTATAGTTGGGAATTTAACTCACAGTGATCTAATTTCACATGTAATATTTTTTTTAGCATTTATATACAGACAATATATTAAATATTCAAAATTTACAAAAATGCAAAAATGGAATTATTCTACAAAATTGGTTTGAAAATAATCACATTGTTAACTGAAATATAATGATGTGACTATTACTAAATTTTATTTACTCATATTTTGATGAGCAATTAAAAGGGAAATATGTTTCACGAAAAGGGAAATATATTTCACGCAAATGATTATTCATTTGTAAGAAAAGATGTTATAAAGTGTTCGATGATTACTTGTTGTTCACTTTTTAACTTGCGGTGTTATAGATGATAATCAGTTTGTGTGAAAGTGAAGTTACAAATCAAATAATAATAAAAAAAAATATTAAAATAAAAAAATATTAAAAAAGCATCGCTCACAATTAGACTCTTTGCATTCTTCTTTTAACACATTACGGTCCGCAATATTTCGCGCTAGACTTCATCTGGAGTCCGGCGAATTTCGCAAATAAATCCACAAAAATAACTTCTTCATAAAATCGTTGTAATTCTTAAACCAATTAACATTTTGAAATGAAATTTCATATCTGCGTATAAAAGGGTTTGCTGCATAATTACATGTAAATATAATAGTGGTTTTCAATCCGTGATGAGTGTACCAGCGTGATAAAGTATAAAAAAGAAATGCTTTACAATAAACATAATTATTGTAACAAAATACTTTTTAGAGTTAGAAAACATCTAGAAGAGATAAATATAATAAATTACGTAAAGCACAATATATATTACGTAGCATACATTTAACATATATAGTGTGCAGCATAATTTTATACATAGAGAAGTTGATAGAAAATAAGAGATCCAATTTCGATTTTATTTCAAAAAACAGAACTTTTCTTGGAATAAAGATTACTTTATTTTAAATATTTTTTATAATTTTCATATTTTACTAATATTTTGAATACATACGCCACTATCTTTTGATGGAATTAGAAAAACTTATAACTTGTATATATTTTTGCGTCAAAGTTCATACAACGAAACACGCGTTAACGCGTGAACGGACTTACAAAACGCAGCACGAAATTCGTATTTACGCGTGGCCGGACCGTAATAAATTAATAAATTGGCACTTTGTTACATTGTTTTTGAATTGTTGAATTTACTTATTAGTTATCTTTTACATTTATTTTATATGACAACTATCACAAATTACTAATCAGCATGTGTACAAACAATAGTGTACTATTGTTATACTATTGTTTGTACGGATGCGAAATATAGGGTATAGGGCTGTTATTAAATATATTTAAAATACTAAATTATATTTTTCTTTCTTAATAATTTATAAACAATTTACGTTATTACTTTTGTCAAATTAATATTTATTTATATATATATATATATATATATATATATATATATAAATATATGTATTAAAATTAATTTAAATTTAATAACAGCGAACCGTCCTTTAATCGGTAACGAGCTGAGTACAATACCGCAAACTATTTTGATAATGAAAATATACTAATCAAATTTAAATAATTTTTCTTCTTATTTTTGAATAGTATCCTCTTACTATGTATATGTTAATAAAATTTGTAAATTTGCAAAATATTAATTTCGCAGCTATGTACAAAAAAAAAAAAAAGCGGAAGAGAGATACTTGCCAACCTAATATTACAAAAATTCAATTGCCATTTTTCAGTGAATTTCTTATTACAAAATAAAAGTAAGATCGAAAAATCACAAACACAATAACTCATTGTTTGTCAATTTTATAAAAATTAAAAGCACTTGCTATCATCTCTCCCTTTATTTATGTATTGACTAATATATATATATATATATATATATATATATATATATATATATATATATATATATATTAATAACCATTAATAATTGTATATTATAAACCAAAGGTAATTAAGTAAATAATAAATTTATTTTTTTTTCTTAATAAAATCTAAACTTTTTAATACAAATAAATCTTCTCATTCAAACACCAAAAAATTTATAAAAATATTCAATAATCATTTATTATTTCTTTTATTTGCTGATGCACATTTTTATGACCACTCTATCTCATCGTCAAAACATTGCATTATAAAATCTAAATTAGATCTATATAGTCTATATTTTATAATATAGCGCTCTAATAATAATGGCATGATTTCTGAAATACCCATCAACAAATAAAATGAACAATTAATAATTATTGAACATTTGTAAAATCTTATAAGATTCGACTTAAGTGATTCTTTTGTATGAAGCAGAATTAAAATAATGAATTAAAATGATATTTTTATTATCAAAATAAGCACGGTGGTTTGGAAACTTGTACTACATTATAACAAACACCACACACTTGTACATTCTTTATCTTTCTGTTAATAATTGAGTCTCGTTTCAGAATGAAATAATTTGCTGTATAATCTTTTACAACAGTCACAAATCATAACTTTTAAATCAAGCCTCAATATCTTTTACAACATTCACGTGTGTCTCGATGATATTTCGACAACCATAGCAATCAAAAAAGTTGTGTAATAGAAATTATGATATTCAAATGTTAGGTTGTATTCAAGTATACTTTTTTTATATCAGATATTAGCCACTGCGTGTTATCATTAAACTATAGATAGCCCGAGTGAGACTGAAGGATGTAAAGAGTAGTAGATGATAATAAACAAGTAAATGTGTATTTAACCTTTCAGTATTGTTTGGATCACCTTCTAAATTATTTGGCTAATTTCGATAACCATGTAACAGTACAATATCGTATCAAGAACTAAGAAAATTATATAATCGATTGAACAAAGAACAGAAAAAATAATTTTATTTCATATATTGAAACTGAAAAGACCTTTCACTCTGTTTAATAATATAAATTTCTAATTTTGCCTTCATTATATATTTTTATTTCTAAAATAAATTTTCTAAGAACTTAAATTGATGAAAAACTAAAACTGTTTCTTTTCTTAGTTGTATAATTATTATTGTATGACTTTTTTTATTTATCACTGAATTATTATTTAAAAAAATAGCCCTTATTACTGATCATACAATGTACAATTTAAAATAAAATCAACATTGAAAATCGTCTTAAAGTAAACAAATAAAATGATGTTTGAAAGAAAAAATTAGATATCAAATAAAAAATATGATAATTTTAATATAAATTTAATGAAGGCATAATTTTATAAAATTTTTGCAAAACATAATGATTTGTTATACACCATCGGTCGGTTATATATATACATATATATATATATATATATATATATATATATATATATATATATATATATATATATATGTATATTATATATTATATATTATACATATATATATATCGTATTATATATATATATATATATATATATATATATATATTATATATATATATATATATATATATATATATATATATATATAACCGACCCATGGTGTATTGACTATCATCACCGCCTGTCACGTATTTATGCCTGTCATACTGCAAAAATACGTTCGATACGTGGTCGAAAATAGAGAACAGGCGGGAGGCTCTTTATTCCAGATGAAAGTAACCTGCTTAAGGGAGTAAACCATGAATGAAAAATCGTCGCCAACCCACCTAGCCAGCGTGATAAGTAGTATGAACAAGCATCAATGAATGGTAACATTTAAAAAGTCTTTCGTCCAACAATGGGTTAAAAAAGGTAATATGATAAATAATAATGGTGATATATATATATATATATATATATATATATATATATATATATATATATATATATATATTTATAATTAACAATATCTAGTATCTAATGAATATGATTTTTCTGTAAAGTATATTTCTTATGTTTGCAGTGAAAATTGTTATTTTTCAAATAAGATTTTTCACATAATAACTGAGACTTAAAATTTTTTCTGTTATAAATATAATTTTCAACAGATATAAAATATTTAATTTATAAACTATATATGTGGTTATTATATTAATTTATTTTTATAATAAAAAAAATATTTTATTTTTTATTTTGCAAAATATTTCAATATTGAATTATCTTATCTATGATATAAATAAATGTCGTTTTAAAGATAATTAAAAAATATTTTTAAAAAATATTTCATTTTAATTGATATTGACAAAAATAGTAATTAAAATATATTATATTATTTTTAATGTAAACAATTCCATAAATAAACAATTAATAATTTAGCTTCAGAACAGAATACAAATAAATAAAAATAAAATAAAAATTTACTAGAATTTTCTTTTTTACGAACTTGCTACCGAAGTCCGTACACTTTTTATCGCTCTGTGAAATTTGTCCCAAGCGTGCAAACATTTATTATTATTGACATTTATGATATCTATAATATTATTATATATTTGTTTATTGTATTATTATTTTTATATATTAATTATTATTTTATATTAATAAAATAGAATATGTTAAAGAAATGATGTCAGATTTAAATATTTATGCTTAAATATATTTTATATAGTTATATAAACTCATTTTCAATGAGATATGATACACAACTCTGTTATTTTTATAATGATTGGACACTATATTTTTATAGTAATTAAAAATATAGTATACCAGCAATTCCTTCAAATGATTCTAAATTGAAAAAATATCCTTTTCTCTCACATACAGCAATTAAAGGCTTATTTGTAATTTTCGAATCTTCACTTTTACTTCAAATTTTATATTTTATTATTCATTATTTATATTTATTGAATAATATCACTCAGGACAACAATATCACTAAACTCATGTTCACTTCAAATGTTACTTGGTATATTAAAGAATCGTCAAACAATAGTTAGTATTCACTTCCGTTTTTTGTAACTGTATAAGACATTTTCATTATTTTAAAGTTAGATGCAATCTCATAAACTTTGACAAAAAATATTTTTTATAAATATAAAATGATTTTCAAAAAATAAAATAGTTTTAATAATATGTATCAAACAATCGAGAGTGAATTTTTTTGAATATAATAATAGTACTAGCCAATATGATTTGTTTAAAAGGTAATATAACAATCAAACAGAATTACTTTAAATTCACAAGCTATCAATATGTGATTTTAACGGAGTGAAAAAACGAGATTTATTGTAATTCGGCCTCAATGTTCCAATTAATGTACAATCAACTATTATAATTTTAAATAATGTAATTCCAGTTAATATACACAACGATTGTTAATTAATTTACAATCTTTAAATCTAATAACTATAATTATCTAATTATTCATAGTAAATTAAATTAAAAAATAGAGAACCAAATTGTTTAAAATTTGATAAACTCTTTCTAACATTATTATTCTAATGACCAACTAATAATTAATAATTTAAAATAAACTGCTGTGTATTTATTTACATTACGAGGATCGTTTGATAAGTATGGTAAATTTATTTATTGTTTAATTTCTTTAATTAATTTAATTTTTCAATTTAATTTTTCTTACTTTTTTCCTATACTTATCAAACGACCCTCGTATATCACTCAATGATGTAATAAGTTATTTTATTTATAAAATTCTATTTAGCATTTATTTATGTAAATTATTAATATAAATTACATTTTTAAAAATAAAATTTTAATGATAATCTTTAACAAAACTACAATGACAATATTTTGTAAAAAAAAAACAGAGATATTTAATTTCGGTCATTTGGGTTCATTTATTTAAATTCATAACTAAATATATGCTTCTCTCTATTAGTCATAAGACTAAAATTATGTTACATACTAAATAAATCTACTTTATCCAGTAAAAAAATCTATACGTTAAATGCAAGTTCTATATAAAAAGGTTTATTACTTCACTAATCCATCTCGCACACAACACACACACACATACACACAACATATACACACATACACGCACACACACACACATATGTATATATATTTATATATAATATACCGACTGGGTAGCAAAAGGTTTGCATCATTGCATGTCATGCGGGAAATTGCGTTCGATTCCCAGTCGGAGAGTCCCTCACTTTCGAGGGTTGAGCATGAAGGCCGACAGCCTCATCTTGTAAAAAAATAACTGTCGAAAAGATAAAGCAGTAAACCCCGAATAAAAAATCTTCACCAATCCGCCTGGACAGCGTGATGAATATGACCAAATACCAGTGAATGGTAAACACTCATCGAGGCTTTCGACCAGTAATGAATTGATAGGGGCTTAATGATGTGTGTGATATATATATATATACATATATATATATATATATATATATATATATATATATATATATATATATATATATATATATATATATATATATTTTTATATATATATATATATATATATATATATATATATATATATATATATATATAAGTGTGTGTGTGTGTATACATGCAATGTATGTATGCACGTTTTTAAAAGAAATTAGATTTCAAATTTTTTACACATATTAATATTTTTTATTATTACTTGAAAAACGTATTCATTATACTGATTTTTAGAAATTTTTGTAATTTTCACAACAAATAAACTATTACAATTAAAATGTCTGTACTCTACCAATTTTTAAACTAATATGGTTCAATAACTGAAGACTGTAAAAACATTAACTTTCTTTAATATCCATTGTTTTCTATTACACAATAGACGACACTACTATACTACATTATAAAATTATTAGAATTTTTTTTTTATTTTACCAGGAGGCTCTGCCCTTATTTCGTTTCCGTTGTCAACCTTCAAACTTGCTACAATTTAACAATATAAATAAGTTATAAAAAATAAAACGTTTAGAAAGTTATATTATTGCTTCTGTGTAGACGATGTTTATTAAATTGATGATCTGATGTGCATTCAAGCTAATGCCAATACAATTAAAAGTTATTATGTCGGAAAAATCTGCTTAAAAATCTATCAATCCATTTTCCATTTCTTATTAATTTTAATGTATTATAATAAAATTTGTACTTCGATAATTCTTGGAAAACTTCGGGAAAATTCCGAAACGATATTTCTCTATCTCTGTCTAAACCCTTCAGTCTTATTTGAGTCATATGCACAATTAACTACATATAGTGTCTATTAAATATGATTATTATGTAGAGTACATTTCTTAAGTTTGCAGTGAAAATAACTAAATATTGTCATTTTTCAAATAAGATTATTGGCATGAAAACTAAGACTAAAAATATAGTTTTTAAAAAATAGAAAATGTTTAATTTATAAAAAATATATTTGGTTATTATATTCATTTAATTACTTGTTTCATATAACAAATAAAAAATGTATAATAGTTTATTTTTTTATTTTGCAGAATATATCAAAATTGATTTATGTTATCTATGACACATATGTGTCAATTTGGAAGTAACTAAAAAATATTTTTAAGAAATATTTTATGTTTTTTTTATTTTTTTGACAGACATAATAATTAAAATATATTATGTTATTTTTAATGTAAACAATTCTTTAAATAAACAAATAATAATTTACCTTCAGAACAGAATACAAATGAATAAAAATGAAATAAAAACGAATTAGAATTTTCTTTTTTTATTTTTCGCATATTTTTTATTGCTCTATGAAACATGACCTATGCATGCAGGCATTTCTTTTTATTCGCATTTATAATATATTTAATATTATTATATATTTGTTTATTGCATTAATATTTTAAAACTTTAATTACTATTTTACATCAATAAAATATGTTAAAAATTGCTGTCAAATATTATTTATGATTAAATGTATTTTATATACTCATATAAAATTATTTGAAATTATTCACATTACTGTTATATGCATATCAATATATATATATATATATATATATATATATATATATATATATATATATATATGTATATATCAACAGCAGCAACCTCTTTCTATCGTTGGATGAAGTGCTCTCAAAACATTCTACGTTTAGTGATCTAATGTCTTTCTCTTGTATTCCACTCCTACGATTATTCTTATAATCTTTCTGAATTCCACATATGAATTTCTTCTTGAACCTTTTCTCTTATTGGTTTTCCAATCAATAAATACTATTTTCCAACGACGATCTTTTCATTTTGCTATATGATTGTCTCATTTTAAACATTTCATTCTCTTTATAATATGCTGTCCTAAAAACACATTGAATTTATTATATCCAATTGTATACTATTTTAAATTTTATAATGTTGTGCTGAAAAATAAATTCGCCACAGTTCCATAATAAGTAATTTATACTATCATGACATTGTAAAAAAAAATAATTATAGTACATAAATAAAGATGAAGTCATTAATGACAACTTTTAAAATTGCAAATTTGGTAAATATAAACAATAATTTTGTAATGATTCATTGAAAAAATGCTTCACATACACATACATACAAACATATATACACACACACATATGTGTATACATATTTATACACCCGTACCTCTATTTACGTGGGACTTTTTTTACGCGGTATTGATTTACGCGGCACTTTTTAAACGCGGTCAAATAGATTTCATTTTATATAATTTTTCATGGAATTTATTATATATCAGAGTGACGCAAATTCTTACCTGAACTATAAAAGCACGATATAAATATATAAAAGGTTGATTGTTTTATATTACATTAACGATAGTGACAGAGAATAAAATTTATCTACTTCTGTTTTCTAAAACGTCATTATTTTTTTGTTAAGTTATATGAAATAAATATGTGTTTCTACAACTTTACTAGCTTTTATTTCCAAAAAATTTTCCATTGTATTGACAGACTCAATTTACGCGATTTTCATTCGCGTAAAACAAATCCACGTGGAACGGATACTCCGCGTAAATTGAGGGACGGGTGTATATATATATATATATATATATATATATAACCATCATCAGTCTCTTTCTATTCATTATTGGATAAAGGCTTCTATATTATTTTTTAATAACATTATTTATAGTGAAAAATATACAACAAAGTATAATATATTCAAATTGAAAATTGTAAAGAGTTCAATAATATGAGCCCCTGACTCAAATTATTTTAAAATTTGTAAAACAAAAATTGTTACTTTTCAATTAATATTTTTCTTGAAAATATCAATTTAAAATGATGAATCATGGTTATATCAATTTATTAAAACGTTATAAAAAAGTATACATAACTACTAAAATACAGAAATATTTATTTTAACAAAAAATAAGAATACATTATTCATAAACAAAGACAATAGATCATAGAGTGTATTAACGAATCTTATCTGGGTACCAAATTGTTTAATAATAAGCTATTTAATTAACAAAGAGTAAAACAAGAAAAATAATTACTAAATTTACAATATAAATTTACTACTGAATAAAGTGAAAATTTTAATCAAATTAATATTTTGAAGTTATATTCGTATGGAAATAGCGATAATATCTTCATAATCAATTATAAAGAACTTATTATTTTGATAATAAAAACCGAGGTTATTTTCATTATTAAGATATTACACATCAACATGAATATTATATTTCCTTTCATGATGAATCATTTCATAACCTTGAAATGACTTGAATATTTCAAGTATTACAAATTGGTTAAAATACTTTTCAATGTAGAAATGTTACTAAATTGCAATATTTATATTAAAATGTCAATAAAATTAATCGAAATATATATATATATATTTGTGTGTGTGTGTGTTTTTAAGTTTGATAGAACTTTCGATAGGGAAAGCGTCAAGTAAATTGTCAGTTTGCGTGCTATAAGTGACATTTGGATTCAGTATATTTTGGCAAATCATTATGAAATGTTTTACACTTAAACAATGTTTCGAAATTGTGGAAATTTATTTTTAAAATTAGTGTTCTGTTCGCCAAACTTATAGAGCACATAATTTTGTTCAGTGACGAGACTCATTTTTGGCTTAACGGGTACGTTAATAAGTAAAATTGTCGCATTTGGAGCGAGACCAATCCTGAAGTGATTCATGCGAGCCTGTTACATTAAAAAAAATGCACCGTATGGTGCGAATTGCACGCTGATGGCATCATCGGACCTTATTTCTTTCGAAATGAATCCGAGGAGTGCGTTACCATCAATGGTATACGTTACAGAAGGATGATCAATGATTATTTGTTTCCAAATTTGCATCACATCGATCTGGAAAAGATGTGGTTTCAACGGGATGGCAACTTCGACCGAAACAATCGAGTTATTTAAAAAAAATTCGGCGATAAATTTATCTCCAGAAACGAGCCTCCACTATCATATGATTTGACGCCTCTGGATTATTTTCTTCGATGATATGTGAAGTCTTTGGTTTATGCTGATAAACCAGCAACGATTGATGCAAAAAAGTCAATATAACTCGCGTTATTGTGGACATAAGGCCCTCAATTGTTCGAAAAAAAATGACCCGAAATTAGACTGACAGAATGCGATATGTCAAAGGTAGTCTTGATGCATATATGCCCGAAATCATTTTTAAATATTAATCCCATAAAATGATCTTTCGAATAATACCAAATAAATGACCATCCGATTAATTACTATGTGTTTTATTTCAATTTAAAGTTCTATCACGTTTAAAACACCCTTTCTCTCTCTCTCTCTCTCTCTCTCTTTATATATATATATATATATATATATATATATATATATATATATACACACACACACACACACACATTATCTTTCTATGTGGATGATATAAATAAAATTACTAAAAGATGGGACATACCAATAAAAAATAATAAAAACTTAATCAAATAAATAAAGGAAACAAATTTTTATTCAGTATGTGGAAATCGAAAATACTTTTTCATCGATCCATTAATTATACAGATTGAAAAAGAAGTCATTTACTATAATCCATTAAGAAAAAAGTTCACATTTACTGATGAAAGTTTCCTCCCTCAATAATAGAAACAAATATAATTCAAAATAGTTTGTTTTGTTAATATGACCACTATAAAATATTGTACTATAAACTCCCTTATCTGTTTGTTACTGTTAATATCAATCTACTTTGCATTAAATTCGACAATTTGTACAAATAAATCAAGTATAATTTTAACCAATAAAATAGTTGCTGTCGGCCATAATGGCAACAATAGATTGTACGTAACACAGAAAAAACATCCATAATTAAAAAAAATTGATTAGGACTTCGTTATGTTTTTCAAACATTACATCATTCAATTATCTATTAAAATGTTGCATTTTGAAAAAAAATACCAAAATTTAGAAAATATAAGTATAATAATATAATTCTTGATCTTTGAAAACAACATATTTTGTTCTAAAGATAAACTAACTAAAAGAAAAACTGTTATTTTTACTGAATATATTTTAGAATAAATTTCAAATATTTTTCAACAAATAACAATTTAATGAAAAAGATTGGATTTTCGTTTACATCTAAAATTTATCAATGTTCATAATACAATATTACAAAACATAAACAATAACAAATAATCCAAAAATTTGGCTTAATTATTATTTTTCATAGAATGATTTTAGATATAGATATATTTATTTGATGTAAATATTGATGACCTTTTACGTTTAATACAACAGAATAAGGTACTTCCACATTTTGCTGGTAATGTTTGAATTTAATTCAATTAAACTCTCAAAAACAATGCTAATAATATCACGGCCATGCGTTGTAATCATTCATTTTACCATGAATTTCATTTATATCATTTAAACTGTAATCTTATTTTGAAATATGTTTTTTTTTATTTTTTTGATAGTGAAATGTTGTTTTTTTATCAATATTTGAAATAATTAATAAACACTTAGACCTAACTCAGATATAATAATTTCAATTATTTCTTCTTGCTTCATTATTTTTTTTTTAACTTGCATACATTTAAACTGTAAATCACTGTATATATATATATATATATATATATATATATATATATATATATATATATATGTAGATGCATATGTGTGAATTCCATTCATTCCACAAGTATTAAATCACCAAACAGTAATATATCCGTCTACGTTCACAATAGAAAGGAATAAATTCATCACGAATGACAAATTTGCGTACTTCGATTGATAAACTTTCTACTACGATTGTTGGTACACGCGATTTAGTTTCGCGGGTAAATATGTCGTCACAATTTGTCACGAGCAAAAAACGTTTGCGCATCACAGGTGCGCGGGCACGAAATGACCTGCGTGAGAGTATAGATCGTTTGCTTCCGCCCATTACATTCAAATAAAAGCATAGGTGTCAAATGAATGATTTTTTTCATCTCTGAATTATTATGAATGTCAAAAATCAATGATAGCCGATTTGATAATCGTAAATAATGTCGAATATTTTTTCGAACATATAAATAAATTTTAAAATATATAGTTTATAAATAAATAAGTACGTTTTAAAATATGTAGTTTATAAATAATATTAAAGTATATAATTTTTGTAGATAATTTAAAATATGTAGTTTATGTTACATAAAATCATACAATAGAAATCTCAAAGTGATTATAATTAACATTTAATCTTACAAATTTAATAATAAAAAATCTACTTTCTTATTTCATTATATTTGAATCCAGTTTATGAGAAAAAATTAACTACTTTCAATAATAAAAAAAAACTAAGAGTTCATCGATACATATCACAAAAAAACAGATTTCAGTTAAAATCGCTCAATAGAAATTAAACTTTAAATAGAATATAAAATTAAATCATGGATCAAATTTGCAAAAATATTGGAAAAACATCGACTACTTCCAATTACCTGAATTCGCTTTAATACAAAATCTATTAATTTTTTACAAAATTTCTTTATTATATTTTTCACAAAATATTTTTAATATCTTCAATGTTTAAAAAAATTGTATTCGTATATTTTTGTCTAATTCATAACAGATATTCTTAATAACTTATATATTTGGTAATTTTGTAGAATTTCATGTGACTTTTGGACAATACGTGTACATTCTTGAAACAACTATATAATTGTAACTCTTTTATTGAAACTTTAAGAGACATTATTCCTAATTAGTATCTTACTATTGATAACTCTTATTGAGCACTTTAAGTAATTTTCTTGGTTTGTATCATACTATATTAATTAATATTAGTACAATCAACCGGAAAGAGGAACTCTAACATTTCAACAAAGAGTTATCACAAATAAGGGAGCCACAGGAATGAATACTATAACATTAATTTTAATTATATTAGAATTAGAATTATTGTCAATAAACAACTTTTTTATTTTGAACATCTTTTCCATTTTTCCAAATTTTGTTAGAATATTTTTTTAAAAACCTACTTATTCATTAGGCTATTGAAAAATAATTGGACTATTGATTAATATACATAATCTTCCATCATATTTAACTGCTGAACACACGCTTCGTATATTCATTATCTGGTTTAGTTTTTCTAACATAATTAATTTTCGTTAGATGAAAAATATTAAATTTGAATTTTTCGGTTAAAATGATATTATTATAAAAAAAATAGATTATTTACTTACTTTTTTACGAATTCAATTTTTATTTTCTGCTTTCCTGGTTTATATAATGTTTACTGAGTTATTTGCCAACTAATCATTTTTTCTTAGAATTATCCTTATAATAA
Organism: Neoneuromus ignobilis; assembly: GCA_029203775.1. Lineage (NCBI taxonomy): Eukaryota > Metazoa > Arthropoda > Insecta > Megaloptera > Corydalidae > Neoneuromus > Neoneuromus ignobilis. The sequence continues at coordinate 29,930,611 of CP092090.1, forward strand.
AATAATTTACATATTGTCAGCTTATTTGTTAATATCATCATTAATTACTATTTGTTTTGAAACTGTGGTAAATTCACTTTCATAAAAATGAATGATCACCCCCAACAATACATAATGTTATAAAGTATCCAATAATCACTTATTACTCATTTTATTGTTTATAACAACAATTGGCTAATGAGCATTTTAATAACGTGCCGTTATCACCAAAACATTATATTATAATTATGTCAATATAATATAATTATGTTATTAGTTTAGATTTTGTAACACGATGCTCTGACAGAGATATTTATGGCATTGCTATCGAAATGCATATTAGCATATTGTTGTTTTATACAATAAAGTAAATTATAAGTGATTATTGAACATTTTATAACATATTATGGTATTGAGAGTGATAATTTATTTGTGCGATCAACATAGTTTTCTACACTCATATTCAGTAATATTGTTATAATTATTAAATTCGTCATATGACGAAAATTTGTGGCAATGGCATCAATATATTTAACTATAGGATTCAATTTTAATTAATCTTTTAATTAATATATATATATATATATTTATGTGTATATAGTTTTTTTAGAACTAATCTATTGTAATAATCTCTATTTTGTATTTGAAATAGAAGAATTAAATGTTTTTTGTACATAAATATTATTTCTACTATCCTCCTTGCAATATTCACTCAGAAGTAAAACATATGTGTAAACATATTCATGTAAATTATAATTACTGTATTGACGTAATAAAAAGGAGTTCCTATTTTAAATTAAACGTAAAGTTCAAAATGAGATCAGAAAAACGAAAATCGTTTAAAAAATTATTGAATTATTAATACGATACATATTATATATATATATATATATATATATATATATATATATATATATATAGTGTGTGTGTGTATGTGTGTAAATAAGTGTGTGTGCAAGAAAAAGAAAGAAAAGATCATGTATATGTGTATATGAAAAATATTCTTATGGTGAAATAGAAGAAGTTAAATTCTATGTATATTTGGGATCACTTATTAACACATAAAAGACATTTATATATAAAACTAATAGAAGGATAAAAATTGGATGATACTAATTCGGAAAAAATCTTGTATGATGAAATCAAATATTATATTTCTGTTTGCTTGAACAAAAAAGATATTGATCACTGCATCCTCCCTGCTCTCACTAATGGCAGTGAAATATTAATCTTAAATTCTAGAATAATTCACCAATTATAGACAATATAGATATACAAGATGGCGAAAAGATATATGTTAAGAACAGCTCAAGAAGAAAAACTGGAATATAGATGTTATATTAAAAAAATAAGTTTTAAATGAAATGGAACAATCACATATAGAAAGAAAAAAAGACCGCCAATGAATAACAAGAGTTATTGATTGGGAACTCGAAGATAAAAAAGGGAAAAAGAGGCCCGTAGGTAGGTTTTATTAATACATGAGAAAAAATCGTTAATTTGGAATGGAAGACAAAAAACATTGAATCACTGAAAGTAGAAAGTTTTGGCAGAATCCTTCATCCAGCTACAAAAAGAAATAAATTGTTGATGATAACATAATAAGTGTATGATGGACAACACAATGAAAACTTTAGCAAACTGTACAATTATTATATATGTATATTGTATATTTTATATTTGTAATGTTTCCTATAAATTAATTTCGTAAAAACATGATATAATTTAAAATCACTATTAAATTGTGCTATTAAATTTGTTGCAGTAGTTTCACAATTTTTATATTCAATCTATTATAATTTATGGCAATCTCTAACGTTTAGCTTAAATTTTTGATCGTTGTTTTTTTAATAATTCTTTTTTTTGTGATTTGTGTAGGCCGTTGTGATTTTCAATTCTCTACTGTAAACATGCCTAATAATTGATGAAAAATATTGCAACTAAATGTACGACTACAATCTGTCCTTTCTTAAAGTCTGTTCAGTCATTTGTTAAGAAATATACAAAAACAAAATGACAAACTTTATGTTCATTAAACAAATAAAATGTCAAACTTCATCAATGCTGCAATCAACAGCTATAAAAAAGTGGCAATAACTTGAATATGAAATCCTAATATAATTCATTATATTCTTATAATTTATTCTTGAAACTGTCTTTAATTTTATTCTTTCAGTAGTCATTAAATTAAAACCTTCGTATTGGAAAACAAACTAACAGATTCCATATAAGATTTTTTTATTGAAGCCTCTATATTTACACGAGGTATGTATTTATAATCCTGATAACATATGGAATGATAAATAGCAAAGAAAACATATGATTAATTACATGAAGCAAATTTGAAAGAAATTTATTAAAAAAAATGCTACTGTTGTAATATTATACAAAATACATATCTTTATTTTATATCTTTATTTATTGTAAAATACATATCTTTATTTTTTAGAAAATATTTAAGCAACAAGTCATTTAATTTTCTACCTAATTCATTTTTACACTAATGAATTATTTTCCACAACTACAAGATTTTATAAAAGTGTTCATTTATTATTTAGTGTTCACTTTATTTGTTGAGGCATATTTCAATGACCATCTCATTAGAACACACTAATTTATAAAATCATTTTATTACATTAATTAAATTATAAAATTATTATATCTATTGATTAAGAAGAAAAGAATAAAACAGACTTATTAGCGAACGTAAAAATTTCTTTATGCATTTTATGTATGTTGCATTTGTAATGTTCCAGACTGATTGTTTTTATAGAAACGAGAACTGTAATATAGCTATTGAGTATTGTTATTAAATTTTATATTTTTCTGTTGTATTTTTACGATTTTTAAATAAGATTGTTTTTAATATCCGACAATCTTTATCGTTTAAATTCGATTTTAAACCAGTATTCTTTTAGCATAAACAGTTTTTGTATGATTTTGTGAATACCGTCATATTTAAAAACACTGTTGCTGTAATCACAACTAATAACGTGACAGTTTTTGATCCTCTAGCTAAACGTACAATAGCAATATATTCCCTTTTAATGTATGTTAAATCATTTATTTTGCAACATGCGATCTGTTAGTAAACAAAATCTATAATCCACTAAGAAGACTACACAGTACAAGCAAAAGAAGTAATGCTAATAAACACACTTAAATATTTTCCAGTATTATCCATATAATTATTTTTATTAAAAATAACCTATCAATTCTATTATTTTGTTTATCTTCAGTATTTATTAAAAAAATATTAATGTAGTATTAAAGATTTTTTTAATGGAGTACTCGAACGATGATATTATAGTCATTAAATTGTGTATTAGTAAATAAGTGATTACTATACACTTCTATGGAAATTTGCATTCTTAAAGAGTGATTTATTTGTATAAAAGATATTTAGATTATTTTTTTATTTAATAAATTGTCCTTGCATGAAAATATATAAATATAGGTTAATTAAATCCGTTACGTCTAACAGATGTTAATTATAAATAGATAAGATGCATTATAATTAAAAAAATACTATATCGTAATTTACATTTTTAAAATAAATAAAAACCTCTTTATGCATTTATTTACTAAAACTGAATATTGTATTTCAAATTCAAAAACATATCCGAATACTTTTTAAAAAATATATCAATTCCTTCTAAACAAATAAATTATCGTCCGATGGCTTTTTAAACAGTTTTCTAACAATCTAATGGTGTAAAATTCAAAAATAAACACGGTCTTAACATTAATTATAGCACAGTCTAGCAGACGTTCGTTCCCCTTCGTACTGTCATAGAAACACCGTCTATGTTCGTATACTTTGTATGAAGTAAGCAACAGAACCTGCTTGAAACGTCTGCGTCTTTACAGTAAATCATTAATAGAAAGATTTGTAACGTGTAGAAATGTACGTTTTAGAATGGATGAATCCGTTATGTTTCGTAAACATATTTCGTCAATAAGTACGGAGCAAACGTTCACGTAAGATACAGATTGAACTAACAGACGTGTATACACAGTGATATTCTGTACGTTTGACAGAGCGACCCGGGTTTTAAAATTACCTGTGTACCACACTACTGGACACTCACTCTCTCTTACCATATATTTAAAATACAAACCTGACCGGTTCAGTTCTTCACGGATATCGCTGCCTGTAGTGAACAGTGCAAATATAGACATTCATCTGTCAAACAGACATAAACGATGGAGTAAATAATTATCAAATTAAATCAATTTGTGCGTGTTTTATTCATTTTAATAATATAAATTAAAATATCAATAACTCGTTGCATAATCGTGTCACATTGTCATTATTTCATATTTGAAAACAATCGCTCTGTATCTAATATAATTTGTGCGATATCTATCCAATTGTTGAACGATAAGATGGAATTTCAATTTGACATAAATGAATTGTTCAAGCAACCGATAACGAAAATCACTAAAAACCTCTATCCGCCCGGCTTTATGACATCAGATCGACGAGAAGCAATGTAAGACAAATAATCTTAGTGTTATTTCCATTTTTATTGATTAATTTTTTATCATTAATATTGTTCTTTTTATCATTTTATTCAGTCGAATTTCAAGTTTTTGCAGATATCAAATTTTAGAATTTAAAAATGTGTATTTTATTATAATATATAATCTTTACAATCTACAATCTCATTATATATATATATATATATATATATATATATATATATATATATATATAATATATATATAGACAAGGTCATGATTCAAATAAATTTCATTATTTCAATTAATTCACAAAATGGGCGTTGTTAATATATAATTCATTATATTCTTATTTCAATGGCGCCACAACTCAATAGAATCAATTTAGCCTTTCAAAAAAATATATTTATATACTATTCAATATTTTTATTCAAAATTTCCTGATACTGCATATTAAATTAATATAGTGAATAACTAGTCTCACGTATTATTTTGTATAAATACTATTATATGTGTGATAGATGTTAAAATTTACTTCTGTCAAATTCTAAAGAAATTATGTAATTCTTTTTTATTTATTTTTTATATAATGTTTTTATTATAATATCAAGAATTTCTTCAAATATTTTTTAAGTTTTATACATATATTGCCAATTTTAAAAATATTTAATAAAAATTAAGATTACGTTGTTTAAGGACAATTTTCGAATTTTACGATTTAGAGAACGTAATCAAAAATTTTGTTCTATATTCTGAATAATTTTATACATAAAATTCATCTGTATTTTATTTTTTAATATCTTTCAGTATTTTATTTTTAAATCGAGGATTTTCTGATACTGACATTTATATATATATATATATATATATATATATATATATATATATATATATTATATATATTTTAAAAATTATTTAGTAACAGAATTATGTCAAAAAGAGATTTTTTAATCACAAAAATTTAAAATACGTTGATACAATACTTATTATATCAATCATTTCTCTAAATGTTTTAATATCACATTTCATTAAACTGGCATTTTAATTTGAACTGTCCTTTTATTTGATTTATAAATAACTGTTTAATATTTTAATTACTTTATTTAAATAAATTCCTAATGAAAACATATTTATTACTCTATTCATAAATGGTCATTATAAAATTAATTAAATGATCATTGTAGTGTTAATAATATTGTAAACTAATAAGATTTAAATCTCAATTGTATTAAGTAGGTATTTAATTAATACAGTATCGATTTTTACCGATTATAAACACAGGTATATATATATATATATATATATATATATATATATATATATATATATATATATATATATATATATATATATAAAACATTTACATATAATTGTTTTAATGTGAATTGTAATAGTATATTTAAATTATTTATGCATGTATTTTTCCATGTGAAGTATCGTAAAAAAATTGATAATTTTTATTTTAGATGATACTTTTTAACATACTAAATAAATATTAAAAATAATATTTCTTTTGTTGTTGAATTGGACTTCTATTGAAAAAAATTATTCCTTGTCATGTTTGATTTGCTTATTATACTCTCTCTCTCTCTCTCTCTCTCTCTCTCTATATATATATATATATATATATATATATATATATATATATATATATATATATATATATATGCAAATAAAAAAATATGAATACTATATAATAAAATATTTTTATTGATATCACTTGTAAGGATGGTTTCACCCAATTCTATAAAACTGGAAGTATTATTTTTTTTACAACATTTCTAATATTAAATTTTCTTTTAAATATCTTTTCATTTTAACCAGTTTGAACAATTATATTTTGGAATATATTAAGTTATAAAGATATTATTAAAAAAATAATCGTCTGATAATTAATCCATATTATCGTATACATATTTTTGGATATTTAATAACGATTTATTTAAGTTTTTGTTATGTTAATTTGGTCATTTTAATAATAATAAAAAAAAAAGATTAAATATCATATAAGATATTATTAATGGTTTATTGACCTTTACAAGATGTTATGCTAATGTATATGTTAATACTATATCTTCATCTATAAACTACGTAAAAATAATTATTATATTTTTAATTAGTACTCAAAGTTCTCACATAATTAATTTTTCTAAATACGCATTTCTCTTCCTGAACCTTTTTATATATTTAAGTTCCTAATCAATAACTTTTCTTGTCCATTGGCAAACCTCCCTTCTTTCTACATAACCGGCACAGAGAGGTAGAAAATGTCGTTTTCGAAATTTTCCGAAGTTTTCCAAGAATTATCGAAATATAAATTTTATAACATATTAAAATTAACAAAAAATGGAAAAAGATTATTTTTAGGCGGACTTTTTACTTTTTCGGACAAAATAGATTTTAATTGTATTGACATTAGATTTGAATGCACATCAAATCACCAGTCTATAATAAACAGTCTACACAGATTAATTAATAAATAGCATAGCTTTCTAAACGTTTTATTTTCATAACTTATTTATATTGTTAAACAGTGGCAAGTTCGGAAGTCGACGAGCGAAGATAGTAGGTAATGGAGTCCCCTGGTATATATATATATATATATATATATATATATATATATATATATAATATGTGCGTGTACTTGTTTGTGTGTGCGAAACAGTTATTAATTATGAAATTAATAATAATTACCACATATTGAAAAAAGTATATGTACATATTTTTTTTGTAAAAGAAACAAGATTTCATATTTTTTTATAAATTAAGAAAATAAATCTTCATTTGAAAAAAGAGTGTTTATCAGTGATATAAAGTATCAACTAAAAAGGTTTCAGTCACGTCTTAAACACGTTTTAACCTTTTAATCGCATGATTTCTTCAAACGGTTGAAAAATTAATATATGATGACCTTTTTCATAGCATTAAAACATATTATTGCATTTTCAATGATGTTAATCAATGTTATTTGAATCACTTGTCTAATTGAAAGATTTTAAATTATTGCTTGTTTTTATTAGTTTAGTATATACGTTACATATATAAGTATATATATATATACACATACACACACACGTATGTATGTACATATATATGTATATTAAATAAACGTATATAAAATAAAAAAGATTATTAACGTTTATTTAAACAATAATTTCAAATTAATTCATATTACAATTTTATATAAAATATTCATGAAAAATGGGAATACAATAGTCAATCTTTGCAAAACTCACACACAAATGCTTTTGTGTTGTATTGTTGTATACGTATGCATATATATATATATATATATATATATATATATATATATATATATATATATATATATATATGTATATGTATAGAACATTAAAAAGAATGACAGTGTTACCTTTTACTGTGAAAAATATAGAGATAATACCACAAATTGAATCACGCGATATAATGGTTTATGACTCATCTATTTCATTTTAAAATAGTTGTACCATGATTTAACCATATTACTAAATTGCAGTGCTAATTAGATTGAAAA
>CP092090.1:29946067-29951067 GCA_029203775.1 Neoneuromus ignobilis
TTTCAATTTCTAAAAATAGTTTGTACGTACACTAATTATCTGTTTTAAAATTCTTGATACATTTTTGTCTTATAACATATGTATGTCTTATTTTGTCTAATAATGACAGTCATGAAAGAATAATTAAAAATATTATGTATATATTTATTTTAAACATTAAATAAAACACATGATTTTATAAAAAAAATCCTTATTCTGTTTGTTCTTCTATGTAAAACTATTTTTTAAAAAATTATTTAAAGTTCTGAAAACAATCCATTTATTATTGTTCTTTTTCTAAGTTTTGTTTGTAATATATCCATTAGAAGAGCTATATTATAAAACAGTGGTACTCTGAACTAATAACAGAAATGTCATTGTTTTAAAATTATAATTGAAATATAAAGAAAATTCTTAATGTCGAACAATAGTTCTTGTTCCTTTTTCAATTTCCCAATATATTAGTTTCATTTTTAATAAAATTTGATTAACTGTATACCGTACTTTAATCGTATTTGTGTGTGTGTGTGTGTTATAAAATTTGTAATTTTTTTTGAAAAATTTATTTCGTAATAATTTTCACAAGTATATTAAAAATTATTTTTAATAAGTAGATTAGAAATTTGTGACATTTTATTTATAATTACATTATAAATAATTTTTAAAAATATAATTTACATTTTTCATTTTATATTTAATGATAATACGAACATTGTGTATTATTATTATATATGAATAATAAACTAATAATTATTTTCATAAATATTTTCTCACGACGTACACAAATTATAATTATATATTTTTTATCGATACAAAATGATTGATTGAACTTTAGAGTTTATTGACACTGGCTTAATTTTTTCAGAGAATGCCAAACGAAAATCGCCGATATAATAAACGCTATAGGCGAGGCGTCTGCTGCCGCCCAAGGCCTGACCAAGCCTATAACAACGGCGGATCGACTTCGAACCTCAGATCACACGTTATACATACTTGTCGACGCCACTGCTGGCAGGAAGTAAGTACCTATATCTACTTATTACTTCATATCCGGTCTTAAATATCTATTTTTAAGGTAAAATGTTAACTCCATTACTTTTTCCCTTAAAACAACGATGTAAATGCGTGCTTCTTTCTGCCTTATCTATTATTTTCAAATTACGGAATTAGAACACTAAAATACGCAGATTTAATACATATCAGTTCTTGGTACTATTTAGAAATATTGATTACTTAAATCATTTAATGATTAAATTTTGTATATAAAACTATAAGTAGGTCAGCTTCTTAATTTTCATATATCTATATCTTTGTTACACAATATTGTTGATCAATTGCATTGTAAAATAAAATATAAATAGTATATGTTTGTAAATAATCAGTCATTCGTAAATCAATATCTAAATTTCAATTCTAATTCCGAGGTACGTCTAAAAAGTAAGAATTGAATCCACTCATCTGTCGCGAAGGAAAACATTTTCAATAAATATACGAGAAAATTAATATATATTTATAATATTATTAATAAATATATATATATTTCATATATATATATATATATATATATATATATATATATATATATATATATATATATATATTAATCATAAACAAATTTAATATAAAAGGTATTTATTTTTTTCGATTACTGTTCAAACAATTTCTTAAATATAGGAAAGAAGTGAGTTCTTTAGCTTATATATGAATATATATATATATATATATATATATATATATAAATATTCTCAACAACCTGATTAATCAGTGTCGTGAATATCCTCGCCTCTAATGTAGGAGAAATACATTCGAACTCCAGTCAGAAATATAGGAAAGACGGAGTTCTTTAGCTTTAATGAAGAGAGCCACCTGCCCAAAGGAGTAAACCCCGAATAAAAAATTCTCAGCAACCTGATTAATCAGTGTCGTGAATACGACTATATATCAGTGAATGGTAACATTCATTAATGCTTTCGTTCAACAATGGGCTGATATGATGACGATACATATTTATATGTATGTATGTATATGTGCATTATTTTGTAACTAGCAAATACCATTATATACGATCTGAACAAACTGAACAGCTGTTTTTAACATGCAAAAAATATTATAATTATAAATTGAATAAAAATAAATCTTCACAACCATTAAAGAAATATATATAATTTATATATGAATACATATATATATATATATATATATATATATATATATATATATATATATATATATATGTAAGAGTTATAACAAGAAAACAAAGAAGTTTTAAGTATATGATTTTCCCAAAACTTCAAAGTTTAAAATTTCAATTTCAGAAAATTAATTCAGAACAAAGAAATTAACTTCAAACATCTAGAATTTATTCGTAAAATATGTGTTTGTTTGGTAGCTAAGAATAAAATTAACATACTTAATTTCTGGTTAAACATAAATGAAGTATGTTAATTTCTGCAAAAATATGTCTCAAAGATGTAGATATTGTTCCCAAGTAGTTAGACAACAATTTCATAAATATGATTAGTCGAACAAAAATGTATTTAATTCTTTAAATACTATACTTATAAATGCTTGACTATAAAGACTTCTTTATAATCAAGATTTTTGAAACTTTTCCTAGATGAGACAAACGAAAATAAACAGAAACAAACAAAAAAATCAAATAAGAAACAAGAAGAAAAATAAAATCCTTAATTGATGCATATGATGAATTAAGAACATTTAATTCATTAATTGCGAAGGAAATTCTGTTTTTTTATTATAAATACGAGTAGTTTTGTGGGATATTTTTTTAATATTTCTTTGATATTTTCAGTGAAATCTTTATTTTTTCAAAATTTTTATATTTAAGAAACATATATACATGAATATTTATTCATCGTGCACAAATATTTATTGCATTATTACTATATTTAATATTACTTTTCTTCATACCAACGCTTTGAACTCACGGGGGGACGAATAATTTTGTGCACGGCGGTATGTATTAAAAATTGAATTAATATCAAATTTTTAAAAAACAGTAAATATTAATCTCAAAATTTGAAAATACATTAGTTAAATTTTGATGATAAAGATTTTTATTTGCATTAAATATCTATCGTGTTAATTGTAATTTATAATTTTATTCCACTTATAAAATAGTCATTCTGTAGATTAATCATAACAGAAATAATAGTTTACGCTTATGCACACCATTTATTTGATATTAAATTTAACGATAAAATCGACAGACGATTATTATTAATTTTCTGTCTAAAAAAGACGTAAATCAATTACTTGTCATTTAACCAAAGCGGAAAGTCGAATGAATTACCTGTCTGCTGATTACATAAACATAAATTGTCTGTTTTGCTCGAGTTATGCGTGTAGGTGTAGGTGAAGGTTAAATACTATCATAATATCGAATCAAACGGTTTACATTTTACGAAACCGGTATTCTAAACATCAAATACGATATTTAGATACAGTTTTTTTAACAACTATATAATCATGTAACGAATGGGTTACTCATATAAACGCTCCAAGTGCTGTAATTAAAAGGTGCGTGATTTATTCTATGAACTGTTATTTTCATCATGTGAAATTGTACAATATATTCAGCAGAAAATAAATGAAGACAGTATACATATTCGTTCATAACCTGTTAAATTGATGTTATCGCCTTTAGAATTATTTTTTAAGTATCAAAATGGTGTACCATATTTGAAAATATGTCTGTTCCAGATTTTTTCTAATAAAAAATATAAACTAATCCTTTTTACATTAAGTATTATACATACACCCGTCCCTCAATTTACGCTGAGTATCCGTTCCACGTGGATTTGTTTTACGCGAATGAAAATCGCGTAAATTGAGTCCGTCATTACAATGGAAAAAATATTGGAAATAAAAGATAGTGAAGTTGTAGAAACATATATTTATTTCACATAGCTTAACAAAAAGATAATGACGTTTTAGAAAACAAAACTAGATAAATTTTATTCGGTGTTACTATCGTTACTGTAATTCAAAACAATCAACCTTTTATATATTTATATCGTGCTTTTATACGTTCAAGTAAGAATTTGCGTCACTCTGATATATAATAAATTCCATGAAAAATTATATAAAATGAAATCTATCTGACCGCGTAAAAAAAGTCCCGCGTAAATAAAGTTATAATTTCCGCGTAAAAAAAACTCACGTAAAATAAGTCCCGCGTAAATTGAGGGACGGATGTGTATATATATATATTTATATATATATATATATATATATATATATATATATATATATATGAATGCCTCGCATAGTGCGGCTAATCGGTTCCACTGATTTGTCAGACTATTTGAAACCGGACTAACCGAAACATTAACTAAATACAAAAAACGTTAATTGGTTTCAAACAATTTTTTTCCCGTTTTTCAGTAAATAAAATGAGGGTAATATATTTAAATGTTTGTATATATCGACAACACAAAATCAGGGGTTTATACATTCATTTTAAATACATTTTAAATTCATTTTCAATTAAAATTTAATTATCAAAAAATCGATTTTACTGTAGAGTTACTAATAGAAAAAGAAAAAAGACAACAAAACTAGAATTGCACATGCGATGCGTATAATGTGCGCATGCACATAATTTTTGAGGGGGGAAATTTCAAACCGTACTATAGTGAAATCGTACTAATCGAAACCGCACTATGTGAGGTATTCCTATATATACATATATATATATATATATATATATATATATATATATATATATATATATAATAAAAATATCCAATCAAATTGATTAGATTTTTTAAAAATTCGAAATTAATTTTAAATTAGTTATATGTATAACTGATGGAGTATTCAAACGTAATGCTATTCTAATATATTACAAAATTCTCTTTTATAAAGTGTCAAATTTCAATTAAATGTCTATCACAAATCAGTACCGTAAAACGGTAAATACATGAACGGCAAAAACTAACCTCATTTTCGAATTCCAGTTTAATATTAATCCTTATATGTCTTTCACTTTCAATTGA
>CP092090.1:29956067-30008567 GCA_029203775.1 Neoneuromus ignobilis
GGTGATGCTAACCACTGTACTAATATATATATATATATATATATATATATATATATATATATATATATATATATATATATCATAATCAACATCGTCATTATCATCATCATCAACGACTTTACAGACTATTCTAGTCCAAGGCCTTTCTGACAATACCAGCTCAATAGAACCTTCTCTTGTCAGAGCTTTTCGTCAGTTGTTTTTTTTACAAGATGAGATTGTCAGTCTCATGCTCAACCCACGAAAATGAGCGAGTCTCCGACTGGGAATCGAACACAATCTCCCGCATGACAAGCAGTGATGCAATTTACTATGCTACGCAGTCGGGCATATATATATATATGTATATATATATATATATATATATATATATATATATATATATAATCAACAACCAGAACATGAGATAAATTACAGAAAACAGTTATTGTTTTTCTGCGTTAACATATTTATTTGCACGAAGTGCTCTAATATTCAAGTTGAAACCGTATAAAGATTTTTTTAAGCGTATAGAACTTTAAATTGAAATAAAACACATACTAATTGACCGGATGACCATTTATTTGATATTATTCGAAAGATCATTTTATGGTATTAATATTTAAAATGATTTCGGGCATATGTGTACCACGGCTATCTCTGACATACCGCATTCTGTCAGTCCAATTTCGGATCACTTTTTCAAGCAATTGGGGGCTTATGTCCGCAATAACGCGAGTTATGTTGGTTTCTAATGCCTCGATCGTTGCTGGTTTATCAACATAAACCAGTAACTGCACATATCCACAAAGAAAATAATCCAGAGGCGTCAAATCACACGATCGTGGAGGCTAATACACAGGTCCATTTCTGAAGATATTATCGCCGAATTTTTGTTTCAATCGAAGTATGGCACGTGGTTCTATCCAGTTAAAACCATATCTCTTCTAGATCGATGTCATGCAATTTTGGAAACAAATAATCATTGATCATCGTTTTGCATCGTACACCATTGACGGTAACGCGCTTTCCGGCTTCATTTCGAAAGAAATAAGGTCCGATGATGCCACCAGCGTGCAATCCGCACTATACGATGTATTTTTCTGGATGTAACGGGGTCTCGTGAATCATTTCAGGACTGGTATCACTCCAAATACGGCAATTTTACTTATTAATCCACACGTTAAGCTAAAAATGAACCTTATTACTGAACAAAATTTTGTGCTTTATAAGTTGGATGAACAGAACAACGATTTTTGAAATAAATTTACACAATTTGAAAACTTTTCTCGCTTATAAAACCTTTCTATAATGATTTTCCAAAGTATACTAAATTCAAATGTCACTTATAGCTCGCAAACAGACATTTGACTTGACAGCTATTCCTATTGAAAGTTCTATCTAACCTAAAAAACACTATATATACTTGAAGAATAGTAAATTCTATTACTTTTTACCTACGATATAAAAACATGGGTCCTCGAAACCAGTATAGTTGAAACTTCATATAACTCAGAGAAATATGTAATGCTTTATTTGAATTAACATTGAAAATGATAAGAAGAATGTATAAACGACAATAAAGGACAATAAGAGTATAAAATACATTCGAAAACAAACACAAGTCATACACTTAATAGCAAGTGAAAATAATCAATAACAAGTAAATATAAAGAAAGTATAAATAGACTAAGAATATTACAAGGAGAAAACATATTGATAACAGAAATTGTTGATTAAGAATCTAGAAATAATAAAGTCCATAAATTGAGACCGATGAACATATAAAACAGAGATGTTAAAGATTTTATTGAAAATCTGTGAAAAAGAAAAAAATAGATTGTTTGAACTAAACAAAATTAAGAAGATATTTATCTAGTAGTGGATTATCAGAAACTAAAATTTATATATATATATATATATATATATATATATATATATATATTTGTATACATATGAAAATATAATCGTTTCATTAAACAACGGAGTATAATTTTAATAATAATTATTTGAAACACCTGCTGTTGTGTATTTTTAAATTATTAATAACTGACTAATCAAAGTATATGAACGTCATCACCTCCATAAACTAATTATAACAATCGATTAATTCCAGTGTTTTTAATACGCTTTGTTTAATATTTATTTATTTTTAGTGTACACTAAAAACATGTACAAAATAGAAATAATCTTGTATACAATTTCTTAAAGTGATAATATCAACATATTTCTATATATAAAAATAATGTTACTGTTTATTATACACATATGTGGTCATATAATACATACCCAAATACATGTATGTATATATATATATATATAGAGAGAGAGAGAGAGAGAGAGAGAGAGGATGTTTTTTTAAGTGTGATAGAACTTTAAATTGAATCCCTATCGAAAGTTTTATTTATATATATTGTATATATACATTAGATCTCTGTATACATTCTATCAGTTTTTATTAATTTTTGTAAAATTATTTTTAATATATACCCTTTTAATTTCCATCGTTATTAACAAAGTTAAATAATAATCTGATTTAACTTTAAAATTAATATGTTTTTGCAAAAATATTTTTTAAAACTGTGGCAAGTGTACTTTTACATAAATAACTTATCACCCTCAATGCTACAACATACTAGAATCTGTTCAATAATCACTTATTGTTCACTTTGTTTCTTTATAATAATAAGAAACTGATCTGCATTTCCATAGCGATGATGTATTACAAAATCTAGGATATCTAGATTTTTAACATAATTCTCTGACGATAATAGCATCACCATCAAAATGCACATTAGCTTTTTGTTGTTATATATAAACAAATTGAACAATAAGTGATTATTAAACACTTTTTAACATCTTATGACATTGGGCAAAGTTTTTACAAATTATTTCTGCAACAAATTCAATTACATTACATTAAACATGTAATGAATGATATTTAAAAAAACAGTTATTTATTATAAATAATAAATTATAGGTTAATGTCAACTGAAAATAAATTATTTATATATATATAAATATGAGGGTCGTTTGATAAGTATGGTAAATTTATTTATTGTTTAATTTATTTCATTAATTAATTAAATTTAATTTTTTAATTTAGTTTTTTTTTACTTTTTTACCATACTTATCAAACGACCCTCATATATATATATAATGTATATGTGTGTAAATATATATTATGCACACTAAAAGTTTGTATGTATTAAAAAAAATATTTTATATAAAAAAATTGTGCATTGACTGACCTTTTCAAGTTAACTTAACCACATACATTACAACGATAATCCCGTATCGTATTTGAAATGACCCTAAATAACATTTATTTAGGACTTTGTTTGTTATATGAATCTGAACTTATCGTTACAATTTAGAACACCACTGAAAAATTTTGTCTAGGATTTTTTTTCTTACTAATGATAAATGAATCCTATATAACAATGAATTAATAACTAACTGGTCTAAATCTGGAATAAATTTTAAATTAGGAGAGTAAAAAAAATAAAAAGAATATATTATACGTTTAATAATATGCACGAGGATAATTTATTACAAATTATTTAAATGGAATGAAATGATCATACTTACCTCAGTCACTTACTGAAACTACAAGACAATTAATAGCAAAATATTCGAATCTCGACAGTAAAAAACATGTTATTTTTTATCAAAAGAATGCCTTACCTCGTATCACAATGAAAACAAAAAATTAATGAATTGTAATTATTAGTTTTGTTTAATTATATTTTTATATATTTACTTTATGTGCTTCTCTTTATTTTTATCTCATATTGAAAACAATTATCTGTTAAATGCAATTTGTTAATTAAAATTGTTTATTGATTATGTATTTTTTAAAATACAATAGAATAATCTTCAATAAAAATATTTAATCAATCACCTAATAGGAAAATAAATAACTATTACAGAAACGTGCGCAAAACTGTCTTAAAATAGCTTTTCATCAACATATATATTGTTTAAACGCGGAAGGCAATTTCCGCACAGTAGTTAGCTGCAATACACTTAGTTCATTTCATTTTCTTTCCACTGCCTTTATTACAACATAGAAATGACGAGCCATCATGAAATTAAGGGACCCCCTGTATAAACGAAAGGAAATTATCATTATATTAATGATGGAGACGATAAAGAAACCCCTCATGTTGTTATATTTTAGTATGACATATGTATTTCATAACTGTTAACAAGCAAACGGTTCTATTGCTTTTATTATCTTCTAAATGAACGAACATAATTAATTAGTGAATTTCATTTTATAAACTCTTGTATAAAGTAATTAATTAAACGGTGACACTGCGAAAGTGTGCTTGAGACATAAGTAATTTAATTTATACTACTATCTTGCTTTCTAAAAAAAATTAGTATAAATTAGGTGAAATATACAAAAATACGTGAAATTTAAAAATCTTATTTTTTATTATTTTTAATATTATTTAAGATAAAAATAGTCAAAATTGTTAGAAACCGCTATATTTCTATACTTTTTCATCTAAATTTTAAAAATTTTACTTTAAATTGATTATTTAATTATTTTAAAAATTGAATTTATTTCTATCACTAGCATATCTTGATTAACTAACTGTACAAAACTAATAAAATGTTTCCTGTTCTTCTAAGGGTTTTTATTACATTTATGTTTTCGATTAACATTTGCATCTCCTCGGGGGATTTTAATTTGTACTACAAATACTTTATGGAATTTAAGCCTGATGATTTAATAATCAGCTTTATATATTGATATATTTTTCTGAGAATCAAATAACCGTAGATCATGTCATTTGACTTAGAAAATTATACTTGGAATACGTGAAAGGTTAAACAGCTGCATATTACTAAAAATTTTGGAAATAGAAGATTCGCAATCTTTAACAAACATTGAATTTTTAATCTTTATTATTTAGTTTTTGTCTGTAAAAAAATTCTACACCTAACGCAACTATACCCCTATTGTAATGCTACCTCCGTCAAACTTCACCTTAAAGAAGATAAATATTATGATATAATTCTTAACAAGTTAGCGGGTTTTTTGAACATTTTCCCGTGGAACACAAACTCCAAAACACTTCAAACATCAAAACACAAACACCTGTGCTCAACTCAAACTGGTACAATGTTCTAACGAACAACACACCACACAAACATTATTATCAAACTTTATATATTATTGTATTTACTTTCGAACAATAAATTTTTATTTATTTATTTACTTAACAAGTTTTTAACAAATATTTGTAATTTAAAGGACGTTAGAAATTTCAAATAAATAACAAAAATTCTTTAAAGATTCAAATTGATAATTACTGTTCTAAAACAAATTTTAAATATCTTTTTTAACATAATTTAATATAATTATCATTTTATCTCAATACTAGTTTCAACAGACTAATTTATTATGAATCTGTATATATATATATATATATATATATATATATATATATATATATATATATATATATATTCATAAAAATATTTAATATCTATATTAGAAATTACAATATTTCGCAACAAAATAAACTAAATATAAAAAATGTAATTTACAACCATCGATTTCACAAAATGTAACATTGTTTTTATGTAACCTACATACCTTTCAATATAAAGTACATACATTATCATCCCTAGAGTCGAATAAATTTCAAACCGAAAATTACGTGACATTATTTACTGCATTATTATGTTTCAGTCATTGCGATTCATATCGCGTACCATTTTACAATAGTCTTATTTTACAATGCTATTGACCTGCTGCTACTAATCATTTGTATTTTCACAATGCGGGTTAAAAGTACAAAATCGATATGAAAAATTTATGTGTTTCATTTTTACGATCAACGAGTGTCACATTAAAGACATGAAATATTAAATAGAACTTTGGTTCAATTCGGATTGTAAACATTTAAAATGTCATGTTCATTTCAAGGGTGCTCAGAAAACAAACAACGTCAACTGATCTTTTTGTTGTTTGTAATTTAATAAAAAATGATCGTGAATATTACTATTAATATTTTTTTAAATGGCTGTAGTCATTTTCTATTCATCAGTCAAAAATAATCGAAATTAGAATATCAGTTTATATTCTGTGAAAAATAAAAATAGTCTTATTTTAGACAAGAGATTTAATGTAATTAGAAATGTCAAATTATTACAAAAAAGAAAATAGAATCAAAAATAAAGCATAATAAGAACGAAAAAATTTTAAACAAGCGTGAACATTCTTTTCAATTGATGTACATACATAAATACACAATAATACAAACAATACAGAATACATTTATTGTTAGTATTTTAAACTTCTAAAGTCCCTGTTACCGCTGGGTACAAAAGTAATATAAAAAATATATCTGTATATAATATTTTATTTTCAGTAATATCAATGTATCATTAGTAAAATATTCATGTTTCAAATAAAAGAATACATATATTCCTAAATTATTTTATATATATATATATATATATATATATATATATACTTGCATACATACATACATGCATACATACACACACACACACACCCGTCCCTCAATTTACGCGGAGTATCCGTTCCACGTGGATTCGTTTTACGCGAATGAAAATCGCGTAAATTGAGTCTGTCAGTACAATAGAAAAAATATTGAAAATAGAAGCTAGTAAAGTTGTAGAAACACATATTTATTTCGCATAGCTTAACAAAAAAATAATGACGTTTTAGAAAACAAAAGTAGATAAATTTTATTCGGTGTCACTATCGTTACTGTAAATCAAAAAAATCAACCTTTTATATATTTATATCGTGCTTTTATACGTTCAAGTAAGAATTTACGTCACTCTGATGTATAATAAATTCCATGAAAAATTATATAAAATGAAATCTATCTGACTGCTTATAAAAAGTGCCGCGTAAATCAATACCGCGTAAAAAAAGTCCCGCGTAAATTGAGGGACGGGTGTATATATATATATATATATATATATATATATATATATATGTGTGTGTGTGTGTGTGTGTACAGAGAGAGAGAAAGAGAGATGTACATAATCAGTTATATTTCTAATTATTTACAAAAAATGATTTAAAAACATAATTTGTTCAAAGATTTATTCATTTTGTTTCTTTTCGTAGATAAAATTAGTATGTTTTAGTAACAAAACAGAAACATAACGGTATTTAAATTCTTTAAACTTAAAATTTGAACAACAACAAGAAGAAAACTATATTTTGCGTCATAAAACTATTGCTGCAAATATGAAAAAAAATATTTTAAGTATGTATTTTATTTTGAGTTTATTTTTAATATTCTGTGTAAGATATCTATTTTCTTTAATGATATAAAACAATTTTTTTTAACATCGAATTGGCTAATTTTTTTGTTAAAAAATATTCGATTTTACTCCATTCTTCCTTCAACTTGAAAGTAAGTTGCATCTTGTTAATTAAATGCGTCCTGATCCTTACTTTTATTTCATTCCATACATACTAAATTACGTAATGTTCAGAGATTGGTAGACGTTTTTAAATTGTTTAGATTATTGTATAGTAACTATTTACTCACAATATATGCTTTATACTCTGGTCATCTTGATAGAAAATACATTTATTCTCCATTTCCATTTTAATCGTTCTTAAGTTCAAATTGTTCTTTAAAATATTCAACTAAAAACTTTCGTAAATGTGTTCATTTCTAAATACTAAATTGTCTACCCCATGATAGCTTATGAAATATCATGACTAACATTTTCACCCCCGTATTTTATCGTGGAAACTAAATGCTTTAAATTCAATTCTTTGTTCAGTTACCTTCTCATTTTACTTCAGTTATTACATTCTCAAAATATTGTATTTCTTTTGTCTGTGAAAATGATGTTCCTCTAGAAATCAGCAGTCTTATTTTTGTATTCTTTACATGTTCTGTTTCTTACATGTACTTTTCATGTTTCTTCCTATATGCTGCTGTATTATACGCTTTTTTCCTAAGAACTTAGCCATTGTATCCTTTGTTCCTTAACATTATTCTAACAATTTCGGAACTAACAACGTTATTTAAAAACTCTTCTATCATTGGCATTAGATTTGTTGCATTAATTTGTGGGTAGTTTATAATTTTTCTTAGTATGGACCATACATCACGATTGTTTAAATTATTTTTTGCTCTTATTGTGCTTTATTTTTGATTCTACATTCTTTTTTGTAATAATTTAACATTTCCAATTACATAAAATCTCTTGTCCAAAATATTTTCGATATTTCGATATATTTTTCCATCTTTCTAACGGGTTATTTCAAACTCTCAATTGTCACAAGACATTTCTTTCTTTTTTCAATAAAGCTTCTATTTCAGTTTGGAATATTAAATAGTGTTCACTGTGGAATATCTATTTAAGTATTTGAAATTATCTTATATATTAAAATTTTATTAACTCTACAATGTGCAATTTTTTATTTTCAAAAATAAACTATGTTTATTAATACAAAATACTAGGAGGAAATGAAGGAACTTTTGATTTTTCCTTTTTAAATTATTACACAATAAAACAAGACGAAATCATTTCTAACGTTCGTCTGATAAAATGTCATTGCACACTGCTAAATTTGTCAATTTTGACAAAAATTAGCATCACATTTTATCAGATTGATATTTCATATACGAACCATTACACATTTAGTGTCTTTAAAACAATTAATACAATGTTACTAACGAAAAATATCATTGATTCATATATGAATTGCACACTGTAGAGTTAAGAATGAAAACTAATGATAAAAACAAAAAATGTAAATCGTCAAATTTAATAAAAATTATATCATTTGTGCCAACAATTTTATGGTATGAAATTTTGAGTTCAATTTTTGTTGTTCATATTTTATATTTTAAAAAAATTAAACATCGTTTTGTTTACATTTTTTTGTTGTTGTTGTTACTGACATGTAATTTTCTGCATAAAACAAAAATTTAATACATTTTTGGACAAATAATGTTTTTAAATTATTTTTTTAATTAAAATATTTTGTACCAATAATTATGCGAGTATCAGTAAATGTATATATATATATATATATATATATATATATATATATATATATATATATAGGGTCATCCAAATGCGATGCCTAGATTTGTATTATAAACATGTTACCCTATACACCACCCTATATACATGTTTCTTTTTAATAAAGCACAAATATAGGCTTTACATTTGGATAATCCTATATACTCGTGTGTGTTGTGTATATATATATATATATATATATATATATATATATATATATATATCAGCTTTTATCAGCCCAATATTGAATGAAAGTATAATTGAATGTTACCTTTCACTGGTACTTAATTAAACTCACTACCCTGATCAGGCTAGTTGGTGAAGATTTTTTATTCAGGTTTATTCTTTTATGTATATATATATATATATATATATATATATATATATATATATATATATATATATATATATATGGGGGGGGTATATGTATTTATGTATTAATAAAGTCATCCAATACATTATTAAATACAACAAAAATATATTTAATAAGAAAAAGTTCATTTTGTATTCTACATTTTACAGATATTCAATAATTTCAGTGGAAAAACTCAAAATAATAATAAATATATATGAATTGCACCCTGAACGTATGTAATATTTATTTTTCAGTGGTAAGGGATGCGTGACAGGCATGCTGAAGGTGGGACGTAAAGGTTTATATGTGTTCGATCCGTCGGGTGGTAGTCATCAACTCAAGCCGGTATGCGTGCTCGACTTTTACGTGCATGAGAGTCGACAGCGTGCTGGTTTAGGTCGGCGTCTTTTCGAGTATATGCTTAAGGTAAGATCATCAACAGATATAATATATTCTTTGTTATCAGTGTGTCATTTTAACATACATAATATTTTTGTAACAGTCAAATATTTTTAAAGCTATATTTAATATTAATTCGTATATATATATATATAAATATATATATATATATATATATATATATATATATATATATATATACACATACACAATTGGGGACAAAAGTGTTTGTACTTTTTTCAGTTCCTAATTTTTATACTTTTCACGACTATATTAATAACAATAGAATTCTAGCTGGATTTTTTTAATACTTCAATTCAAGAATAAGTAATTTAAATAAATGTTTTTATTATCATGATTTTTTCTATTTTTGTAATAAACATGTATATATATATTCAAGTAAGAATTTGCGTCACTCTGATATATAATAAATTTCATGAAAAATTATATAAAATGAAATATATCTGATCGCGTATAAAAAGTGCCGCGTAAATCAATACCGCGTAAAAAAAGTTCCGCGTAAAAAGAAATATAATTTGCCGCGTAAAAAAGTCCCGAGTAAATTGAGGGACAGGTGTATATATATATATATATATATATATATATATATATATATATATATATATATATATATATATATATAGTATTATTCAAAAGTATTGGGGCAAACTAAAATTTCGAACCAAATTGATGTTACTCATTTCAAAAATAATTTATTTTTTCTTTAAACAATTGATTTGTTTTTCAATTTAGTCGTTCATTAAAGATTTAATTAGTTCGACAAAATAATTATAGTAGAATTCGATCCATTTTATTCTTTTATATGAATAAATTTGGTAGTCAAACGTCAAATTTCAAGTTATATTCAAGCTTCTTGAAATGTCTAAATAATTATACGCTTGTCTATCAACGTTTAATTTCTCAGAAATCTCTTCTGTCAAAATACGTACGTTTGTATTCATTAAATTACTTACTATGTCTTCTATATCAGAATACCCTTCAGAGTGTATCTGCTGAGGTCGAAATCACCGCATTATTTCACTGATTCAAATTGACAACACTCCCCCCAAATATATCGCAAATATTTTTACAGTATTTTAAATGTTTGTTCCGTTTCAAAATTTGTATATCATTATTGTGAATAAAACATTTCAACGCTCATTTTCTCATTTTCAATTTTATTTAAGAATAGCACTTTACATGAACGAATCTAATTCTTATTCTTAATAGTAACTAGCAATATTTCCATTCCAGCGATAACTAATAAATTAACATATCTGCCAATATTAAAATAAAATAGCATTGATTACATTTACTGAAAACTCATCATCACTTTTACACTTGTCAAATATGTATATATATATATATATATATATATATATATATATATATATATATATATATGTATATATGTGTGTATTTGTCATGGGTGTATGAGTGCTGTCGAAAATTCATAATAGTAAGTGTATAAAACAGATGCAAAAGTTCCTATTGTTGATGTTTAGATAACATTAAAAGTTATGTTAATAAGCATTTCTGTTTTTATTTTATACTATTTAAATCGAAAGAAATTAATCTTTTCAAGCTTTGAAAGTTCTCATTTCTTCATTATGTAAGAAGAAATATCTTAGTTTTAATAACAGAGACGTATGAACGTTACCAGAAAAATATACAAAAAAAAACTACAACAAAAGAATAACAACTAGTGCCCGATTAAATAAATCACTTTAAATAACATAACCGAACCTGCCTTGATAGCAAAACCAATCAATACTAATAATTTTTTTCTAAAAGTAATTTTTGTAAAAAAATAATTTCTTTTATTTTGTAACATTTTTTTTAGTTAACTTCGTTGGCCTTTTTTAGTTTTTTATATATATTTTGACAAAATATATCAAATTTTGTTTAATGTACTGTTATTTGTACTTTTTTAACGATCGTTATAGTTATTTTTAAACCAGCTGACTCGATAAAATAGATAACTTACTTTTTAGTTCAATCTATTATGTATATAAAATGAGTTGATAATAAGCATAAATTTAAATAAATCAGCATTGATAAATTTAAAATTATATCAAGTAAACGAACTACAAATTGAAAAAATATTCAGATATGTGTACTTTATAATTTACAATTCAACAAATTGAAACATTTGTAAACCGTTAAAAGGTCTTTTTTTCATATAATAAAATTTGAACCATTATTATAAAATAAATATCTTATTAAATAAATATCTATTTAATATGTAAATTTTGATTATTTCTTGTTTTAAATATATACTAAAATTTTATTTTTCTCTAAATAATTTCAATAAAAAATATGTTAATTGCAAGAACTCAATAACATGTATTGTTCAAATACCTTTCATTTGTTAAATTTGTTATTAAGGTTCGTAAATATCTAAAATGTCATTTTACTTACTTTTGATACTATATTTCCTTATTCTAAAGAGTTTTTAATTAACTTACAACTAAACAGTCATGAAGAAAATTAAGGCTAAAACATTATAGTAGGTGCACACTTCAGTTATTTAATAAAGGTGTTTCATTAATATATTAAAGCCGTATAATCAAAACTAAATATCATTTATTTGAAATGTTTTGCAGATATAATTTATTTTAGTAAATTTCAATATATATATATATATATATATATATATATATATATATATATATATATATATATATATATAAAGTTTTTCAGCGAAATTCTTTATTCATTTCAAGCAAATTTGAAACATACCTATGACTCTGCCATCTTTCTGATAAAAAAGGGAAGATTACACGCTGAAAAAAAGGTTCTAGATTGATGTGATGCAATAAGATTATTTCTCTATTTTCGTACTTCTTCCAAATTTAGAAAGTGTGTTCTCTAAATCGTATTAAATCAATTTAAACATATAATTAAATATAAATATGCAACATGAAGAATACGCATGGTAGGGAAGGATTTTCCATTTCAACTTAACTAAAATATCCATTGTCGCTTTAACAAAATGTGACCTGACATTGTTATGAAGCAGGATAACTTTGCGTCATTTATTAGCTACAAACTGTCATTTTTTGTGCATTGCATGTTTCAGTTTAATTGTTAACTGTGACTGTTTCATGTGGTGGCAGAAACTTATGATACAGAACTATTTCTTCATCTTATCAGATACATAATAACGTTTTCAGACCGAGAATGTGTCGTTTTAGTGTTAATGTGAATGATTGGTTAAGGTATACTATTCCTTTTTACGTATAAAGTTATTAAAAGTATTCACTTTTCATCACAGTTGGATGAAGAAAAAGATTCTTTCTTAGTTGAAAAAGCAAATAAATACAGATATTTAAATGACTCAAAATTTTATCTTCTGTTTATTAGTTTTAAACTGATTTTCCTTTTTTGTAACTCTTCCCGTGGCTGTATACTTCGAAAAACAGTAAATTAATTAACTCCAGTTTTTGAAAAAGCTATATTCAATCCAGCTAAATTTTCATCTAATCACACTTGTAATTCATCATCTTAAATTTTTTATTATTGTTCAGGTTGTTCCTTATCTTTCGCAACACAATAATTATTTTTAAATCTTCGAAAGCAACATTCACAAGTACTTATATATATATATATATATATCCCTATAAGTTACACATATTGTTTCTTGCTTCAGCTACACTTTTCTTTTGATGAAACAAAGAGTAAAAGGTATCAAATACGCACTTTACTGCGCCTGATTTTTCATCGCACTAAAATAACGATAATATTAACAAGAGTGACACAATTTTGTTTTTCTTATTCATGAAACAAATATTGAAAGAAAATATTAGAAATTTGTTAAAAGTATTTAGAGCAATCGCAATATCTGAAAGGATATACAGAAGATAGTTCGAGATATTTAAAAATTAAGATTTTAATCTTAAAAACGAACCACATTCAGAAAGATTTTATGTAATTTATATTTTTGGCAAAATTTTGGAAGAAAATATTTTTTTCGATATTTTTATCCACATTAAAGACAACAAAAAAGTTCGATATAGCCTAATAAAAGATTTCAGACCACATTCTACACCTTGCATTTTTGTATACAAATATGCAAAATGGGTATCACATGAATTGATTGCTGAGAGTAGTTAGGATTATGTAACCGTGTACTTTTCTCTATTTTCACGCAATAAAAATATCCATTTGGGAGAAGCCTCGTCATTAGGGATAAAAAGTAGATTACATATGAAAATATAGCGAAAGAGAATGTTGTTTATGTAGTGGGATATGAGTGGACTAATTTATTATGAACCTATAAAACCAAAAGAATGATTAATTTTGAAAAATATTGTCAACAATTAAACAATGAACTTAAAAAAAGGCATGGCTCTTATTGATAGTAACCAAGCTATCTTACAGCATACACGCAATGCTACAAACTTCTTTAGCAAAGCAGAAAAAAATAACATCTTAGTTGGAAAGTTCTAAATCACATTCTTCAAGTATATAGCATTTTCCGATTATCATTTTTTTACCTCTACAAAAAATTGTAAATGGAAAAAAATAATGCAGATGGAGATGTGAAAAAAGCACAAGATGAGTTTTTAGCTTCCTTGGATGAGTTATTTTATCAAAAAAGAATTCAAGCGATTCCATCAAGATGGAAAGAATTAGTTAATATTAATGTAAATTATATTTTTAATTAAATATTAATAAAAAACATAAAAATTTATTACATATATATATATATATATATATATATATATATATATATAATTTTCAATAGTGGATCAATTACAACATTCCCCACATCTTGTCAACTCCCAGTCTTTAGATCATAATTCAATTGAGCACTTATGGAAAAAAATCAAATGCTATATAAGGAACCATCATATTTTAAATAAATCCCAACTTAAACAAGTCATTTTAGAAGAATGGCAAAATATAGGATTGAATATAACAATAAAACTAGTTTTGTGAATGACAGACATTAAAATAAGTTATTAAATGAAAAAGGTTACCTACGTGATATTAAAACTGCATTCAGACTTTTTTAATGTTTTAAAATGTGTGAAAAAATATGTTCAAACAAAAATACGGTTTATAATGTAAATTTATATATGTATTTTGTGATTATATATATATATATATATATATATATATATATATATATATATATATATATATATATATATATACATATATTGCACATCTTGTACTTCAGTCAAGTATTTGATACTGTTTGAAATATTGATTTAATATATTTATATTTAGATGTTATAAAATGAAATATTCATTATAGGAAGAAGATATAGAACCTGTCCGTCTTGCAATTGATAGGCCAAGCGAAAAGTTTCTTGCATTCCTAAAGAAACATTACGGTCTTACCCATGTCGTACCACAAATGAATAATTTTGTAGTCTTCGAGGGTTTTTTCGTACCAGCAGAGGAAGAAAAAGCTACTACACCAAATAGAATACAAAACTCGCATAATAATAACAGGTAAATTCAGGGCAATAATTTTACAATAAAAATAAAATATAATAAATAAAAGGCAAACTTTTGTGCGTATGTATGTATGTGTATATATATATATATATATATATATATATATATATATATATATATATATCAATATCATTTTAAAATTTCAAAACTTAGTTATTTAAAAAAACTAAAACTTTTGCTCTCATCTAATAAAACAGACAAATAAAATTGGGACAAATATATTAAAAAAAAAACTTTATTTGAAATTATGAAATTAGTTATCAACTAGATTTTAGTTATAAGATCATAAATACACTCATGCATAAAGTACATAAATAAGTACACTTTTATTTTAAATTGTCAAGTAATTATTGTAATTATATTTAAAAATTGGTTTCGGAAATTTTAAAACTAATATTTAACAATATACTAACAGCATTATATCGCCTCGAGAGAATGGAATTAAACAAAAACCAACTAACGGATCTCAATATACACCTCCGTACGGACGTTACGGAGCTCCAAAACCACCATGCAGTATGGGAGAGGTATGTAAATAACAATTGAATTTAATTTCTGTTGCTTAGAATGTACTAAAACTGCTATCACTAATTTTTATTCATTTCAAATATTAATCCTATCTACTTGCAGATAATACATAGCTATACATCCAAATTAGGCTCAACTGAATCAAGCGGGTAAGTTTAATGTCAGATCTTTCAATGAATGCAATCATAAAATATTTTCCATTTAATAGAAATATAGTATTATTTTAATGTAACTGATTAATGTCTTTATTGCTATCATATTTCAGTGACTTTTTAATTATATTAAGTTCAGAAATTAACGGAACTTTTGAAATAAAATATGTAAGAAGTTATTTATTCATATATATTTATTTTGTCGTCTTCAAAGTACTTCCCATTGGAAGCAATACATATACGTTGTTTCTTCCAATTCTCAAACGCCCCCGTGAACACGGTTTAGCCTTCAGTTCATGCAGCAAATTTTCTTTTATGGCTTAATCAACTCAAAACAATGCTCTCGGAGCGGCAACTTAAGTTTTGGGAATAGAAAAGTCTCAAGGAGCCATATCAGGCGAATATAGAGCTTGCGGAAAAATATTGGTTAAGTTTTTGACCAAAAACTCACGAACAATTCAGTGTTCTTGGCACCATACGAGAAGCAACGCGTTTCATGCCCAACATTTCAACCAAAATGACATAACATTGTATTTTTGAGATTCCCACCTCAACTGCTAACTCTCTAATGGATATACGACGATTTTTGAGCACTAATGCCTCGACTTGGGTGATGTGTTCATCAATAATTGAAATCGATGGGCGTCCAGATCGTGGTTCATGATTGAGGCTTCACGGCTCTCTTTAAATGCCTTATGCCACTTAAAAACTATTGTTCGTGATGAACAATACTCAGAATATACCTTTCTTAACATTTCCAATGTTTGTGTGACGTTTATTTGTTTAGCAACACAAAATTTCAATGCAAATTCTTTTCAACTGATTTTGATAACATAAAAATCACTGTAAACAACAATCACCGATCAATAAACACCATTGTAAATTATTTACTAATGAGTGTATCGTCATGAAACTTGTCAATGACAGATGTCATTGACAGATGTACAAACTTAAAAAGATTACAACATTCCATAAGAGCATGCAGTTTGAATGGGAAAGTTACATTAGTTTCTGGACTTAATGTATTACATTTTAGACTTATTGGGCCTATTCACACTAGTCAACATTCACGCAGTATTCACACCCATTACCGCTCGCCTCATACCCTCTTTCCAGAAAACTAATTTTTTTAGGTGGAGGATTTTGGTGATAAGGTGTGAGACAAGCGGTAATGGGCGTGAATACTGCATGAATGTTGACTAGTGTAAATAGGCCCATTGAATATTTCAGTTTAACTTATTTCATTACAATTCAATTTGTAAAATATTTTCACAATTAGCTTAAAATTAAAATTATTTTTAATTTGTATATTAAGGATTATTCTTATTTTGTATTTACTTGTTTAATAAGATGGCATGGATATATATATATATATATATATATATATATATATATATATATATATATATATATATAGATATATATACATAAAGACTATTTAAAAGTATAATAAATTTATTCTAATTAAAAATTATGTAAAATGAATATTACTATGCTATATCAATTTTATGATTGTAATAAACTAATCTTATGCCTCTATATATTATTATATGTTTATATGCATTGATACTAAAGTGACTTGTGATGTATTTTATTTATTTATTTTTTTGCAAGGCATGTAAACCTTAAATACCACGCTTATTGGTTTTGTTTTGTTTTTCCTTACGTTTAATATGATTTTGTTTTGCGCTTCGCATTTCAGTTTCGGTTATAATTTTATTTCTTTTTCTTCTTTTACCTTCTCTGCAGATGTTAGCATCCTCCTGTATTCGTGTTGGAACAATCAAAATCACAAAATAAAATTACAGTGAAGAACCACCCGCGCCAGCAATGAAATCAACAATTATCGATGCCGTCTCAAACTCTCCTAAACGTGAACGTCCACGATCGCTATCGATTAAATCCATCGACGAACAGCTCGAAACATTACAAGTTAACCTTGATAACATTTCAACAAAAGTCGAAAATGACAACATCCCTGAGGAAACGGTCATCGTTAAGTCAAACGTTCCATTCACCGAAACATCGAATACCACGAACGTGGGCATTCAGTCGAAAAATTCAAACGTTGAAAATGATGAACTGGAAAATACCACTATTAATACTATGTCGATGATAAGTAGTGTCATTACACCAAAATCCACGACACCAGCTAAAACTCCGAGTAATTTAACAGAACAGGGTTTTTTGGATCTGAAATTTTACCATTCGAAACTGTGGTAATTGATTTAACCACAAATTACGAGAAAACGTGTTTTTGTCAGTCAAAATTTTGTTAATATTTGATGACTGTTTTTGTAAGTAACGATTATTTTATATTTGTGTTTTTTTACTCGATTTATATATAAATAATTTTGGTGACTTTCATAACTGTTACTTTAATGTGATCAAATCTATTTATACAAATATAGTATTTTACTTATAATTTAATTTATTGGTATGTAATTAAATTTATTTTAATCAATAAGGACTTTATTTTTTATATAAACCGCAAATTAATCAGTGGTCCAATAACATTAAATTACCAACACATCAGTAGTACAGATATTTAATATTTTCAGTATTTTTATTATATATATATATATATATATATATATATATATATATATATATATATATATATATATATATATATATATGATGTATGTATGTACATATATATGTATGTTGTGTGTGTGTGGGTATATATGTAGTATATTTGAGAAGTGAAACTTTAATAATCCGACAGTCAAAATTATATCTCATTTTTGTAATTTAGCGTCTTAGAAGCAATTTAGATAACGATTGATCATTTTTTGTACCACTCATAATCATACCAAGTTTTTAATTTCTCACATATGTGCTATCGCTAACTGTGATATCAAACTATCCTAAAATAAACTTTTTTTTATGAAAGTAAATAAATTGCTTGTACGATAATCTAATTGCAATTCATCAATTTTTGGTACATTGTATTATTGTAGTATATTTTGTAGTCAAATTCTAGTATTATTTCATTTACTTACTTCATATGTAAAATGGATTTCATTTTATTCATTTAAATTTTGGCATTTTTTCACTTTACGTTGCATATAAAAATTATAGATATGACAATTAAAATGCCTAAAAATATCATGTGTGTGTATATGTGTATATATATATATATATATATATATATAACTGACTGGCAGCATAGTAGCATACATCACCACTTGTCATGTGGGAAGAGTGCATTCAATTCCCAGTCGGAGAATTCTTAATTTTTGATGGTTAAACATGAAGTTGACAACATCATCTTGTAAAAAAACAACTGTCATAAAACTTTGAGAAAAAATGCTTTATTGAACTGGCATTGTGTCAGAGAAGTCATGGCTGTAGTGTCGATGATGATGTATCTATCTATCTATATATCTATATATATATGCATGTATGCGTAGAGAAGATTAAAAGTTACTTAAACTGTTTGAAAAATACAATTAAAATTTCATAAAAATGCCTGTGTTTCTAAATTTTTTTATGCAAAAAGAACAAATTTGTATTTTAATTCATTTAACCATCAATATTTCAAAATTATTAGTGTTTTTTTATTTGTATTTATAATTATGTCGGAATTAGTAAAGTTTTATCCTGTTCAGAATAATACTATGCATGTACCATTAGCATATGAGTAAAAAAGTATAAGAAAAATGAATAATTTTAATAACATAATTTTATTTTATTTTTTAAAAAAATCATATTGAATAATTATAATAAATGTACTTATATGCACGGATAAAAATAATGTAGTTTATATTTAGCGGTGCTATTTTATGTAACAGTGATGTTCTGCAAAGCTTTTAAATGGGCTTCCTGACAGTTTTTAAAGCTTCCAAACATATACCTAATTTTCTATTTCATTTATCCCAAAGTTACCTAAAGCAACATCACTGTTATCAGATATAAATAAATCATATGTATAAAAAATAATATGTATGTCAACAAAATATTTAATATACTTGGGTAATATTTTTCAATGTTTTAGATTTAAAAATTGCATATATATACACACACATACACATACACGAGGGTCATTTGATAAGTATAGTAAAAAAGTAAGAAAAACTAAATTGAAAAATAATTAAATTAAACAATAAATAAATTTACCATATTTATCAAACGACCCTCGTATGTATATGTATGTATGTGTATATATATATAAATATATGTGTGTGTATATATATATATATATATATAAATATATGTGTTTATATATATATATATATATATATATATATATATATACACATATGCATATATATACACACATACACTTAGATATGGGTATTCAATGATTTGTAACTTGAGTAAATTATTAACTTATATTGTAATTTTAATGATGTAAAAAAGTAATTAATGAAACTTATGTAACTAAAAGTTTCATTTAAAAATTTTACATATATACAATATATTAAAGTAAAAAGTAAATATAAACGTCTCCAACTAATATAAAATAACTAACAAGTTAATTATATGTTCCTCTTTTTCTTTTTATATTGTTAATTCTGTGTTGAAATTTATTTTATGATTTCTGTTAGCTTGTTTAACTAAACCATTGATTAACATAGAACCATTAATTTATATGTAAACATAAATCTTTTATTCTCCCATTTGTAATTTTACTTTTTAATTATTTAGATAAATGATACTGAGGTTTGGTAACTGGATTGCAATATTTTTATAGCATGATAACAAGGATCAGTTTTTTTTATATTATGATACATTTTTATTTACGATCTTGATAAGAAAAATGAATATTATTTTTAATCTGAAATTTTTGAGAATTTGCCTTCAAGTTTTTCTTTGCACTATTCAGTTACACACGTTTGTGTATAATTTTATCAACATATATTAAATTTTTCACAGGATTTAATTTGTTTCACCCTATTGAAATACATTATCTTAAATTATATTATTTTCTTCTGTGTTTAACTGTGTTTTTTAATATGGGGATACAAAAAAAAAACAATTTTGGTACATCTATACTGTCTTTTTTTCTACTTTTCAGCTTTATTAACTGTCCTCTCGATCACTCTATTTATTTTGATATAAAAAAGAAAACTAAAAACATTTGTTAATAAATATAATTATTTTCTAGAAACACATCTTATTTAATACCAAATATTTTTATTCTTTTTTTATAGTTAACTTGAAAACGACAATTTAATGGTTTTATTTCACTTTTCATATAATACAACAATCTTTTGTTAACTAAAAATTTCAAGCTTTTTTAAATTTATTTATTATCAAATTTCCATACATAAAATGATCAATCATATGTGTAATAGTAAATTTAAAATTATGTAACTTTAGTATTTTACTTTTGTAGGTTTTGTATCATTAGTAATTTACTTTTGAAATATTTTTTTACTGTTTTAATGCTGTATATAAACAATTTTATATTTAAATTAAATAAAAGTCATTGATTAAATGTCCAATACTCCAAAAAATATTTTTTGTATATCTAAATTGTAAAATGTTTCTAGAAGAAATATTTTTTTATATTAACAAAAGGTACATTTTAGATTTTACATAATCCATTTAATAATATTAGTTTTTTCATAGAAATAATAATTATACAAAAATATTATTAATAAATTAAATCATCATAATAGTATTATAATCATCAAAAATTACAATTTTAAGTGTATAATTTTATCTAGGAGTTATTGAATACATTTATATATATATATATATATATATATATATATATATATATATATATATATATATATATATATATATATATATATATATATATATATATATATATATATATATATACATTCATATAAACATATGGAAAATATTTTTTATAGAATATCATCTTCAAAATATCTCTTTAATAATTAATGTAAAATTATTATAATGTGATCTCATTTAATTCAGTGCAAAATTTACATTTTATATTATTTTTTTGTTTTAAATAATATATAACCTTAGCACAACAAATAGTTATAATTAATTAAAAACTGTAACTGTAAACAATTGTATTTATCATTAAATAATAAACTTTTAAAATTATAAGTCATAAAAGTATTTGCTGAAAATATTATCAACAAATACATTAAAACTAACATAAAACATGATCAATATTTTAAAATTGAGATATTTTTCTTAAGTTCTAAAAATATATATATATATATATTTAAAACAGTGGGAACACTTAATATTATTACAAGTTGTCAAACAACTTATTTCCAGTCATATAATAATTTATATAAATGAAAATATCTTGAATTTTCTCAAAGTTAATAAATTATGAATAATGTTCTTTTTAATATCAAATATTATGAATTGAAAAATAAGTATTTGACTTTCTTATAAAAATTATTAATAAATCAGGATGTTATTAAAACATTTTAAATTTACAGTGCAATAATATGTTTTTCTTAAAGTATTCATTGATTCATTAAATAATATGGAGTTATTTTTGTCAAAATTAAATGATTCGATAGTATTTAACGTTTAACTATTGATTCTTTTTACAATTTGACTATATACGGTTTTTGTTTGAGAATATACATAATTATCAAATTAATAATGGTTTGTAATAAAATATTAATTTTCTTTTCTATACTTTCATTTATAAGCTTTAATTTAAATCAAACTAATTTTCAAAAATTAAGTTTGAAAGTTAAATGAATTTTACCTCCAACACCACAAGCTATTAGAAAATATTCAATTATTAATTTAATTCAATTGTGTGAAAGTGAATTCTCCACACTTTCAAGGTTGGAGGTAAAAATTCATTTGTGTTTAAGTAAATTTCTTTTAAAAATTATAGATTTTTTTAGCAAAGTTTCAATCCATTTAACTTAAATTTGTTCATTCTCGTTTCTATCTATAAATGTTGTCTTATTAAAAAGTTATAGATTTTCATTTTAATAAATTAAAGGATATTCTTTTATTGCACATTTCTTATATATTTTTTATCTTGTACATACTTTGAAATAAATGGTAATCTCTTACTAGAAACTAATAATTATTGTTTTAAATTGTTTGTATGGAAATTTACAAAAGGTACTTAATAAAAATAAGATTCATTAGCTTCTAATTTTTTTAATGGATTTCTAGATTGACTATTCATTTCTAGATTTAGAATCAATGAAGTTCTTAAGACTTTGAAAAAGGTGAAAATCAGTTAGAGCATGTATATCAGTGATAGGGCATTTGTTTCGGTCTAAAATTTTTTTCCCAGAATTGGTGAAACTAATGGCAGAGCAGCAGTCCCTGTGCCTGTAAGATCAGCGATCAGTAACCTGTTTGGATTCAAGTCATCTTATGCTGAAGCAATGATGAAAAACCATTGGACATTTTGAAATGCTGTATTAAAGGTCTTTAGTTTTATATGTGTATGTGTGTGATACTTCAATATATTTATAGTTTGATATCATATGCACACACAAACATCACACACACTATATCACACTCACTACACTACACACTAAACCAGACCACACATCCGCAAAACACACCCTACATCCACTACACATACACCAACACACAAACTACACACACCACACACACACATTACACACCACTTACATACCAAACACACACATTACACACCACTTACATACCAAACACACATACGAGAGTCGTTTGATAAGAATGGTAAATTTATTTATTGTTCAATTTAGTTAATTCATTAATTTAATTAAATATTTCAATTTAGTTTTTCTTACTTTTTTACCATACTTATCAAATGACCCTCGTACAAACACATGTAGCACGCACACTATTATACCACACAAACACTACACCATACTACATCATACACACACCACACACTCTACACCACACTACACACACGACACTGAAACACCACATACACACACCAAACCAAAAACATACACCACACACACACTACACATACCACACACACACCTAATACACATTACACCAGACATGCCAAACACCACACTACACTCACTGCACCACATACACACACCATAGCGCGCACACATCACACTACACCACATATACACTGCACACAAGCCCATAAACACACAACCACACATTACACCGCACCAAAAAAAAAACACACCACACAGCCCACAAACACTAAACCACATGCACACTACAGCGCATACACTTTACACCACATACACACTACACCATACATAACACTACACAAAACATAGAAACACAGTACACCATACACACGCACCACACCATATACAGACCACACACAGCAAACCAAAAACTTACATTATGCACACACTACACTATACACAAATACACCACACTGCCCACACACACACCAGACAGTCTACTCCACACAAAATACACCCCACATACCACACGGATACACCATACACAGACACATTACACATACAACGCACACCAAATATACATAACAATACACCAGACACACATATACACACCAAACTCACACACACCAAACACATCACTCACGCCAAATACCACACTACACCCACTGCACTATATACACACACCAAATACACAATACACCTACAACACTACATACACACAATCCACCCACATCACCATACACACTACATACATACCACACTACATTCACCGTACACACACCACACTACATCCACCAAATACTCACTACACCACTTACACTAGCACACACACCACAAATTAGCACCTCTACACACACCACACTACACCGCCACCTTTGTGGGGTGAGTGTGTATGGTGGGTGTAGTGGTTGTAATTTGTGGTGCGTGTGCTGGTGTAGGTGGTATAGTGTAGTGAGTGTTTGGTGAATGTAGTGTGATGTGTGTGTAGTATGGTATGTATGTGTATGGTGATGTAGATTTAGCTTGTGTGTGTGTGTGTGTATGTATGGTGTAGTGTGGTGTGTGAGGTGTGTAATAGTGTGTGTGTAATGTTATGAGTAGTGTATAGTGTGTGTGGTGTATGTGCTGTAGTGTGTATGTAGTATGGTGTGTATGTGATGTAGTATGGTGTAAATGGTGTGATAAATGTATGGTGGGTGTAGTCTGATATGTATAGTTTGTGTTTAAATGGTGTAGTGTGGCGTGTGTGTAGTGTTGTGAGTGATACATTGTGTGTGTGATATAGTATGATGTGTGTTGTGTAGGTAGTGTTATTAGTAGTATATAGTGTATGTGTTGTATAGTGTTTGTGTTGTGTAGTTTGTGTGTGTGTGTAGGTAGTGTTGTGAGTAGTGTATAGTGTGTGTACAGTATGGTGTAGGTGGTATAGTAGGTGTATGGTGGCTGTCGTGTGGTGAGTGTATTGTTGTGAATGTAGTGAGGGTGTGTAGTGTGTAAGTGGTGCAGTGTGGTATGTATGTAGTGTAATAAGGTGTGTGTGATGTAGTATGGTGTGAGCTGGTGTAGTATTGTATATTTTGTGTGTGGTAAGTGTAGTGAAGTGTTTAGTGGTGTGTGTGTGGTATAGTGTATGTAGTGTTTTTTTGGTGTTTGTAATGTGTGTGTAGGAAAGTGTGTGTAGTGTAGTGTGTTGTTAGTAGTGTGTGTGTGTAGGAAGGTGTGTGTAGGAAGGTGTGTGTCTGTGTGTAGTGTGTTGTTAGTAGTGTATATAGTTGTAGTGTGTGTTCTGGTGTAGTGTTGTGTAGTATATGTGTGGTGGATGTAGTGGGGTGTGTGAGATCTGTAGTGTATAGTATATAGTGTGTGTGGTGTAGTGTGTGTGTGTATATGGTGCTGTGTGTAGTGTGGCGCGTGAGGGTATGGAGTAGTGTGCGTAGTGTAGTGTGTGTGGTGTGTTAGATGTGTCAGAGGATATGTGTATGATCTATTTTGTGGTGTTGTGTGTGTAGTGTGTATTTATGATATTTGTATGTGGTGTAGTGTGTGTGTAGTGTTGTATTGTGTGGGTATGGTGTGTATGGGTATGGTGTATGTGTGTGCGATATATAGCGTGGGTGTAATTTATGGTGCATGCATGTGTGCTGTTCTAATTTTACACAATAAATATATCAATTTTTGACAAGCTTACATATAAAATTATAGTGAAAAGCATGATGTTTTATAGTGGGTAACAAATGGACTAACTTATTATGAATCTCTAAAACCAAAAGAAATAAACAATTTTGAAATATATTATCAACAATTGACAATCTGAACAATGAATTTAAAAAAGCACAAACTCTTGTTAATAGGAATGAAGTTATCTTACAACATACAAGACTACAAGTTTGTTTAGCAAAGCAGAAAAAATAACATACCTTAGTTGTGGAGTTCTTAGTCGCATTCTTCAAATATAGCAAATTTAATGCAAGTGGAAATGTAAAAAGGCACAGGATGAGTTTTTAGCTTCTATATTTGAATTATTTTATCGAAAAAAAATTCAAGCGATCAATATAGAAGAAATAAATTTGTTAATTTTATTGTAAATTATATTATTAATTAAATACTAATAAACAATATAAATATATCTATTATTTTCTTTTATTTACAAACGATCAGAATTTTTCAGTATATCTAATATACACACGTGCATGCACGTGCACACAACAAATTCAATGGGGGTATTCACACTAGTCAACATTCAATGGGGGTATTCACACTAGTCAACATTCATACAGTATTCATGCCTATTACCGCTCATCTCACACCTTCTTATCAGCAAATTCCCCCACCTAAAAAAATTAGTTTTCGGGTATGAGCATGTGAGATGAGTGGTAATGGGCCGTGAATTTGTGTGTAATTATGAATGTTGACTAGTGTCAATACCCCCAATTTGTTTACTCAGCAAAAATTCTAAAAAAGAAATAATATATATATATATAAATATAAATTTACATTATTAACACAGTTTTCCTTGGACATATTTTTTTACTCAAAATTGTTTAAGTATATGTACAAACTCACTTTTGAAAGAACAAATTAGGAAAATCCCATTATAATGCACTTAAAAGTAATTCTCTGTAATTCTGCATACACGTTTATTTAATTCAATAGTTTTCTGATAAAACGTAATCATGGGCCATAGAGGAAAAGAAACCACTGAAGCTGAAAGAAAAGTTATTTTACATTTATGTAAAGTAAATAACATCTTAAGTGAAATTGGAAAAATAATAGAAAGAAGTTGTTATACTATTTTCAGTATCGTATGTTTTACAAAGAGTAAAAATTTACAAAGTCATCCACATAGTGATCAGAGGCGAATACTTAGTACTAGAGAAAAAGCTACAACTGTTAGAAAAATAAAAAAAATCCTAAGTTATCTCCTTCAAAAGTTTCTGCACAAATCAGAGAAAATTGACAAACTAATACATCCGAAAACAGTATGCAGAACTTTACATCATGCTGGGTTTAAAACAAGAATTACTAAAAAAAAACTCAATCAAGAAAAGTAAATAAAAACACAAATTAGAATTTTCAGAGCTTTATAAAAGTAAGTCTGACCTATTTTTGGATTAAGTACTGTTTTTGGATGAAAGCATATTCAATATTTTTCAGTGTGATGATAGAACAATAGTGTAGGTCAAAAGTGCAATAAAGCACAGTGGTGAAGCAGTCATATGAGGCTATATGGCTGCAACAGATGTAGGTGAATTGGTTTTCATTGAAGAAGCAATGACCAAAGCTGATTATTTAAACTTATTAAAAAACAAAGAAAAGTATGCAAAAATTAGGTTTTGGAGAAAATTTCTATTTCCAACATGACAAAAACCCGAAATATACAGCCCTTGATATCAAATCGTGGATCATTAACACAACATTCCCCACATCTTACTGACTCCCCCATAATCTCCCAATCTTAATTCATCAATTGAGCATTTATGGAAAGAACTCAAACGCTGTATCAGAAACCATCATATTTCGACTAAATCCTAATTTAAATAAGTTATCCTAGAAGAATGGCAAAATATAGGATTAAATATAACAAAAAAAGCTGGTTTTGTCAATGCCAAACAGATTAAAAAAAAGTTATTAAAAGAAAAGGGTTAAAACGCGATATTAAAACGGCATTCAGATTTTTTTAGTCTGTTTTAAAATATGTGAAAAAATACGTCCAAACAAAAATACGGTTTATAATGTAAATTTATATATATATATATATATATATATATATATATACACACATATATATATATATATATTATGATATATATATATATATAATAACAACAAAACTAAATTTGAAAAAATAAAAAAAAAACAAAAAATAAATTTACCATACTTATCAAATTAAACAATAAATAAATTTACATATATATTATCAAATATATATATATATATATATATAATATATATATATATATATATATATATATATATATATATATATATATAAAAATATCGTTTTTAAAATTTAGAAACTTACAACATTCTTAGTAAAACTATTAAAATTTTATTTTAGTAATAATATAGAAATATTATTAATTTTACTGTACTAAATTGAAATAAAATCGCAATTAAAAATGATTTTGGTACATAAAAATATTATTAATGTCTTTTATGGCTTTAACTTGCAATTTTAAATTTTTTATTTCATTATCTAATTAAATATATTTTATAAACTTAGATTGTTATAAAAATAAGGCAAAAAGTTATTAAAAAAAATTAAAATTTTTACTCTCATCTCATAAAAATTGGGGTAAATACATTAAAAAAAAATCTTTATTTTGAATTATGAAATAAAAGTTATTAACTTGATTTTAGTTATATGATCATAAGTACACTCACACACAATGCAGACAAATAAGTACACTTTTATTTTAAATTTCCAAATAATTATTCTAATTATATTTAAAAATTGGTTTCCGTAACTTTAAAACTAATATTTAATAATATATTAACATCATATCTCCTTGAGAGAATGGAATTGAACCAAAATCAACTAATGGATCTCAATATTCACCTCTATACGGACAATACAGAGCTCTAAAACCACCACCAGTATGAGAGATATATAAATTGAATTTAATTTCTGTTGGTTAGAATGTACTAAAACTGCTATCGCTAATTTTTATTCATTTCAGATATTAATCATATCTATTTGCAGATAATACATAGCTATACATCCAAATTAGGTTCAACTGAATTGAGCGGATAAATTTAAAATCAGATCTTTCAATGAATGCAATCATAAAATATTTTCCATTTAATAGAAATATAGTCTTATTTTAATATAATAGATTCATCTTTATTGCTATCATATTTCAGTGACTTTTTAATTATTACATCTTAGACTAAGTGAATATTTCAGTTAAACTTATATTATTACAATTCAATTTGAAAAGTATTTACATATTTAGCTTTAAAACAAAATTATTTTTAATTTGTATATTAATAATTATTCTAATTTTGTATTTACTTGTTTATTATATATATATATATATATATATATATATATATATATATATATATATATATATGGTATATTTACTTATCTATTTTTTTTTTTTTTTTTTTGTACATAGCTGCGAAATTCAAAAGACCAGAAGGCGGAAGTGAGATATTTATAACCTAATATATATATATATATATATATATATATATATATATATATATATATATATATATATATATATATATATATATATACAAATAAATATAATGATTGTATTTAAAATTATAATACACTTATTCTAATTATAACTCATGTAAAATAAATATTACTAAGCTGTATCAATTTTATGATTGTAATAAATAAACTAATCTTATGTCTCTATATATTATGAAATATATTAATATGCATCAATACTAAAGTGACTTGTATTTATTTATTTTTTTGCAAGGCATGGAATCTTTAAGTAACACGCTTATTGATTTTGTTATATTTTGTCCTTATGTTTAACACTAAATTGACGGAGCGAGTCAACTTGACTCATTTAAGATTTTATTGCTATATACATAGGATTAAAATATTTTTTTAAAAAAACATGTTTGTTTTTAATTACATTGTGAAATGTATACAAAAAAAATTATTTAAGTTTTTCTATACATATAGGAATAAAATCTTAACACATTGTATGTGGGCAACGACTCGATGACGTCTTTCACATACTATTACTAGAGCGTGAAGACGTCGTCGAAACGTTGCCTGCATACAATGTGTTAAATGAGCCAAATTGACTCGCTCCGTCAATCTAGTGTTAATATGATTTTATTTTACGCTTTGCATTACAATTTCGATTATAATTTATTTTTCTTTTACCTTCTCTGCAGATGTTAGCATCCTCCTATATCCATGCTGAAACAATCAAAATCACAAAATAAAATTATAGTGAAGAACCATCCACATCAGCAATGAAATCGACAATTATCGATGCCATCTCGAACTCTCCCAAAAGTGAACAACCACGATCGCTATCGATTAAATTCATTGACGAACAGCTCGAAACATTACAAGTTAACCTTGATAACATTTTAACAAAAGTCGAAAATGACGATATCCCTGAAGAAACGGTCGTCGCTAAGTCAAACATTCCATTCACCGAAACATCGAATACCACGAATGTGGGCATTCAGTCGAAAAATTCAAACGTTGAAAATGATAAACTGGAAAATACTATTAACACATTGTATGTGTATTATGTCACTTATTAACATGTCGATAAGTAGTATCAATACACTAAAATCCACTACACCAGTAAAAACTCGGAGTAATTTAACATAACAGGGTTTTTTGGATTTAAAATGTTATTATTCGAAACTGTGGTAATTGATTTAATTCGAACGTATTATTGTCCACTACTAGGATTAAATAAAACTATTTTGGTTTCATCACCACTCCAAAAAATATTACACCATTTTTTATGCGTTTTGGTGAAGTTTATCCTGTTTTTTAATTGCCTCTTATTAAATAATGGCATTTTCCTCAGATGTCTTGCATTCAAACCCACTTTAATAAGCCGTTTTTTTACTGTTGAACCACTTACTGGCAAATGCAAATCCTGATTGATTTGTTCAGCTATTAAATAGATTTTTCTTTGAATATAAAATTATATTCTTATCATCTTGTTCTCGACTTTCCTCCTCTTTTTTCTGACTTTTAGTCATTTTTAGCATTGCTAATCATTTGTGCAGAGCATCTCATTTTTTAAATTTCTTTATAAGTTTTTCCAAATTTGCATAATTTTGAAATTAGTGCTCACTTTTCTGCACTACAATGTCTTGCTTTTCCCATTTTTTCTATAATATACTAATAATATGATACCAGAACAGATTTTAATTAATCAACACCTTATTAATTTACCTT
Organism: Neoneuromus ignobilis; assembly: GCA_029203775.1. Lineage (NCBI taxonomy): Eukaryota > Metazoa > Arthropoda > Insecta > Megaloptera > Corydalidae > Neoneuromus > Neoneuromus ignobilis. The sequence continues at coordinate 29,987,199 of CP092090.1, forward strand.
TTAAATTCAAATTAAGAAAAAAAACTTCACAAGAGCTTTAACTTTTGATTACAAATATTTCGCACTGCTATTTTCAACCACAGTTGACAAATGAATAAATAAGAAACAATCAGAAATACTCAAATGCTTCCACTGTGTTTTTTTCATAATCACCCAAAGTAAAAATACAAAAAATAACAATATACAAACAAAAAATAACAATATCAAACTACTTTTTGGTAATAGTTTTCCAGAACTTACAGTTGTGAGTTCTGAAAAGTCACTACTGACATCACTAGCAACGTTCAAGTATTTAAAGAGATATTTATTTATGAAAACTCCTCGGAATATTTTGGCCAAAAGAAAAGCTATGGAAGAAAATGAACCAAGAGTCAATTGTTAATCAAATCAAAAAGAAAAAAAAGTCAATTGGTCATAGTTTACAAGTATTTTCTTGTAACTCACAAGAAAAAAGAAAACAAGGCAGACTAAGGATATCATGAAGGAGCATTGAAAATCAGGTTAAAAAAAATACACTTGAAGAGAGCTGAACTCCCTGCTCAATAAGCTTAACAGCAAAAAGTTTACAATAAAATATATCTGCAAAATTCAAATCATGCTATTTCTTTTTTGCATTTACACAATTTTTTTTCTTTATTTATACTGATTAATATATTTTTTAAATATAGATAAAAGTTAGTAAGTTTTTGTTTAATATATTCCAAGGATATCTTCAATTAAAAAGTACTGAAATTCATTATATAAATATATTTACATATTCTTGTGATTTTTTATACAATGTACACACTGCTATAGACATTTAAAAAATATTTTTTAGAACGATAATAAAATTTTAAGTCTTCTATTTTTAAGATTTATTTAGAAGACTAATTCAACACACAAATATTTGTATATCTATTAATTGGATTTTAAAAATTGTTTGAATATAATGATGTGTTGAAAATATTATCCACATTTTACACAGTTTGAGTATAAACATGTTATTTCTTTAATAACATAAAGATATATAATTTTATATATCTACATACACAAGCATACATACATAGAGAAAGATAAGGTATACTTTTAATTATAACCAAATTCTAATTTTTGCTTAAGTGTTTTTTTCTTTTTTATGTCTATTACAAATATTCTGTCAGAAAACTTTAATAACAAAATCAAACAATTCTTATAAACACTACTTCTAAATGTTTATGTATATGAAATATAAATAAATAAATATTAAGATAATTTAAAAAAGTGAATACTTTTTCTGTTAACTTGTATCAAATTTCTAAAGAACATTATAATTAATTTATAATTCTAAATACAATATAAATAGTTTAATAGAGTAATGAAAGTGAACTAAAACTTAATATTCAGATAGAACTCATAGACAGTTTTATGAAGGTAACTTTTCACTGACAATTTAATTTTACTTTCTGCTGTATCTGATCTCTCCCTATCTCTATGTTTTGTGCATGTACGTGTGCAAATATATATGTATATATTATATATATATATATATATATATATATATATATATATATATATATATATATATATATATATATATGTACACCTTCAATATAACCAGTTTTAAAATTGTCTATGCATAATAAATAAAAAAACGTTCAATACTATATATTATTAATTTAAAATACACTACTTTTAAATGTTTTTCAAGTGCAAATTATACATTTGTGGATTTTTTATATGAAACTTTGTTCTACATTTTTTACTTACACTAATAACATTTTAAGTTTTATCATTTTTTTATTAATTTTTAAAAAATTAATATGTATATATATATTCTAACACACAATTTGGGAAGACAATTTATATTTTTATTAAAGCTATTGAAAAATATCTACTGAAAAAATGACAATAAAAATAATTCAAAAATTCATCAAATATATTTATATTTATATCAAAACATATGTACACATAAATCATTCACACAAGTATACCAGTCAAATATACACACACACATATGCATAAAATACACACAATTTTAAAATAATATATTAGGCTTTTGTTGCAGTTATAAGAATTTTTTTACTTTTTCTTAATACATGCTATCTATGATTATATTTAAATTACCCAAATGCGTGTGTGAATATATAAATATTATGTATGCATATGTTTGCGTGTTTGTATGATCTACATGTTTATATATATATATATATATATATATATATATATATATATATATATATATATTTCTCTATATATATATATACACATACAGTCAATTAATACTAATGTACAGACTGACAATAATTATCACATATGATTTACATATATAACAAAATTAAATTCATTTTTTATGATAAAAATCCAAATACCGCATAAATTTTATATTGTATGAAAAATACTTTTATTCGTAGCACTTAAAAACAACAATGCAAAAAGTAAGTTTTACACATCAGTAAATACTCTTTATTTACAGGAACGATGTTCAAAGATAATTCAAAGTACACACGAATATAATTTTTGAAATATTCCGATTTCCACATCAGTTCTACTAAAAATAGCACCTCATTATTATCAAACTCTCGTTTTATTTACTTTATATCTGTTTGTAGTTTCATTCGTTCATATCGGACGTTTTTTTCGTTTTTCGTTTCTTTTTACTTCATTGTAAATTTACCGCTAATAAACTTTAACATACATTATAAATATACATATTTCACAACTTACAATTTATTTACGATTATGCGTTATATTATATTATTTTTAATAAAACTCTCAAAATAATGTACACATAACTGATATCTTTCAATATAATATTAAAAATGTATATTTTCAATTTCTTTCATTTACTATTTTATACAAGTTTAAAACAAACTAATTATACCATAAAAGTCTCAGTATAAGAATCCAAACAGAAATACGGATAATTTCTTCACTTTAAACAAATTCTGTGAAGGAATCTACATATTTCTTTTCTACATTTCAAATAACTTGACATTGTATTTGAGTAGAACCATAAATTTTTAAAACAAACGTTTATATGGAAAAAAACTCGAAACTAAAACACCATGTACACAAATGAATAAAAAATACTTTCACATTTACTTGTTCAAAAAAATATCTTTTTACAAATGTTATATAATAAATTAAAAATTATAAAATATATGTCTACAACAATCACAAAATGTCATAATATATTTTTCTCCTACAAAAATGCATTTACTTTTTATAGCCAAACAGTCTACAATAAGAATAATAATAAAAACTAAAGAAAAAAATCTTACGTCTTACAAGAAACATTTGTTAGATTACTTACAATAATAAATTGAAATAAATTAAATTAGTAAAAATAGGATAATTTTTTGTCTAAATGTAACAGAGATAGAATTCCCTTATTAGATATTTGACATCACCGAAGATCTTTATTTTATATAAACAATGTTTATGAACACAATTCACTTCTCTATTTATCACATTAAATTAGAGAAATATATGTCATGATCTTTATGAAATAATTGACATCGATTAAGTAGCGATAATACGTAAACATCGATAAAGGGAATATCTAATCTAAAGTAATAAGTATTTATCAAGAAGATGAAGTACTACTAGCTAATGCTTTATTTAGTATATACTATTTAGACAGTTTGCTGATTACACGTATTAGTGCTCCATTCTCATCTTTAAGGCGCTGATTTTCTGTTTTCAAAGCTTCAAGTTGCTATAAAAAAATGCAATGATAATTATAATTCAAATGTTTTATACAATTTTAGTAAACATCTAATTTCTACAAATAATAAAATTCATTTTAACTTTTTACTTTTTTAAATGTACATACGGCAATCTTAAACAGTCTGGAAAAAACACTACCATTAGAAATTAAATGAACGTATTTTAAATCTGATAACTATTTTCATTGGGTTGACGAATACCAATATTAAGGAGTATGGATGATTAGAAAATATTTACTGTAACTAATTTCAAATATTCACAAATTCAAATATATCATTTAACATACAGTCATGTTCGTGAAAATAGCAGTGTGATTTTACTTTTTTAAATTGGTAATTTTATATAACATAAGTAAAAGTAAGCAATATTTTAGTTATGCATTATAAAGTTTATTATAATATTTTCATATCTTAAACAAAATTTAATAATTATCCTAAATCATAATAAGATAACAACTCAATAATTAAAAAGGTATACTTATATATTGCGCTGTTCGTTAAAATAGCAGCAGTTAAGATATTTAATTCACTATAGTTTTTCTCTTTCAAATTAATGTTTTTCACTATGTTGATAATTTTCAACATTTAGAATTTTGTTCCGCGATCTTTGTTTTTTAAAATAGCCTGACAACTTCGTGGCATGAACTCAACTAATTGTTTGCATCTGTTTGCAGGAATTGCCTCCCAAGCCAACTCTGTCTCCAATCACAATTCTTGCCTATTTTAAGGTCTGACTTCTTGTACGGCTTTCATAATACCAACCCATAAGTTTTCAATTGAACTGAGCTCTGGAGATTGAGCAGGCTAGAGAATAATATTCGCCTTATGGCCAGATAACCACTTTTTCACTTTCTTTGACGTGTGCTACGTCATTGTCTTGCGTAAGTACCCAGTGCAACGGCATTTCTTCCTCAGAAAATGGAAACATTGTTGTTTAATATATTTACATATAATTCAGCAACAATTTTTTTCTTAATCCAATAAATTGAACCTACACTAAACTAAGAAAAACAAACCCACACCATAACAATGCAGTCACCATGTTTTATTGTTTTTGTGATGTATCTTGGTTCAAATTTAGTACGTTGAGATCTTCGAACATATTGCTAACCACTACTAGGATTAAATAAAACTATTTTGGTCTCATCACTCCAAAGGATATTACACCAATTTTCATGTGGCCATTCTTCATGCGTTTTAACAAAGTTTATCCTATTTTTTAATTCCCTCTTATTAAATAACGACACTTTCCTCGGACGTCTTGCATTGAAACCTGCTTTAATAAGTCGTTTTCTTATTGTTGAAGCACTTACTGGCAAATGCAAATCCTGTTTGATTTGTTCAGAGCTATTAAATAGATTTTTCTTTGAATATTAAATTATATTCTTATCATCTTGTTCTCGACTCTTTTTTCTGGCTTTTAAAACAATTTTTTAGTATTATTAATTATTTTTGCGGAATATCTCATTATTTTTTTGAACTTCTTTATAAGTTTTTCCAAATTTGCATAATTTTAAAATTAGTGCTCGCTTTTCTGCACTACAAATTTCTGCTTTGCCAATTTTTTCTATAATATACTAATAATGATACCAGAACAGATTTTAATTAATCAACACATTATTAATTTACCTTTTAAATTCAAATTAAGAAAAAAAACTTCACAAGAACTTTAATTTTTGATTACAAATATTTCGCATTGCTATTTTCACGTACAGTTGACAAATGAATGAAATGAATAATTAAAGAAATTGCCCAAAACAATCAGGAAATACTCAATGCTTCCACTGTGGGATATTTCATAATCGCCCAAAGTAAGAATACAAAAGATGTCTATATAATCGTAATTCGTTAAGTTCGATAAAAACCTTCTTTTGTACTACACATTACCGTACTGCTATTTTCCTGAACATGACTGTATATTAAAAATAAAATTTTTCGACTATAACATTTATCACTATTTTTTGTAATTATAATAATTAATAGTAATAAAAAATATTATTCGGATTTAAATATCCTGTATGACATAGAAAAAAATATGTAATGTAATAATTGTATATATGTATGTATAAATTATATGCATGTTCGTGTGGCACGTCTGTTATGTGTGTGTGTATGTATGTGTATGTATATATATATATATATATATATATATATATATATATATGCACACATGTATATACACAACTTTTGTATTATATATCGAAAAAAAAGAACGTCAACCATACAAATATAAAAATACTTTAAGCTAATTTAACTTACTGAGTTTCTTTAAATTAATTAAATATCAATAAAAAATATACTTTACCCAAATTTATTTTCTTGTAATGTATACTGGATTAAATATATTAATTTCGCAAAAATAAAATACATATTTTTACAAAAGAAATATCTATTTCCAGAGGAAAAATAATAATTATTTTCATTATTTTTAAACTATAACCTCTGAACTAAATCACAATAAAAATCTATTTTTAATCATGCCACACAACACAATAGACAAGAACAAAGTATTAGAAACAATTTAAAAATCAATGAATAAGAGAGAAAATTAATTAAATGAGAGTAACACCAATTAAAAATAAAAAAGCAATAAACAGCAAATCATAAAAAACATGTACTTTTTATGTCGAATATAAGTTGTTTATGTGGACAATTGGAAAACTGTTGTTTCTATATAAATAAATGATAAAAGTAAGCACAAGGCATGTTTCTGAGTTAACGATATTAAGGTGAATGAGCGAAACCACATTATTTAGCTTTACGTTTTCTCACTAGATTCATAAATTAACGGACGAATTTAACACAGATTCAATACTCAAAACTATATTATTACTTAAAAAAAACTATTTAAAACATGTTTCACTTATGTAATTAATTATATAATTTAAATAAAAATTTGGATGCACTTGTCATTTATTTTTTTAAGTTTTATCAAACTATACTGTTAATAATCATTTTAAAGGATTAACAAATAAATAAACATTGTAGAACAAGGACAAAATTTAAATATTAATTCAAATTATTCATTTCAATACAATTTATTCTAAGTAACATGTTTTGAATAATTTTGTTCATTAAAAAAACTATATTTATATTTCTCTTAAATTACTAATGTTAAAATTACCTTTTCTATTTATTTTCCTAGATATTATGACCATGAACACCTTTAAGTTATACATAATCATCAAATAGATAGTATATATGAAGACGAATAATTAAATAATTATAATAATCATCAAATATGTATAAAAAGACCAATAATCAAGCGTAATAACTTTGTAAATAAAAAAGTAAGAAATTAATAATACTGTTTTTAAATCAAACTTAAAGTTTCTTAATATGTTTAACAAAATTAATAATCTTTCACTCGACTTCCCACTTAAACCACTAATAAAGTTACATTGAACAAATAACCACATTTACAATAATCAAAAATAAATCTCAGTAAATGTGTTTCAAATATACACACTACAATTGTAAATTGAATAAAAGTATAATCGATTTTATAAACAAAGAAAAATATCACATACAGCATTAATTTGTGATGAATAAAAAAATATATATTGTTGTGTTAAATCTCACTAATTTAATTCTGTTAATCAACAATACACTATCTCTAGTAATAATTAACATTTAGAAATAGTAAGCATTCTTAAGTGTATTTACTGACACATTTACATTTTACATATATACCACTCTTTCTTATAAGCTCATAACTAAAATATATACGATCAATTTTTCATTTTTTTATAACTTGATAAAATTAATCCAACTGCAGTAAATTCTTATTTGTGACATGTTTAATATAATAAGAAATATATTAATAAAAAGTCTTTAAATTATGAAAAAAAGTGTTCAAAATAATCTAATAGTACATTTATTTCAACTAGTATTCCTATTAAAAAATTAATTAAAATACCAAAATAAAAAGAAATTGTATCACGAACAAGAATTTAATTATATTAAAAATAATCTTGTAAAAAATATTACTATAATTAATTAAACATAAAAATCAAACTAAAATACCTGCCTAATCTATTTTTACAAATAATGAAAATGAACACTTCAATAAAATAATAATTTTGTATATGAATACATAAATTTTATCTATTGTAGTTTGAATTTTTTTTTGTATAAAAAGGTCAAATGTGCAGCCCTTAATAATAAATATATTCCGAAAAAATTATAGCTCTTCTATTATTTTATAATGGATCATACTAGCTGTAGTTATATCATTATTATTTAATTTGTTGCTCACAAGCAATATTGCACTGCTCAAAGTTTCTACCAAAGATCTTAATTACCGATTTACATATGAAGCGAAAGTCTATTTCACTGTGCAACATAAATAAAAGGTCATCCAAATGTAACGCCTACATTTGTTTTATTAAAAAAAAGAAACTATACACATGTTTCCCTATACACCACACTATACACGTTTCTTTTTAATAAAACACATATCTAGGCGTCACATCTGGATGTCACTATATAACCTAAGTAATCTTAAAAATCTAAATTTAAATAGAAAACTAATAAAATTACAAGTAATTGCAAATTTTTATTTCTAATAACGAGTGCTGCTTCAATTTTTATTTACAAGTTAGATTATGCGATAAAGTAATTTTTGAAACAAATTTTTCATTACACTTTGATCCATTTTTCGTCATTCTTCAATAATCGTGTTTTTTATTTATTTTTTTTACTTTGAGCCGCAATATATTATACGTAAGAGACTTACACAACAATTTTCTACAATATAATACTTATATCCAGATATCTCGCTGTCCAATCAAGATCTTGGATGATATTTTCATGAAAATATTTTTTGACAATTTTGAAACTGTACCAGAACATTATATTGTTGAATTATAATTCAGAGTTAATAAATCGTACCTCATAGTTTATTAATTAATTTTTAAAGATTTTTGTCTAATAAGCGAAATTTATTTGTCACTACAAAATTTTATTCTATTTTCTCATCATAACCAATTTCAGCCCACATTAGAACACTACCCACTACTTATTCGTCATCTACCAAAACCTTTTCTTTCTTTTGAACATTAAAAAAATAGTAGCCATAAGTATGGTACATTCGAAATGAACCTTTTTTTATCAAAAATTTTCTCTAGTGGATATGATTTCATACAAATTCCAAACAAGCGTTTTTATATTTATTAGTTAAAAGGGAATTGTTTTGTAATTTTTTACACATTAAATAATTTTTTTAAAAATAAGTTGAATATTTTTGACACTGGTAGAAACACGCGCATTTTTAACAATTTATCTTGATGTGAGTGAAAAATTAGAATCTTTTCTCTGAATTACTGTTCTTTTACAAAAAGTTGTTGACTTAGGTCTTATTTTTTTTGTTTTTCGAGTAAAATTTAAGACAAAATTTGATCAATTCCTAAAATGTATTTTATTTCACAATGTGTATGTTCCAATATATTTCTCAATTATATACTTTCGCAGCAATCTAAAATTTTGGAATGGTACAAAATATGTATGAACATTTAATATTGAATATTATATATATATATATATATATATATATATATATATATATATATATATATATATAAATGCAATAAATATTCGTATCCTCCAGTATATTGCTATAAAATCACTTATACTTAATTAACTTCCAGTTTTCAAGATTAAATTTTTAGTAATCAATTCTTTACTATTATGATTGGCACCAATATATAATTTTTTACATTATTTTTATTCTTAAACTATAAAAAAAGAAGCAATGTACGAAAATCGACGATCCATTTTTTCTATGTGTTATCACCATAATACTTTTTTCTAGTATTATGTCCATGTCTACTGTCATTTTTCAAAACACTATGCACAATTGATATTTAAATGATGTAAACATTATTAAATAATGCTGCTGGCTATGATACCAAAAAAATGACCAATAAAAATTCAAACTAGAAAATGATGAGAGTTAATAAAATATAAGAGATTTGATCGCAATAGAGGAAGAATACTACTTACTATGTATGAAAATATTATATATATATATATATATATATATATATATATATATATATATATATATATATATAATTATAGATCATGTTACTGAATAAATTTAAGAAATTAGTTACGAATTGCAATTTATATAAACAAATATCCGTCTTTATGAATCTAGTGAATGCGTGAACATTGTTGCAAACCATCGTCATGCCGGCATAGAAGATTACCTATTTGCCGGCCGTGTTGGTGAGTTTGCTGACGACACGCGTCAACGCACGATTTTCGGCACGCAGCCGTTCATTCTCTGCTTTGAACTTATTCAATTGCTAAAAAAACAATACCAACACCAATAAAATGAAACTTGCTTCAGTAATTTTAGTCATCAATCAAAATAAAATTAAATTAGTGGCAAACACTCTCCAACGTTCTAAATAAAATAAAATAAAGATATATCAAAATACGTATAATTAAATGTGTGGTTCAATCAAATTTTGATCATCTACGCATACAAAACTAAATAGTAATAACTGAAAATTTCAATATACCAACAAATATTTTCTATTACACCAGAACACTTTAAATTTGAAATATAATGAAATGTATGTATATAATATATAAGATATTTTTTTAAAAAATATATATATATATATATATATATATATATATATATATATATATATACATAAGATATATACATTTACACATATATAATCGCGCACAATACTATTCGTAATATACATATGTATAATATATTTGATACACACAAAAGTATATTAACAGGATTAGAATGCAATAGATTTACGTTTGCATATGTTCATGTTTTATATTAAAAATAAATGACTTTAAGAAAAATAAACAAATTTTACTCGAAATATAACAATGCTTTTTTAAAAAAAGAAACAAAATTAAATCCATATATTTTTTTCTGATTTGTTAAATGTTTCATCAATTTCTCAGGTGGAAAATTTTCTCAAATATTCAGTTCAATTGCATAAAACTATTATTTTTTTTTAAAAAAAACGATGTAGTAAGTAAAAATCAAAATTACAAAACGAAATGTTTTAATACATTACAGCGAAAACAAATCATACACTTGAAATAGGAATAATTGTTGAAAGAAATGATTTTAACCCTGTGATATATTATAAAAAGATAAAACAGTTTTTTCTCGGAAAAAGACAACCTAATTTATTAACTGAACGTTAATGTCAATTATTAATACATGAAATAAAAAAATATACAGTAATGTGGAAAGATGACAGAAGCATTTAATAATAATTTAAATAGGCAGATTTCTGCAGAGACATTTTGGAAAACTTTAAGAAAACACGGGTATCAGAAAGCCAAAAAATGAGTCGGAAACCGCTCATAACATACATTAAACATGACGAACCCTACAAAGCAGATAATTTTTTTAAAAATGTATTCTACAAAAACAATTCGTTCTGAAAACAAGTAATATATTAGGTTGGCAAATATCTCCCTTCCGCCTTCTGGTCTTTTGAATTTCGCAGCTATGTACAAAAAAAAAAAAAAAAAAAAGCGGAAGGGAGATACTTGCCAACCTAATATATGACAAAAATATAATAAATATAAAGGTAATATCTTCTACGGAGAAAAAAAATACGGAAATTATACAAAGAAGTTTATAAAAATCACAAATTACTATAAAATGTTAAACATTTATTCGCAGAAATTCGAATATTTTCTTAGAATATAATTTGTTCCTTTTCAATAATGTTCTGTATTTTGAGTAAAAATTATTTAATTTTCTCAAAATAGTTTATTTTTGATTAAATATATATATATATATATATATATATATATATATATATATATATATATACACTAAAATTTTTATGGAAAAAATGAACATTAGATCTTCCAACTTGAATAATGTCTTCATTAAATAGTTTATCATTGGAATAAAGATGGTGACATAAGATCTAACGATGTTTACTAAGCAATTAACCGAAAAAATATGTTAACTTTATATCAGACTAATTCAAACATTTTTAAATTATTGATTATATGTATTTAATGCAAGTCAAAATTTTCGAAGTACATCTTTTATAATACTATGAAAATGATGTCATACTGTTAAAATTAATGAATGTTGTGTAATCGTTCGTGAATTCTGATAAAATAATTTAAAAAAGCATGAAAGTAAATATAATTTATATAAAAATTATATATGAACAACAAAAAAACAAGAATAAAAAATATCAATTTATATATAGTGTACACGAGGTGTGTGTGTGCGTGTGTAAGTTTTATGTAAAAAATCCACAACAAAAATCATTTATCAAAAAGCAAAAAAAAGAGAAGAACGTATGCAGCGAAACTGTAACGTAAAGTATTTGTATTTATTTATGTAATAAAAAATAGAAAATTCTAAGCTACAACAACACAGAAAAAACACGTACCTTAAGTTCTTCTTCCATTTCAGATAATTTTCTTTCCATTGCTCTTTTCTCCCGTTTTTCTAACTCTGATAACGAATTCTTGCTAGTCTGAAATAAAGTGAAATAATGTGCCAAATATTCATTCAACTATTGATATCTATATAAATAAAATCGTAAAAAACAGTACGAGAAAAAAAATTGAACTCATTACTATATCTAATCAAAAAACAGAACGTTTAAATAAAGTGCAGTATTAACTAAAAAATCGACATTCAATTATATTTACATTCTACAAAAATATTTTGAACATAATATCTAAAGGACAGTAAATAAGATATAGATTTTAAAATGTTTGTAAAAATGTACAGTTAAAACACAAAATATAGAATATTTTAATGGTATATTTAAAACAAAAACTGTTTCGCATTTAATAGCACCTGAAAAAATTGCGTTCTCCAAAAATTAATTATCATTATATTCAATAAAACTACTTACGACTGTTGTTAATTTTTCAAGAGTCTGCTTTGTTTCTCTTAGGTCTTCTTCTGATTTCCGAAATTTATCTTTCAAACGTTCATTCTCCACCTGTGCCTGTTCCCACAGTCTCTTGTAATCAATTTCACCATTTTCATTCCTCACCAGTGTGACATCTCCAGTCGAACCAAGCCTCGATGATCTTGAATTTTTTTCAGAACCACTCTGAAAGAAAATTATTAAATTACTACAAATCTCGATTCTAAAAAAAAGAATAATAAAAACTTTAATACGTCGTAATTAAATAAAAAAATCAATTTTCAAGGTAGTATTAACATTGTATTCTTTTAAATAAAATATACAAAATATAATATTTATATAAGAATAACGTTTTTAACTCTCCATAAATAAAGTACACTTATATTTTTTAATGACTAAATGATTATTTGTGAAGTGTTTAAAAAATTATAATCCAAACACACATACAACACACACATTTGTGTGTGTGTATATATATATATATATATATATATATATATATATATATATATATATATGTATGTATGTATGTATGTATGTATGTATGTAATTATTTTTTTTTATATTTGTTATACATAATTTTCAATTCACGTGTTTCAATTATTGCTCTAAATATTAAATATATAATAAAATGATACTACACAAATATTAATAAATATTTTACATAAATGATACAATAAATATTTTATCCACAAGCTTACAAAACCATCACATCTTTAACTGCTTACAATAATAAAATAATTAAATAAATATCAATACAATAATAAATTATTTAGATCATGTTTTAAATTCTCTTCATATAACAAATAATTACGGAAATATCTCCAAATATGTAGAAAAACTATTGTCTATCACAATAAACATAAAGCATGCATACTTTACATAGTACATAAAATAATATTTATGCTACTCTCAAATGTAAATTTTATTTCATGAAATTATACTAGGTCAAGACAACAATATCAAGGTCTTTAACACAAAATTTTTTACCACATCGTTTGTCCGCAACATATTTTCAAATTCTTTTGCGTATCGCGTATTCATCTATATTTAGTGTAATTACATTTCGAGGAACACTGTGACAAAATTACCAAGAATACTGTAAAATGTCAATTGCCCGATGTCAAATCATTTTTCTTTGCTAACAATTTTTATTTTATCTATTTTAAAAATAGTGATTACAATACTAGAACACAAAGACGAGACCATTTGCCAAGATCACCAACCCACCGCATTGTAAAACCAGGTGTTTTTGACGTCAGTCATAACTGACTCATTAATTAGTACAGCAGGAGAGAAGAACGATGCCAGGAATTTGCGAAGTAAAAGCAAAGTGAATCGAACAATATGATTGACTTTTTAAGGGCAGTTAAATTTTTCAAATTAAACATATATTGCCACTATATAATAAATTATACAAAACATGTTGAAGTTTTTCACAAACACAAACACACACACACACACACACACACACACACACACACACACATATATATATATATATATATATATATATATATATATACATATATAAGAGAGAGAGAGAAAGTTAAACGAGTTACAGATGTTATATCAAAAATGAGAAATTTAAAATGAAAATAGATCAGTCATGTAGCAAGAACAGAAGATGTTGTGTCCTACAATACTTGCAAATATTGGGCTCGACATTTGAAAGCCAATAACCATTCATACTCTGGAACACCGTGAAATTGAAGACCGATGATTTGCAAGAATTACTGAATAAAAATTCGTCGCAAACGTAAGAAAGACTCACGGAATAGCTGAGAATTGATCTAGCAAAAAATTCAAAACGAATACACGAGATAGGATAAATTCTGAAACTCAAACATTATATAAAGCATGAACTTTCAGAAATCAGCATTGGCCACCAGATCAAAACATACATCTCGTTGTTTATTAAGCAAAGTAAGAAAAATTATTTTACGGAAAATTATTATTGGCGATATATTATGTATTATATGAAAAACCTAAATTCGCACATACATACATACATACATACAAACATGGATAGAAATTGTCCAACCATCAACATCAAAAACAAAATCAAATACCCATGCCAAATACATATAGGAGGACGTGAATAATGTTTTGTTTTACGTTCTTCTCCAACTGAGGTGTAACAGTCAATGCTGAACGTTATTTGACCAACGAATTGAAATAGAAAAAAAAACACTTAATGAACAAAGAGAAACCGGAAGACCATTTTGCTGTACAACAATCCTAAGACGCTTGTTGCTCCTACTATTCAACTTCTTTAACTTGAATAGAGAAGTTGTCAAGCACATGGCATATTCATTCGATTTGACCGAACGGCACTTTTGAGATGTAGCTGAGATAAGAAAATTGATCGACGATTTTATTGCCTTCAATCAAATATACTATTTCACTAAGGAATATAAAACTTGCCCAAGAGATAGCAGAAAGTTATAGGAGAGAGCAAATATTTTGATTCTTATCTGTATTTTACAACTATGAAGTAAAAAAACAAATATTAAAATTTTGCGCATACCTAATAATGGCAGGATTCAATTTAACATTAAAATTTGTTTAAACATCGAGTTTCATTTAATATTACAGACGATAATTATCAACATTTGATATAAAAATAAAATAATATAAACGTAAACAATTTACAACAATAAAATGTCAAATCTATTTAAATATGAAACTAAAATTAACTTTTTTATTAATATTGCATTACTACAAAATATTTTTTTAGAATATATCTTACATAATATCCTTCCGAATTAAGTGATGTCAAACTCTGAGACCTGGAACCCATATTTGAAATTGGACCAACTGAACTAGATCTCGATGTTTTTGACAATGACCTATCTCTATTAAAACTCGAAGTTCTTGTTAGCGATCTATCTCGATTTAAATTTGATCCTCTTGTCAAAGATCTTGATTGCCTTCCAGTACTTTCATTATTGATAGATGAACTGTCCTTAGTTGATTTCTTATTTTGAACATAATCGTTTTTTGACTGAGAATAGTCCTTAGTTTTTGGTTGTGCATAATCACTTTTCGGAGACGAATATCCGTTTTTCGATTGTAAATAGCCATTCTTAGGCTGAGAATAATTACTTTTCACTGGAGAAAACGTATTTGTATTACTAACGTAAGGATAGTTACCGATTTTTGACAAATTTAAAGAATTAAGAAGTCCACTGTTACCGCTACTACTACTATTATTATAATTAGTTGGTGACGAAGAGTGGCTATAATTTGAAACAACATTTGCATAACTAGGCGTTAGTAAGTAATTATTATTTAATCCATATGTTGTGCTATACGGTGATCCACTAGAAGAATACATTCCATTATTTGACATATATCCATTTGAAGTATATGACGGGCTATTTAAATACGATCCATTCTGTGTAAAAGGTGTTCCATAATTTCCATACCCAGAATAGGTTGTAGACATGTAAGGAGTTATTGTTGAAGGCACAGATGCCGTATATGGATTTGTAACTTTTGTAGTATTACTGAAAAATCCTAAACTTCGAGGTCTGCTTAGAAATATATTAGGTGTAGAGCCTCTACGTGCTGGACGTCGTGGTGTTACAGTATTATTTCGAAACGACATGTTTATGATTTTAACACTTCATAAATAACAAAAATGTTTACAAATTAATTAATCCGAAATACACTTTTTTTAAAAATATAGTTCTTTCAATTAAAATTTATGTAGATATTTATTTTTCTATCAACTAAAAATTTTATTTCATATTTACGTACTTAATATAAGTGTCCATTTAGCATAACTTTTATATTTCTCTTATTTATTATTAAAATCGTATTTAACTATATATATATATATATATATATATATATATATATATATATATATATATATATTATAATATATATATATATATATATATATATATATATATATATATATATATATATATATATATATATATATATATATATATATATATATATATATATATATAAATTGTCAGTCTTCATATCTCTACATGACTAAAAGATTATGGTGACAGTGTGGTGAGTTGGAAGGGATATCGCTCATTATTCACTCTTGAGGCTTGGACAAGCAATAATTGCTCAATCATATCATCTTGAAATTAAAGAAATGCATAGAAAACTTGTCCAAATGGACCCTACATTAACCAACGACAATGCAAGATCGCATGTAGCGCAAAAAACCTTGCAAAAGCTGAACGACTTAAGCTACGAGAACATGCCTCATCCTCCATACTCGCCTGATCTTTCACCAACAAATTACCACTTATTCGCAGTTTGGAACACTATATACGAAATAAGATCTTTTGTAATATGAATGAAGTCGAAAGAACCTTTACAGACTTCGTGTCTTCTTCGAAAGAGGATTTTTTTGTTGAAAACGCGTGGACAAAAGTGTATACAAGCTAATGGTGTTTATTTTGATTAATAAAATGTTTATTTGAATTAAAAAATAATTTTTTTTGAATAATCCGACATTTCATATTACACGACCTAATACTTAATTTTCAGACTATTTATTGTTAAATTATAGTGTAAAATTAGAAAAAAATGTTTTAATACTAACAGAAATATTCAATGGGCACAATTTTTTATTTACTTTAAATACTTGTTATTATAAAAGGTTCAACGGTGTAGAAAGAAACTATATCATAAATTTCATTTACGATTTTTTACAACACACAATCTCGTCTAAAAAAGTAAATCCTCTTTGATTTGTAATACAAATAGTGCATAGAAGAAACAAAACTTGTTTATTAAAAAAATAATACTATTCTAATAAGAAGAAAAATTTGAGAAATCTTCGAAAAGATAGCAAACAAAAAGAGCACATTTATATTTTTCAAATAAGAATACTAAGGCTACCTAATACTTTTAGTCAATTCTATATACATACTATATGTGTATGTTTATATACACTGACGCACATAAGTCATCTCCATATGGATAATATAAGCAATTTATTGATGTAATTCAATAAAGTCGTTAATGAAAAAAATATATATTTAATTGAAAATAAATATAATGAATATTATATAATAAATGAATATAATGAATATTACATTTATTAACAATTAAATATTTTTTTTAATTTAATGACTTCATTGAATTATATCAATAAATTGCTTATATTACCCATATGGAGATGACTTATACACGTCAGTGTATATAACAAAATAATGGTAAAAAAACATTCAAAATGGATTTAATGTCGTATGATATAATATTGATACTACTATACTGCATTCTTTCTTGAAATGAAACTGAACACAAATGTCGTGTTCTAAAATATTTGCACTATTTAATTTGTGATAAAACTATTCCAATATGTAATAAGAAGAAATTACATTAACGTACATCAAATTCTTTAAATTAAAAACTAAAACATACTGATTAAATAAATGTTTATAAGGAAACGGATTCTCAATTCATATTTCAATTTATATATTAATACTATTAGAAACTAAATTAACATATTTATTTCCTGTCGTACAAACATTATATATATATATATATATATATATATATATATATATATATATATATATATATATATATATAAACGTATGAACATATGTGTGTATAAATCTAACAAAAATATCACTACTAATTTAATAATAGAAAACCAAAATAAAAATAAAATCACCCACAAGAGACATGAAGACAATACACTTAAATCCCATAATATATAACAAAATAAATAAAAAACCGAGACATAATAATCACTACAAATATAATTCTTCTTTAAATCCGTTTTTCGCGCCAGATGAGTAACAAACACGAAACTTGAAGTACATGTATTTGTGTTGAATATATGTACACCAAATATATATTTGTAAATGAAAGCGCTTCACAACCAATAAATTCAAGAACTGATTCTAAACGAAAACTGCAGAAGACTGTATACTGTTAAATATATTCGTTAACATTACGAGGTAAAATATAAGAATATGGCACGATTCTTTCTCTATTCAATATATGTATACCAAAGAGTGATGGAATACATGAGTAATGTTTGATAAAATCGTGTGTTTTCTGTCTAAAAATATAGACAAAAAGTTTACATACATACAACATTAGCAGTTGGCGTGAAAAGTTGACGTTTTCAGAAGATAAATTGACAGCATGTATTTAAATGTAAATATGAATGGAATAAAAACAGAATATTCGTAAATATATTGATACTAAAACAATTTGTTCATTTTTGTAGGCGTATGACGTCAGATATCAAAATAAACTTGAAAATTACTTATTTGGGATGTTTTGAGTTTTCTAACTGACGTATTTAAACGAAACTTTCAATATATACAAGTGGATTTCTTTCTCTATCTACACAATAATGTTTACCATAATAATTTTAATTTTCTCCATTTAGTATGTTTTAACTATAAGGTAGATACACAATTTATAGAAATAAATCATCAACAACCAAAGAGAATATAGAGAAACATTTCAATTAAAATCACATATTTTTCAATATACTTAATATGGACATTAATGGATATTATTTATATATATATATATATATATATATATATATATATATATATATATATATATATATATATAGAAAATATATTTTTATATTAGGATACATCACATGAACTTGTCAATTTTACAAGTGTGAAATTAAAAATTAAATTTTGATCAAAACAAACTTTATTCAATTAACAGATGTTTCATTAGCATTTTCGTTTTATTTTTATGAATTAATATTAGATACATTAAGTCCAGAAACTAACGGAAATTTTGAAATAAAACATATAAGAAGTTATTATTTTTTTTATTGATATTTATTTCGTCGCTTTCCCATTGGAAAAAACACTTCTTCCAGTCCTCGCACGCCCTCGTGAATGCGCTTTGAATATAACCTTCAGTTCACGCAGCGAATTTTCTTTTATGGCTTTAATAGACTCAAAACGATACGCTCGAAGCGGCAACTTGAGTTTTGGGAATAGGAAAAAGTTACATGGAGCTATTCAGGCGAATACAGAGCTTTCCGAACGATATTAGTTGAGTTTTTGGTTAAAAACTCGTGAAAAAATTCAGTGCTCTTGGTGCCATGCAAGAAGCGACGCGTTTTATGCCTAACGTTTTAGTCAAAATGACATGGCATTGTGTTTTTGAAATTCACACCTCAACTACTAACTCTCTGACGGACATGCGACGATTTTTGAACACCAATACCTTGATTGGGAGACATGTTTGTCGTCAGTTGATGCCGATGGACGTCCAGATAATGGTTCATCATAGATGATTTCACGATCACCTTTGAACGCCTTATACCACTCAAAAACTCTTGTTCGCAATAGACATTTCTCACGATATGCCTTTCTTAACATTTCCAACGTTTCCGTGAAGTTTATTTGGTTCGCAACACAAAATTTAAAACAAATTCTTTGATCAGTTGATTTCGACATCGTAAAAATTCCCGTGAACAACAATCGCCGTCTAACAAAAGCCACTGTAAATTATTTACTAACAAGTGTAGCGTCATGAAATTTAACACAAATGTCACTGACAGATGTACCAACTTAAAAGAAAAATACAAGACATTCCACAAACGCACACAATTGAAATGTGATAATTTCGTTAGCTTCCGGACAGAAGGTATATTGAAAAATAAAGCACTTAATTCAATTTGCTTTGTTTTTATTTACATTTTTTACATTTTCCAGGAACTTTTTTAACGTGCCTCGTGTGTGTGTGTATGTATATGTATGTTTGTGTGTGTGTATATATATATATATATATATATATATATATATATATATATATATAAATGAAATTGCATTGTTGTTATAAATGTTATATAATCGAATAACAACTGACATTATAACAAATTAATTGTATATATAAAAAAAGAAACATATACATTTCTTTACAAAAAAATAAAATAAAAACCAAAAGTTACCAACCCATTTCCTCGAATTTTTAAAAATATATTTTACACGCAAGTGTTTAAAGTTCATTATAATACAAACATCAAGAAAAATATAAAAAAACGAGAAATCCACACACCAACCAGGTCATTTATAAATATTTTTTTCGAATTTTCTGTAACACGAAATACAATCTATCGGTGTTAATATAACTTAACAGATGTATGGATCTGATAAAACAATTTCGTTCAGTTTTGGACAAGGGCCAAATATGTTAAATGCATTCATGAAGTAACTTAAGAAACTAGTTAAAATGAACAATATTCTTTCGGAAGTTAGTTTTTACTTCACACAAACTGTACTGTCTGATACAAAATTTATAACTCGCATAAAACTCCATTAATTCAATGATTTAAAAATACGATTTATTTATTTTGCATTTTAATGCTTTCGAATTTTCATTCGTAACTCATTATATACATCATAAATGTATAAAAATTAATTTATGAAACAATTTCAATTTATAAAGTCTCATTTATTATATAAAATTTATTAGAATTTAAAAGAATCGTTTGTTTTAGTTACACTTAAGATGTAAAAAATAACAGACAAATAATTAATAATTTGAGAACGTTAATTCCTGAGCTATATATATATGTATATATATGTATATATATATATATATATATATATATATATATATATATATATATATATATATATATATATATATATATATATATATATATATATATATATATATATATATATATATATATAGTCATCCAAATGTAACGCCTAGATTTGTATTTTATTAAAAAGAAACTATACACATGCGAAAACGAAATTTCAAGTGATGAATCACGATCAGCCAAAGAAATT
>CP092090.1:30013567-30056067 GCA_029203775.1 Neoneuromus ignobilis
TTATCAACAATAGTGTTTTTATGTTATAGGCGATATTAATAAAAATAGAATGGGTGTGCGCAGACTTTCTTCCGGTACTGTATATGATTAAATGTTATACATATTTATTTTCTTGGAAAAAAAATAAGATTGCCACTAAAACTGATGTCTGTCATGGACAATAACAATGGTTTATTGACAAATTCCAATGGCTGCATTAGATTGTATATATTAAGTATATAACTAAATCAGACATGTACATCTAATATCTAAAATGCTAATTATAATCAAAAAATAAATAAAAACACAAATACACTACACAGTGACAATATAAAATTTTGAAAAGACTCTTAATGTAAAATAATCAATTTCGAGGTTTGTCAAATTATCAAATCTTGATCGATAACTTTATATTGCAGGTAATTTAATCATAAACAAATACCATTT
Organism: Neoneuromus ignobilis; assembly: GCA_029203775.1. Lineage (NCBI taxonomy): Eukaryota > Metazoa > Arthropoda > Insecta > Megaloptera > Corydalidae > Neoneuromus > Neoneuromus ignobilis. The sequence continues at coordinate 30,013,994 of CP092090.1, forward strand.
AAACACATTAAAGAAAATATCACTGAGTTGTTCCGATCTTATTTGATAAAAAGAGAGTGAAGGGTGAGAGGAAGATAGAAAAAGTTGTAAAGAAATTTTCAATATTTTTACAAACAAAAATCCTTTATACCATACGATCTTATACACAATGTTTTCATTACTTTACGAGAAATAAATATTATATTTGTTATTTCTTAGCTATTGCAATAATTTGTACAATTGAAACTAATTAGCTTTTGAACAGAATGTATATTAACGTGAAATTACTGTTCATTAGAGCATGTAAGGACGTTCTAAATTTTTTCACTATTAATTATGTCAAAGAGGTGTTCGACATAGTTATTTAACACAAAACATGAATAGGTACGTACGTAAAAAGCACATTCAAGCCGACCGATATCTCACAATCTATTCATAGCGATGTTCTCACAGCTACTTTGTGTTTATATATTTGTGCGTGGGCACTATGAACTTACAGTTAAAATGGATGTCTTTTCGACAATACATTAAACATAATCGTTTACTTTACACTATTCTTAAAAATCTATGAAGAAAACTGACGTGATTATTTTTAAGCTATAAATATATAACATCTGTTCGCGCGTAAAACATTTTTTAAAAATTATTTTGGTATAAACTTTTACACACGATCTTAATACACACATACATATGTGTATACAAATGTGTGTTTATATATTATATATATATATATATATATATATATATATATATATATATATATATATATATATATAAGCAGAAAAATATATTGTTTTTAAACTGTGGCAAATTCACTTTAACGCAAATGAATTTTTATCCCCCAACACCACAATATACTATAAAAGTGTTCACTAATCACTTATTGTTCTCTTTATTTTTTATAACAACAATGGGCTAATACACATTTCGACGGCGATGCCATCATCATTAGAGCCTTTTATAAACAAAAAGGTTCCGACAATGATGGCATCGCCATCGAAATACGCATTAGCCCAATGCTGTTATAAACAACAAAATGAATAATAATTATTGAACCCTTTATAACATACTGTGGCGTTAAGGGTGAAAATGTATTTGTGTTAAAGGAAAATATATGATATATAATATATTTACTTACAAACTACATAAGATTTGATGATTTTTTTAAAAAAATCAAAATATTAAAAAGCTCCAAATACTACTTTAATCAGTGACTCCTATAGTGTTTATGTATATATATATATATATATATATATATATATATATATATATATATATATATATATATATATATATATATATTGAGTAATAAAATTAACTTCTTGTACAATTAATTCCTGTTACACTGTTTTATTTAATTATTATTCAAAATAAATGTTTTAAAATATTTAAAATAAATTTTAAAAATGAAATATTTTTTGTCACAAATTGTACACATAAGTAAAATGCGCGTTTTACACTGTATATACAAAGTGTGAATGCATAAAATATTTAACTGTCTATGTAGATATACTACACTCCAAATTTACATGTACTAAAAAAAAAACACACAATCCTTGTTACACATCTTTAAATATAGGCAATAATAAAATCTATTGCAAAATTTAAATTAGGATTAACCTATTTCGATTATTTAAAACACTACAAATAATATAAAAAATGTATATTCATCGCCAAAAACCAAAAATTTATAGAACAAAATAGTGTGTAATGACAAGTTACAATGAGGTAAGAAAGTTTAGGCACTAATCGCAATTAAACAGTTAATATAGACCTAAACTAAATAGACCAGTTGGCAAAATAAACTAGTGTTAATTATAACAGTGACATTATTAAATTAAGACTATTTTTCCCAATCAACCATTAGTTTCTTCATGTATTGACCTACATTTATAAGTCTTTGTATTCAAATTTACATTTTTCTATACCTATCAATTTAGAGACAGTATTTTATGCTACAGGATCAAGCATTATTATTATTTTATTGCTATATAATAAATTATAAAATAATAATAATAAACTTTTTTAAAGTATTTCAGCAGTTTCATTTAATTTTAATTTTTTTTTCAATAGTAAACATTTTTCTATAATAAATAATACTAAAAAATAGAAATCTAAAAATACACTTACATCTTGATGATTCAATTTGATTGAACTGTCATCATAATCACCTCCTCCATTAGAATCTTGTTTATCAGGATCAATTTCCTATTAAATAATAAAAACAAATAAAAATGAAGAAATTCTTTTCTATAACTTAACTTACATATTATGAATATATTAATAAGGTATTATATATTCACATATTATACAGAGAGGAGGGGGGATGATATTGAAGGGTTTAAACATGTATTTATTTGCTTACTACTATCTTTTACTATCTTTCAGTCTCACTTGGGTCTCACTTGGGTAGTACAGTGGTTAGCATCACCGCGTGTCATATATATATATATATATATATATATATATATATATATATATATATATATATATATATATATATATATATATATATATATATATATATATATATATATATATATATATATATAAAACACTAATTACTCAATATATATAAAACATTAAATAATGTATAATAAAATGGGCTTATACAGTTTTTACAGAATAATATCAGTATTATAAAATACCAATCATTAATAATGTAGATTCCATAGTCATTTTTCAATTACTGAATCAAGTTACTCATAAATTTAATAATAAAAAAATAAGAAATTTAAGAGACTCAGATACAAACATTTTGTCCCCTTACATCATTAAGAGCATAACGCAATAAAAAATGAATTCACATATTCTCTTCTTCAAAGAAATTTGGTTATTTTAATGTTTATTTACAAATATAGCATTTTCACCAATATAGAACCTATTTATTAAGACCTTAAAATTACTTTTGATTTATTTAACAGAATGTGTCATTATTAGGCAACTGAATAATACTCAGATATCAGTTCAATTGCCTATATAAATTCAGATGACTGATGATAACATGTTATGTAAAAGGCCAATACAAATGACGAATAATTTTACAATCATTTATCATTCATGTTATTTAACAAAAAGAAAACATATTAAATGGAGAATAACAGTTTTAAAATTCATTAAAATTAAAATGAAATATAAATTATTAAAATTAAAATTTTTGAAAAACAGAATTAGAACAAGCCACATTTAACAACAACTAGCTTACAAAATTAAAGTCTACATATCACTTTAATTAACTCAAGTAATATTGCTAAAAGTTCAATTAGTTTAGTCAGAGAGATCCAAAAACAAACAATTGTTCATAAAAAAAAAATGAATCACATCACAAATTTTAAAAACAGAGAAATTTTAAAGAGGTAGCAAACATACAACTGTTGATGTATCAGTATTTCATTCACAACAGTTTACTTATTTTATACATATTAAATATGTATGTATTGTACATGTGAATTCATTTGTATTTGTGTATATTAATACACACATACACACACACACACATGTATGTGTACACACACACGTAATAGCTAACAGATGGCATATAATATAATGCAGAAGATTACATTAAATCCTAGATCAGAGAAATAGAGCACAAGACACTCTTCACTGAATGAAAAATTCTTATCAACCCTGGTCAGCATGGTGAATATAATAAAATACCAATGAATAGTAACATTCAAATACGCTTTCATCTAGAAATAAATTGATATAATGATATATATATATTTATAATTACTAGAATTGAATGCAATATCTTGCATGATGCCACTATACCATTGTCAAGCTATTATATATATGTGTGAGTGTATAAATAAATACGCACAAAATTTATGAAAAATGTATTAATGTACTCACATCCATATCAACATGAACAACACCTGTTGATCTGCGTTTAGGTCGGCGTCTTCTTTGAATAACGGCTTGTGTTGCTTGTGCATTTCTAACATCATTTTCCTTATCTTGTTCTAAAACAAAAATCAATTATCAGTAAAATATAAAATTAAACAAATCAAAATTTTTTACCTTTATCATCAATTGGTTTTGATGAACGTCGAAGAGGTAGTACAACAGTAGTTTCTGCAGTAGGAGAACCGACTTCTACGGGTGCAGATGAAGGTCTCATTGGTGTTGGACCAGTTCCTGTTCCTCTTCGAACAAATACTGTTGGTGCACCTGCTACTGAGTTCGCGTCTTCCAATTTAAACTGTATTTTAATTATACAAGCAGAAAAGGTAGTCGTTATAAAAAATAATATAAATAAAATTTGTATAATAAATTAATAAATATTAATTAGGTGCAAATATCTAACTTAATAATCATAACATTATCTACTAATTTCAATTTTTCATACTAGTAATTTCTATTCTTTTTATAAATATACTGGTATAAAAAAATTAAATTAATTTCTATAATAAATATTGTGTGTATGAGTATGTGTAAGTGTAAATATAAAATAATTTCACACAATGCGGAAAGAAATTATTATAATAAAGAAGAGTTTAGTAAATATAAAACAAAACTTGGTACACATAAAAACATCATACAGTAATTATCAAATACACTATACTAAATTTAAAATCACTAAATTATCATTTACACTATAATACATCTATACAATATTAAAATATGTAAAGTTTAAATTAAATGAAATATTATAAATTAACAAAATAAAACTTTAAAAATACTTCTTCAATGTATATATAGGAAATTATACATTATATACAATATTTTGATTAAAATGAATAGGATACACTCAAAAAATCCATTATACAAGGATCGTTTGATGGTAAATTTATTTATTGTTTAATTTAATTAATTTATTTATTTATTTTAATTTAGTTTTTCTTACTTTTTTACCATACTTATCAAACGATCCTCATATATACATTCAAAAAACTATAAATATATACAACTATAAAATAAAACATTCCAACAAGAAAAGAAAAATTAAATCAACTTATTCATTTGTACACTTATGTTGAATACATCTTAAATTTTTTGTTTAATACATTTTTAACTACTAACTATCTTTAATTATTTTTTTAACAATCTGACTATTTTTAATAACATCTGACATAAATATACAAACAGATAAAAATTGATTAAAGCATAAAATTCAATTAAGTAATTATTTAAATAATAAATCTCAACAAAAGAGGAGTTAGAATAAATTAGTTTGAATCAAAAATCAATACTTTATATGCTAATATGAATTCTTACAATAAATACTAAAGAATACAATATTTATTCTTCTATGAAAAATTTCTGAAAACAGTATTTATGTTTAAAATCAACAACAGAATTGAACTCATTCATACACAATTTATATATATATATATATATATATATATATATATATATATATATATATATATATATATATATATATATATACATATATATATATATATATATATATATATATATATATATATATATACATATATATATATATATATATATATATATATATATATATATATATATCTATACAAACACACATACATACACGCACACACACTCATTACTATCTTGTAATTATCATAAATTTGTAAATGTGACATATAATACTTTCTATAATAAAATGTATTTATATCATAAAATTAATTCCAGGGAATACTTTATAATGAATTTATTATTATTATTATGTGTATATGGTGAGTGTGTATATATGAATTAATATTTTTATACAAAAATAAAAATGTAAAATACACTTTCAAGTTAAGGATACCAAATTATGTTTCAATTTGTAATAAAAATTAATAATTACAAAAAATAGCAATTTAATAAGATTTGGTTTTAAACAAAATATTTCATTTAAAAAATTAATATTTTAAAAGTTTAAATTGCACCAATAACAAAGCACCATTAACAATAAAAATATGCAAGCTGATCTAGAATATCATCAATAGAAAAAGTAATTCTACTTAAGAAAATTAGAATGTAAACAATGTGAATGATAATGTAAAAAGCCATTGCAAAGAAGAATAGTATTTTTAAATTGATAATTAAGAGAACTTTGCTACTACATATGAAAGATATAAAATAAATAAATATGATAATGTATAACGAAAAAAAATATTCATCAGTTAACAAAAAAAAAAAAAAAAAATGAAATGAATTAAAAAATCTTCTAACTACATTAAAATACAAAAAATAATAGCTAAAAACTATAGCAGCTATTTTTTAAAAAATATGATAATCAGATAAGCAACAAAAATTTTTGTCGCACTACCTTGCTTCCATTGTTATCAACGCGCAACCTCCATGAAGGTCTGCGCTCTTGTAATGCACTTGGTACTTCTTCTTGATTACGGGACACGACCGTCGGAGCGCCTGTCGTTATTGTCGCAGTAACGCTCATGTCTCCGTTAGAAGTCGTTACACTTGGAGCCTAGTTATGATGCAATGTGTATATTTGAAAGTGTTAGTATGGCAAGCATTAACGATTAAGCATTTACATGATATGTTTATCACAAGATTTAACATACACACACAAAAAAAAAGTAAAATGTTTAATTCATTTCTTTTAATGATATCAAACACACTTTAAAAAATTGATTCTGCAACTAAACAAAATAGTAAACTTTATAATATGAAAAACAAAAATATCTAACAGTAATTTTAAGATATTAAATATTTAATTTAATTTCTAGTAATCAAAATATTAAATAAATTGACAATACACTATTATTTTTTAAATATTTTTTTTTTGTTTTCATAAATTTTTATAACTTAATATTTTTATAACAATAATTTGAAAACTCCTTTTTTTTAAAAAAAATAACTTTTAAAAAATATATATATATTTGTTTGTATAATGTATAAATTAAAAAAAATAATACAAAATAACAAATTTTCTGTTAAAATAAATTTTTGATGATTTTTATTTGGAGTCCAGAAAAGTTAATAGCATATAATTTATGAAAATGTCAGCATGAAATCATTTGTATAATGTTTTGAATAAAAGCATAAAAATTATTTTGTTAAAAAAAAATATTATTAGTTACAATTCTCAATTAGTTAATGAAGAATACAATTCAAATATTACATGATAAATATCTAAGTGACTGTTTTTCCCTAATTATTGTTTCTTTTTACATATATTTTCGAATTGAAACATATCTCCTACTTGAGTAATTCTTTAAATAACTGAAGTAAAAAATAGTAGTAAGCATATAAGAAAATAAGAACACAAGATAAACATTTGAAAGTAAAACACAATTTCAATCAGTTAGAAACTTCTAATAAAAATATATTTACAATAAATTCAAGCAGTAAAGTTATTGGTTTTGTCTTTGCATTTATAAAGATATCAGGTAAAAAAAAATTAATACCTGGTCAGAACTGTTATTAACTTGTGATGTTGAATTTGTAGGTTGATTTTTCCTTTTGACAAGTTGTTCAGCAGACTTTATTTCATCAAGTGTTACACCTTGCGTTGATCTTCGAGTTTCACGAACTCGTTTTGCATGTGCTTTACGTTGTGTTTCACTTTCTTCATCTCGAACTGGAGGAACGAATGACCTAAATAAGAAAATATATGTACATTCTCCTATATATAAAATATGATATTAAAAAATTTGCTTTTTCAATAGCTAATAAATAAAAATAACATTAATAAAACAAATAAGATAGTTCATTTTCAAATTCACAACAAACAAAAATATGTAAATAAAAAATACATTTGTTATAAAGTTAAAAAGAATACAAGATAAACAAATGCACATATATGTATGTGTGTGTGTATATATAAATACATATGCATATATATATATATATATATATATATATATATATATATATATTGTCACAGGCACATAAAATACTAAATTAGTAGAAAAATATTAACAATAAACACCTATTTTTATTTATTCACAAACACATACATTCTTACACATATAAACACGCATATATAGATTTATATTATTATTCAAAAATATTAAAAAATAATTAGTAAAAAAACGGGCATTGCTTCACTCCTGATCAAAAATTTTTAATTACTTGAAAAAGTTCTTGAATATATTTCCTGGGCTTAATTTGTTTGTAGTAGTTTGTGTTGGAATTGTTGGACTTACTGATGATGGAGGAGTAGATGGAGTTACTATTGTTGTTGGTACAGGTGCACCCGTAACTGGTGGTTTATGAGCAACACTATTGATGTATATTTACATTTATTAAAAAAAACCCTACATACACAACTAATTGGAGAAGAAAATTTATAACATACAATAGTCTAATTTTATATTACCAAAAAATAGAAAATGATACATTTTGTGTGTGTGTGTGTGTGTGTGTATGTATATATATATATATATATATATATATATATATATATATATATATATATATATATATATATATATATACACACATACACATAATATACACACACATGTACAAACATTCATACACACATATATATGTATATACCTTCTAACTTGACTTGTAGGCTGTGGACTTGTAGCCGTTGGAGATGTAGGTGATTTATTAGGTGATGTATTTACAGCATTTGTATAAACTGGTGTTGATGCATTTGATGTAATATTGCTATTTATTGATTCTGAAGATTCTTTTGATGTTTGTACAGGCAGTCTATAAAATAAAAATTAATTATATATATTTTTTAACATTTACTTTTAGAACTTTCTAATTGTCATTTACTGATAAAACAAATCTATTTTTTACATTAATAAATGAACTTTTTTAAAAAAACAATATATTTCAAACTATTCAGTAATAACACTACTCTTCAACTGTAACATATTAACTAGTATAGGATGGCCCAAATGAGACTGAAAAATTTAGACATATATTAGGTAGTGTAATATGAAATGTCGAATTTTTTAATTGGAAATCAAAGAGATATTCGACATTTCATATTACACAACCTAATATTTACTTGCTTACTACCATTTACTATTCATTAGTCTTATTTGAGCTATCCTAAATAACACAAATAATCAATAAATTATTAAAAAATGTATAAATATACACATCAGTAACATTGAATTCAGTTTACTTATTAAATCATATCATATTTATTTAATGTACATGTATGTTTACATTTATGTGTGTGTGTGTGTTTGTGTGTGATTATGTGTGTATGCGTGTGCGCGCGTGTATTTATATATATATATATATATACACACACATACATATACACACACACACACATGCATATACATAAATTTGAAATATCAATTTCATTTACAATAAATATAAAATAATGGCAAAAATAAGTGCAAAAAAATATGTCTATGATTGTAAGACTGAAATAAATGAAATATTACTAGCACTCATTCCAATCAATCTGTTATTTAGAAATCAACTACGGCATGCAACTGAAGCAAGAGAAATATTACAGCATACCTTGATAGCAGCCAACGGTCCATTTTTAGGGAAGTAGTACGAGTCAAATTAACAGATGGAGAAGAAATATTTGAATCAGAATTCTTATAATTACTCATGTAATTTGAATTATCACTTATTGTCAATGTGTTCAATTTTTTATTAAGAGAAGCAACTTTTTGGTCATCATTAAGACTAGAATTAACAATTCCCATAGGATAAGTCGATTTATTAAAAACTTTTATCATGTCATCCCTATCGTCAATATTAGTTTCTCTAAGTGTTTTCAATGAACCGTGTCTCAATAATGAATAAGGTTTTCGTGGATTTAGGTCAGAGGACTTGTCCTGATTTAAAACAAAATGAGCTGCTGATGATACGGGAAAAGAATTTGCTTTGATACGCGCTTGTAGTTCCTTGTAGCGTAGATAAAACCTGCCACACATGCAAAAAACAAACCACTCTCAACAGGCGAACTAACAGAAATGCAAAATTTATGATTCTGCCTAAATGATTCATTTATAAAACATGAAAAACAAAACGATGATATGATTAATGTCGTTAAAACACTTAATAATTCATATTTAATGAAATCATTTTTTTTTTAAATACATCACAATATTTAATTTTCACAATTCAAATTTAATCTGAATTTTAATAAAATAAAATTAACAGTAAAAACTGCCAATCAAAAAACAACTATTTTTTTAACAAGTGATAATATTTTTCATAAAACATTCAGTAACTAATTATATGCATCACATTAATGAATCATTCAAACAAGTGTTAAGTAATTAAAATATGAAATAATGCACAGAATCAACACATATTCACAATTTTTTTTAAAATTAATACGTTATTTTTTGGAATTAGCAAATTAGTACATTTTAATAATATAACATATAGCAGGATTAGACTGTTATTAATATTTACAAAGATAATTTGTTTGTATAATATAAAAATAATCATTTTTAATTACAACTGTGTAAATTTTAAATTAGTATTTTTTTTATAAAAAATAAAAATGTTAGTTCCAAATAGTATAAAAAAAACATTTAATTATTATAAAAAATTTTAATATAAAAATGAAAATTATATTTTTATACACCCGATTTCTTTGATACTCATTTGTAATTCCAATATATTAAATAACAAATTAATTAAATAATTGATTATTTTTTTAATTATGGGAATAAAAAAAATATCAGATTGGAATTATATATGAAATGATTCAGTGCAATTAGTAATAAATATTAAAATACATTATAGTGCAAGTAAATAAATAAAAAATTAAATAATATTAAAATATCTGCATTATACAAAATCTTACAACAGAATTATAAAATAAAAAATAAATTACTTATTTAAAACAAAAGTAAAGTTACCTGTCATCAGATTCAAAACTATGTGCACGCCTAAGAACTACATCAGAATCTGTATTATTACGAGATGGTGACGTAGGACTTTTCTGTTCCTTATCACCAATACCTAAAATGTATTACAATGTAATTAAGAACTTACAATATTAAACTAAAAATAATAATAATAAATAATTATTACTTTCTCAAATGAATACAATCATTCATAAATACATCAGTATTTTATATATATATATATACATGAATACAAAACTTTTATTATAATAAATCAAGAACAAAGAATATATAAAAAAATATTAAATAATTGTAATTTTAAAAGTAAAAAGGCTATATATATTTTAAAACTTACGCAAAGTAAGATTTTTTGCAGGTGTTTCATTTTCTAGTCTTGATCTAAATGAAGCTGGTCTACGCCATGAAGTAGGAGCATTTGATTCCTCATTTTCAGCTAATGAACGTGGAGACGTATTAGGTGGTTGTGTTTGAGCCTTTGGTATATTATTTTGAGAAAGAGGTGATGTTGATATCCTATTTGTTTCAGTTATAGAAACAGCAGCATTGACACGATTTTTTTTTTCTGTAAATATAATATTCTTTTAGTAAATAATCTAAACAAATACGTAAAATTTACAGTCAATAAATTTATATTTATTAATGAATTAACTAATAATAAGTACTTGTTTTAAAAACTAACAAAGATTATTATCAATCTTTAAAACTTAAACAATATTATTTAAATATAGACAAGTGTGAATTATACTACTACAAACCTTATTACTAAAATAATAAGCAAATTTATACAAAAAAGGATATGATAAATATTTACTTAAAATCTTACCATATACTTTTTTGTATTAAAATATTACTTAAAACTTTCATATATTAACTTAAAGATTATAAATAAGTAAGTGTATTACACTTACTCCAAGTACCAAATTAAATATTTTTTCAACAGGCACAATCAGTAGTAACAAAATGGCAATTTGCTCAATTAAAAAAGAAAAAAAAAATACATTTTTACATATAAATTCAACTAGTCTTTCTTAATATTTACATTTAAAATTAAAAAATAAACTTAATTTATTCCTTTTTTTTGTTTTTAAATATTTAAAATTAAATAACAAATAACTTTTTACAAATTTTATAATGCTGTACTTACAGAAGATCACAAAAATATAATTTAAGAAAAAATGTACAATACATGATTATCAAATATTCTTATTAAAAAAACATAGTTGGCAGTAATTACTTTTTTACAAATAAATTCATTAAATTCAACTTATAAACCTCAAAATGTATTTAATATATAATAAAATACTCCATTTTAAATATAATAGTAAAAATATATTTACTTTTATTAATTAATTATCTTAATATCAAATCTTAAATAACTAACTCACCATCATCAGAACAATTTGCAGAGCTAGTCTCTGTTTCAGAAGTATCACTAGTGTCTGTATCCGAGTCACTAAGTAAAGATAAATCCAATTCTGAGCAGCATGCATCAAAATTTTAAATACAGAATATATAAACTATTTCATACATATAGAATATATATTTTAGTACCTAATCTAATTTTAAAATATTTAAACAAAATACCAAAATCATATGATCGTTTTTTAAGTTTTGAAATAATTAATTATAATGTAATTTTTTTCAATGTTACACATTTGTAAAAATAATTAAATTTGATAGAAATAAGTATTTAATTTTAATAAATGTTTTGAATTTGTTAAATTTAAGTTACAGAAAAAAACATTCAATATACAGCTACTGAATAAATCTAAAATAATATTATATTTAATTTTAACTAAATTTAAATTACTCAACAAAATGACTCTCTACGAAAAAAGAATTTTAATTATATAGCCAGTGTTACCCCTATACTACTCACGCACAAAGACGCACGCACACACTCGCGCACACACACATTCCCTCTCACACACACAAATATGCATGTGTATATAAATGTATAATGTATGTGTTAATATGATTTCTTGGGCATGCTAATGACTACTAAAATACTTTATTTTTATAATCAACTTACCAACATCTTCATTTTCATCATCTTTGTCTTTCTCATTTTCCATGTCAACTTTTTTAACTTTCGAAGGAGCTTCAACTTTAGCATCCATTCGTCTCTTGGCCAATTTTCTATTATTTATCAATTCTCGATTTAAACTAGGTTGTTTCTCTTTTAAATCTTGAAGATACCTACACATGTTCAAATCTGCTATATCAAAAGCAGTCTGTCCCTAAAAATGAATCACAAATAAAATAAACAAATAATAAAAATTAATTACATACTTAAAATATAATTTTAAAAAATAAATACAAAACTCTTTCATTCTTATTTTTCCACCAAAATTATATTTTAATTTGTATTAACTCAACGAATAGGTAATTCAATCACACTAACTGTGCAAGCAGAACTGTACAACATACACACTCGCATACATATATATGTGTAAGTTATATATATATATATATATATATATATATATATATATATATATATATATATATATATATATATATACATATATATTACATATACATACATATATATTATATATACACACACACATATCTATATGTGTGTGTATGCTTATGTATGAATAGAAAGAGAAAGGGTGACATTTTTTTTATGTTTAATATAACTAATTATTGATACTTTTTTTAAATATTGTGGATAAAATCATTTAACTGAATACTCAACGACCTCATTTAATAAAAAAATATATACCAACCACATAATTCTTCATATCCATATCTGCTAAATTATCTACAAGAAGTTTAACCACATCTTTTTGATCCCAATATGCAGCTGCATGTAAAGGTGTCCAACCATCTAAATCTTGAGAATCAACATCAACAAGGCCACTTTGAAGAAGCATTCTATAAACAAATTTAATGAAATAAATGCGACAAAAATATAAATATGCATATTATATATATATATATATATATATATATATATATATATATATATATATATATATATAATGTGTGTGTGTATATGTGTATGAATATACATCAACAACATATATATGATTTGTATAGAGTAGCCTAAATGACACTAAAGTATAATAAAGGATAGTAAAGAAGTAAGTAAATGTATGTTCAAATCCTTCAGTCTTATTTGGACCCTCTATATATGCATGCTTTTAATGTATATATATATATATATATATATATATATATATATATATATATATATATATATATATATATATATATAATACTCAAATTATACATATAAATCGATCGTTATTATAATACATATCGTTAAAGATACATATCGATCTTTCATTAACATAATACAAGGATCAATTAAATATAAATAGAACTTTTTCTCATACTGTTTAGTAAATTAATAAACACAAATCATTTTTCTACATAGTTTCGCTAACATTTAGAAACTTTTGCAATATAATTGAGTTTTTTTATTCTTATATCAGAAAATGGCGGAGCGTGTCTGAAGCCGACGAAGTGTTCCACCTCTTCATCATTTTCGAATCTTTATTTTCCAAACACTTCCTTGAGTAATATAAACAAATGGTAATTATAAGGCCATAGACGGGGCTGTAAAGGAGATATTCAACAGTAATCCATTGCATTTGCGCTCTTAGATTAGAGCGACAATGTGAAGTCGAGCATTGAACCGAAATTTTTCGAAACTAATTCATTCCGTATATGGACTACACATTTCCATGACTTATCTCCAATTTCTTTACAAATTTCACCCACTGTTAACCGCCGATCACCCAGATTTTAAACTGCTCGAATATTATTAATGTGATACTAGTCTTGAGGTAACGCAAATGGATCATGTTTTGTACGTCATAACGTCCACAGCGAACATTTTATACCATGTAAATACTTGCGTCATAGATAACGTTTTATTCCCGAACTGTTTATGTAATCTACGCAAAATCTGGGTCAGTTTCGTGTTTTCATTCGTTAAAAACTTAATTATAATGCATTGTGCAACGGCATTAGGCATTACTTGCTTCTTGCTCATTGTGCTAGCTACTAAAGAAATTAATGCGAAGTTATGTGCATGGCAAGATGAGAATTTAGACATCTCCATTAATATACCCTCTCGCTCTCAACCGTAAACGTTCGCCCATTCAACAATAGCAAAAAAAAAACAGTTTATATTTGACTAATTCTTGTATTTCATACATTAAACACATATTTTTATTATTAATGAATTGTATTGTATACAAAGACAATTATTTAATCAAATATACACAGCAGACGTGCATGGACGAACATGTATGTGCGTGTATGAGAGAAAGATGAGAATAATAGTGTGCATGAGTGTATGTTTTGAATAAATACATTAGTTAATTATTATTAATATAGTATTTTATATTAACACATTACGGTCCGGGCTGTTTGCGCGAAAATAGATGCGTATAACCGGCATATTTTAAAGCAATTTAAAGAAATATTTGGAAATTGTAGGGTTGAAGGTTTAAATTTACTGTTATCTTTTGCTTTGATTATTATCAAAGCACACTGTATTAGTTTAGTCGATAAGAAATACTATTTTCAGCACATATTAACAAATTTTATATGTCGCAGGCATTTAATGCACGTACACAAAACCCTATTTATATGTCTCCGGCATTTCACGAGCAGTGAACAAAAACATATTTTTATGTCTCCGGACGTTAATGTGTTAATAAAAATCACTACAATTCCGGGCTTTCTAAAATAATAAGTTACATTTTTCAAAAATATCTGAAGTATATTTTAATTTGAAAATTATGTAATATTTTCCAAATTAAATGTACTTTAGTCATTAAATAGAACTTTGTGATACACAATAAACACAAAACATCTTTTTTTATTTAAAATCCATCTAATTATCGAAAAAAATTACAACAGGCCTTGAATAAATCAATGTATAATTTCGCCAACCGTGACGACATACTATTCACATGTAATGCAATCAGATACAAATCATTTAGTTCAATCATGCAGAATATAAAAAAAACATCTGAAATTAAAATTCTGTTTACAATGTTTCGTTGAAACTAAATAACATTTTTTAAATAAATTACAAAATAACATTTTTTAAATAAATTACCCTTTGGAGAGTTGTATTTATCAATACAATAATTTTATTATTTAATAATTCATACAACACTATATATATATATATATATATATATATATATATATATATATATATATATATATATATATATATATATATATATACATACACATATATATATATACACGAGGGTCGTTTGATAAGTATCGTAAATTTATTTATTGTTTAATTTAGTTAATTAATTAATTTAATTTAATTTTTGAATTTAGTTTATCTTTTTTTTACCATACTTATCAAACGACCTTCGTATGTATGTATGTGTATATATATATGCATGTATGTATGTATATATATATATATACATATATATATATATATATATATATATATATATATATATATATATATATATATATATATATATATATACATACATACTGTAAAAATATTAAAAACTTACTTTAATACATCAGCATAACCCTTTGCCGCTGCAACATGTAGTGCCGTTGCTCCTGTTTTATGGTGTGGTTTATTTACACTTTCATTATCATTTCCTGCTACCCACTCTTTTGCATCTTGCAACATTCGTCGCTCTTCTTCACTTCTTGCTTGATCACAGTCTATACCTATAATTTATAACATGTCAATGTTAAAGATAGAAAATACAAAATTATCAAGAGCTACAATCCAAATAATATTAAAAAATTAATGACAATAAAAAAAATAAAAAAATTGATAAATAATAACAAATAACTGACACACTTTATACATTTTTACATTTTATTTTAGAGTATGGAGCAACATTTTGGAAGAACTAAAAACGAAAAAACTTATTTTAACAGTAAAATACAAATAGATTTAACATGGTCAAGAGTATATGAACTCGAGTGAGTTCGGTTCATTATATTCATACTTAATACAATGGACAAATATATATATATATATATATATATATACACGCGCAAACACATAGAAAGTGATGTTAACTACATTCTAAAAACTGAAAATTTATTAACTAAAAACTTTTAAATCTGAAATCATCTTCAAATTGCAATAAAATAACCAAAATCACCATTAAGACTCAACAGCGTCCATCTACATATACTTTAAGCACCTCATAATTTTCCCTATTTATATTTTGAAATGACATTCTCTCTCATTAATTTTCCAATTTTTTACCAAACAACTTTCTCATATTTTATCTATGTAAGAAAACAATGCTCAGAAATATTTTTAAATGTAAAATTCATAACTGATTAAAATAATTTTAAAAAAGTGTTTTTAATGACACCTACAAGTTGATTCTACAAAGCAAACAAATAATGTATGAAATACTAATTATATAATAAAGTAATTATATATTTTATTAATACTACAATTTTCTCATTATAGCAATTCTTTTCATTTGCAATTATGTTAATATTTAAATGTTAAGAAATAAATAAATATAATATATACTTAATGAAGAAACAAAGAAGTGATTTTAAATTTAGAACAACTTATTTATATTAAACGTTAAAATAATTTCAGAAATTACTAAAATATTATTCATAACAGCTAAATTTGTAACTATTAATGATAATTTTTAATTTAATTTTGAAAAAGATTAATAAAAATACACTTTTTCAATAATAAATATCAAAAATAACACATCCTAATAATAAATAAACAAGTCGCGAAAAACACAAACCTCTCTCATCGATTACTGATTGTAATAACTCTTCCATAGCATCACATTCAGCGATATCTACAGGTAATTCGCCATCGTTATTTACGGCCGCTACATCTGCACCATTTTCGAGAAGGTATTTTGCAATAGACTGAAATCCGCAAGAAGCAGTAGCATGTAAAGGAGTCCAACCTTCATTATCACCACGATTTACATCTGCACCATGCTCTACCAAGAATTCGACCATATCAAGATTGTCATCGATGCAAGCCTAGAAAGATAAATTGAAATCAAAACACATTTACAACTTTTCCACATCCTTAAAATTTAAATCACATTTTCACACAAATTCGTTCCAACGTTATTCAAATTTTAAATTACGAATATAAATATATATTTCTCCAATTTATTTATTTTTTATTATTATTACACTATAACTAGATTTTTTAAAAAAAGTTTTTTAAATGTGTTTACTCCTTGTCAAAATCACGTTAAAACAACACTGCAATTTTGAAAGTATATTAAAAAATACTTATTTAATTAAACATGTTTTTTTTAGTATTTTAAAATCTAATCAATAATAACATTGTAATATTTTTGATTTAAAAACATATTATTTTTTTAAAAAAATAACAAATCACTCATAAAAACATCACAAGATTTTAATATATTAATAATCACTTTATTTCATTTTATTCATTAAATATGTTTTTAGATCGCCACCATGCTGTTATCATAGCACTGTAATTCTACAATGTATGTTTAAATAAATAAATCCTATTTTATAACGATTTTATAATACAACGTTCTAATAAATATGGAATATCCATCAAAATAAACGAAGACAAAAAAAACAATAAGAGATTATTAAACACTTTTATAAAATCTTGTGTTAACGTAATACTAAAACGAATAATGATATTCTTATAATAGTCGAATATTAATATATTTAAATATCTATAAATTTTCTTCTAACCATTGCTGGATGAAGGCCTCTCCCAAAACGTACTACCTTAGCCGATCCAATATCTTTCACTTCCATTCTATTAAAACGATTATTTTTATGGTTCTCTATAAGAGTTTTCCTAAATCCTTTTTATCTCCATTTCTCTTTATATATACAATACACTCACATACACACACACACACACACACATATATATATATGATCACACATCTGTATATGTATGTTAGAATTTATTGATTAATTTGATACAAACAATAAATTAAATGCAACAATAATTAAAAAATAATTGATCAAAAATATATAAAATAAACTATAATCAATTATGTATATTCACATAGAAATGTTTTTAAAAATCTGTGACATTTATTAGGTAATACAACCACGTGTAAACAATTAGCAGCAGTAGTTTTGCGCATTTATACACACATACATATATGCACATTATATATATATATATATATATATATATATATACAGGGTGCTACGCCCTCTGCTCGTTACGTTCACCAACCCTGGGAGGGAGTATACAATAATAATATCGAATAAGAATGAAACCTATAGCATACCCAGAACATTTTGGAAAATATTCTGGATATAATGCGAAACTACAGTTTTCATTCTCATTCGATATTATTACTACATCAGTTTCAACATTTTTCAAGAAATTTATTACATATTAATAAATCATTAAATCTATCAAACGATCACCATATATATATATATATATATATATATATATATATATATATATATATATATATATATATATACATACACTAGGTAATAAAGACTGCGTACACTTATCAATACGGAAATATTTCTCAGTAAAAGAAACTTATAAATTTCAATTTGAAAACAAAGATATTTTTTATTAATTCTATGAACTACTAATTTGTTATACATGGCAATTTAAAAGATTTTCAATTTATAAAAAATAAATTAAAAAAGAAAAAGCATAAGAATTCATACAAATTTAGTAGAAGAAGTCTGCGTACAACAAATGAAAATCAAAAATAATATAAAGTAAAATAAACTTTTCAAGTGAATTAATAACTGATTGGATAGCCTCTTCTTTTAAGAACCTCCTATAATCGTTTTAGCATGGAATGTACCAGTTTTGTCGTTTCTTCAGCACTAATCTTATTCCACTCTTCTTTTATAACTTTCCTCAACATTTCTTTTGAAGTTATGTTAT
Source organism: Neoneuromus ignobilis (assembly GCA_029203775.1). Lineage (NCBI taxonomy): Eukaryota > Metazoa > Arthropoda > Insecta > Megaloptera > Corydalidae > Neoneuromus > Neoneuromus ignobilis. Next base: position 30,033,602 of record CP092090.1, read on the forward strand.
GTTGGCAAATTCTACGTTCGAGAAAATCCCATATATGCTCTATAGGGCTTAGGTCTGGAGATTGGGGAGGTGCATTCAACTGTTTTGGAACGTTATATAATATCCATAGCTTAATAATTTCTGCTATGCGTTTCGGATCATTGTCATGCACAAAATTATAATCGAGACCTAGACTTACTTTTTCAGCACTTTGCCTTATATTTCGTTTTAAAATATTTAAATAAATATATTTATTCATCGTGGATTTTATAAACTCAATTTGTACCACGCCATTACTTGCTATACACCCTCATACCATTACTCTACCACCACTGTGTTTCACAGTAGGAGCAAGATTTTTTTATTCAATGGTGTACATACAATATTGCGTCCTTTTATTCCAAAAATGCAATATTTTGTCTCGTCTGAGAAAATCACGTTTTCCCAAAACTAGATTAGTTTATTAATGTGTTCATTTGCAAATGCAATCCGCTTTTATCTATTGATATGTGAAATAAATGGTTTCTTACGCGCAACACGTCCATGGTACCCACCCTTCTTTAATACTCTTCATACAATATTAACACAGATTTGTTTTTTAAATAGTACATCAATATTTTTTTGCAATTTGGAGTGAATTTGCTTCTACTGAAGTCACAGTCTTACACCTTTCTCTAAATGTTAACTTCGAAGACTAGCCAGAACACGGTTTTGATGTGGACTTAAAATTGTTTACTACTCTTGGAACAGAAGACTATTGTCTTCCAACAATCTTTCCTATTTCACGAAAAGTTCTCTTTTTTCATAACTTTAAAATAATTTTACATTCACTAACAGAATTTTTTTTAAATCCATCTTATTTATTTTTACAAAAAAATTCTACTATTAGTTACCAAAAATAATGTGGTGTATATATTCAAAATATTGGTAAATTATAAAAAATATTTCAGATATTTCAAATAAACTAATCTCTATCCCTCGCAAACTTTTGTTTTTGGAATAAAATCGAAATTGGATCTCTTTTTTTCTAACATGCTTTACGTAATTTATCATATTTTTATCCCTTCTAAATGTGTTTTTACGTTAAAAAGTGTTTTTTATAATGAACTATGTTTATTATAAAGCATCTTTTTTGTACTTTATCGCACTGGTACACTCATTACAAATTGAAAACCACTATTATATTTACATATATCGATGCATCGAACCCTTTTGTACGCAGATGTGAAATTTCATTTCATAATGTTCATTGGTTTAAGAATTACATCGATTTTATGAAGAAGTTATTTTTGTCCATTTTTTGCGAAATTCGCCGGACTCCAGATGAAGTCTAGCGCGAAATACTGCAGACGGTAATGTGTTAATAAATTTCTTTTACTGAGAAATATTTCCGTATTGATAAGTGTACGCAGACATTTCTACCTAATGTATATATATATATATATATATATATATATATATATATATATATATATATATATATATATATATATATATATGACGTCAGAGTTTGAGACTATTTCGCAATACTCCAGAAATGAAACACTGACAGCAAAATAGTTTACATTATGTTATATTTAGCTCAAGTTAGATAGCTAGACATTCTATAACGGTTTCCGTTTACAATGACATTTATTACCGTATCAGTCATCGACCTCAGTTTATGGTCAATAATATTTCTATTATCATAACTACTATTTTTTAGGAAAAAATAATCAATATATAAACTCCTGTAATTATCTGTATATGTGTGTTTTTTTAAGTGTGATAGAACTTTAAATTGAATCCCTATCAAAAGTTCTATCCAACCTAAAAAACATCTTTATCATACCTTTATATATAAATACACACACATGTGTATGTATATATATATATATATATATATATATATATATATATATATATATATATATATATATATATATATATATATATATATATATATATATATATATAGGGCCATGTAACGCCAAGATTTGTGTTTTATTAAAAATAAACTATAAACATGTTTCCCTACACACCATCCTATACACATGTTTTTTTTTTAATAAAACACAAATATAGGCGTTACATTTGGATGATCCTATATAAACTAGTAAAACGTAAATACAAAACGATTTACTTAACTCCTTATTAAAACTATTCCAATCGTTGTTTCATTATTTCTTTTAAATACACTTATACTATATATTTGGATATTTATATAGAGGAGAGAGTTAATATGACAAAAGATTAAAAAAAAATTAAGGAAAGGGTGCCATAATACGAACAAAAATGTAAATATGCTTAATAACATTACAAATAAGTTAACAGTACTACCAATTATTCGAAACAATAAATGAAATGAAAACTCTGTCTGTATTAAATTAGAAACTATTCATTTCATTTTACCCCCAAAATATACACAATAAATAAACAAGTGTAAATTTTCACAGATTAATTCTTGATTTAATGCAAATTTTTATCATTTTACCAAAAGTCCTAACAATATTTATTTTTTTTGCTTTACAAAGCTTACATCAACTTAAATAATGTTTTGATATACATATACATTCATTCGACCTTTAGCATTGTTTAGTTTTTTAACACCCACGTTTTTTGGCTTTACTACCTTTATCCATTATCTTCGCGTGGTCGTAGAAATCAAAATATTTCCCATTAAAAAAAGTTATACTACAAACATTAGTAACGCAAATCATAGAATAGCTTTGAAATTTCATTAAGTTTATTATTTACAATTCTGTAAATCTTTAATATTATTTATGTTTTAAATAAATCATGTGAAAACATATAACAAATAAATTATTTTCTAAATAAGATGATATTTTAATTTTCCTTGCATAAATATTATAATATAAAATCCAAATAATATAACCACGGCCATCAACTGTGAAACTTCACAAATTTAATATTATTTAGATATTATTTTAGATAAATATTTGAAATGATTTAAATTATACACTTAAGTTTATATACATACATAAACACACACACATAAATATACATATACATATATATATATATATATATATATATATATATATATATATATATATATATATATATATATATATATGATAATAATAATTTGGATAAACGATAATGTTATGGAACTCGATGAAATGTACATAATTATGTGTATAATCTCACAATATCAAAATACGATTTGTAAAGTATTTCATTTAAACCCTTCACTTATCCTTTAAATCCACTTAAAAATCTATAACACTATAAATTCTTTGATAACACTTATTCTTAAAATTATTTTTTTTAAGAATACATAACAGGAAATCAAGAAAACCGTACAAAGTAAAATGAAAATAAAGACCATCCAACATTTTTTTCATTGAAAAATCAATAAAAAACTTCTTGTAATTTTTAATCTCTCTAAATTATTATAAAAATAGGACATACTACTTATCTAATGTCAATTAATAAACAAGAAACTCCAAAACCGAATTTAGCTTTGTTTAAAATAAGAAAATTCACGATGATAACCCTATTTGTGGCTGCAGCTTCGATGAGCCAGCAGTATTTGAAGCCTACTCATGAGGGTAACGACTCTTGCATCTCAACCTGTACATCTCCTGGTTTGGAATAACGCGCATAATGTTAGAGCATTTTAGGAGTTCCCAATGGGAGTGCTTGACACTTTCAAAAAATCGATTTTTTCGATAGTCTATACCTTCAAAAATAACATACTAAAATTTCAAGTGCGGATCTCAAATAGTTTTTGAGTTACAGCCTTCTAAAGAGAAACTATTTATAACAATGAAATCAATACTTTTATCTTTAAACGCGTTTTCCTCAAAACTACATTTTTAAAATTTGCTGCAGTTCTAACTCGATAACAAATCATCCGATCGATTTGATTTTTGTTTTAGCATATTTAGTATTTGTTTCTCCATACAATGACCTTCCAGTTTTTCGATTGGATAAAAAATGTAATTTTTCCATGCCAAAAACCATCAATTTTTGAGCGAAATTTTAAACTTTTTTTCAAAACTCCGTCATTTTCTTAAATTTCAATTTTTTTTCATAATCCTGGGTCATTGTATAGGTAAAACCTTCTAGTTTAACGAACTTTTTTTTATTTCAAGTACTGTGAAGGCCGCAATCACTGCAGCAGAGGGGGAACTTTTTTTTTTTTTGAGACTCGGGAGATGGCGAAGAACTTACTGAAAATCGAATATTTTCATTCAAATAAATTACTATGTATACATTATTTATGCACAAATATATCCTCAAAATTTTAAAACTTTCGATGTAATACTTTTCTTTAAAAAAATTCCCGAAAATCACCTTTTTTTTAGGTGGTCACACTAGTCGTACCCCTTAAGATGTTTGAACAGCGAAACTTCAGGCCGATTGCAAAGACGAATCTCTTACTGGCATAGAACATGATATCGACAAGCAAAAAAGAAAAAGTAGAAACAAGTATATATGAATATCTATGAAATGAAATATATATGAATATCTATGTGAAAGGCAACACTTTTTCACATGTAATGACTTTGCAAAACTTAATACAACGCTTAAAACTATTAAAGGAACACCGCAAATTTTAACCGAATGCGAACATTATATATATAATATATATATATATATATATATATATATATATATATATATATATATATATATATATATATATAATGTACATTCGTTTAAATATTCACAATCGCATATATGTATATGTGAAGAAAAAACAACACTACTTCATATAATGACAGGGTTACTGTGTTAGAAGTGTACGTCGAGACGGCGGTCAGCGACCGACCCATGCGTCGGCACCTGGGACGCTCGCTGTTACAAGCGTCAGCATCGCGCCTCTCGCTATATTTACCCAGCCAACATCGCATTGGGAACGGAGTTCTCTTTACTAGTAGTAGTAGTAAGCGCCACGGTCATTCGGTAAATGATTCGATTTATTTATGAACGTCGTCTCCTCCTCTGTATATGTAATCGCAATAGTTTATATTTTCTCATGTGTGCGTATATGTACGTACATACATGGACGTAGAAAAATCTGGAAATTGCTGCAATGGCCGGGAGATGCAGTGTATCGACTGTTATGTATTCTATAATTAAATTCTACCTAAATATATGTTGTCCTGTTTTTTTTTACACGTTCGCATAGACAAAGCGTGTTTAATTTATAAGCTGACAATATTCAGCTTATAATGATATATACATCTACTTAAAAAAAATATAACATCTACATATCAAATCAAACATGTTTATATGATTTTAAAGTTCTCTTATTTTAAACAAAATCATTTGTTTCATCAAAACTATTAAATAACTTTTTTCAGTTCTTATATTTGAAACAGCATATTAAAATATTTAATTTCTTAGTTTTCTCTTATAATATTCATCATAAATTATCTAATTACAATTCCGCCATTTCACGAGCAAAAAAATGAAAAAAACCATTTAAGTACTTATAAAATTATTTAAATTATTACTGAATTACCACTTCATCTAAAAAAATCTATTAAAAACAAGAGCGCAAAACATAAAAACTAAATACAAACTTTATCCGTATTTAAGTTGCATATAAACGACTTATTCTGAAAAACCAAGTACACGTATTTTTTTATAAAAAATATTTATTACGAGAAAATGAACAAGACAAGAATGGCAAAATTAAATTCTTAAATAAGAAAAAATATATTAAAATCATTAGGCGCGTATGCACGCAACCAACCAACCAATCTCGCGTGCGCGCGTGTGCGTGTGTGTAAATTTTATTCACAGCATATCCATAATAACTGATATACAATGTAAAATAAATATTACAAAAATTAAACATTCACGTAATTTTAATAACAATATTGTAAATGAAATTTTGTAAATGATTCGAACTATTCACACATGAATTTTAATATAAAACAACTCATATTTAACCCTTTCATCACGGATTAAATATTTTTAGTTTTAAAACTTTTGTTTAATTTCATGATCTTTTGAGTTACTTAAGTAATCTATTTTTGGGCTAAAATTGATTTTTATTTTCAGATTTCAAATTTGAATTACGGACACATATGTCCCATCAGTAGTTTAAGTTGGGCATATTTGTACCCATAAATTTGTGTATGATATATATATATATATATATATATATATATATATATATATATATATATATATATATATATACATCCATATATTTGTATTTATATTTGTATCCATTTAACTCTACAATACTAGTGGAATAAATTATTATCAAAATTAAACACAGAATTTCCGTTAGTAGTTTTTGAAAATTTTATGGGAAACAGATCCCGTTAGTGGCGAAAGGGTTAAATGCTTTCAATTTATTTTATACATTAGTAATTCTTTTATATTAAATTAATAATTTATTTAAAAAAAATATATTATCTCAAGATATTTAAAAAAAATGCTTCACTGTTCTTACTATATATATTTTAGTACAACCAGTTTTGACATTTCTCATCCTTTAATAATCTTATCAATTATCAAATACGAGTACTAAAATTAATAGCAAGATACAATAATAACGATGACTAAATAAAAAAAAACTTAATGGAAAAATATTTAAAAATGATAAACAATTTTTTTTTTATAAAAAGAAACTAAAAAAAATATTGAGAATATAAATAAAAACAAATAATACGTTTTAAATATTTGTCACTGTCCACTTCTTCGTAATAAATTTAGTATTAATTTATACAATTAGTTCACGTCAATTACTTAATAAATCTTTTACAATTTGCCTGGCTGGTCTTTTCATTTATTAAACAGGGACGAACTAAAGTCATAATCATTATTCATTACTATTTATAGCTATATATTAAACATATGAATGTGCATTTATACATATATATATATATATATATATATATATATATATATATATATATATATATATATATATATATACATATTTGTGTGTATGTAAATTATAAAAAATTACATAAGGAACAATTTTGTTTAAAATATGTGAACAGAAATGAATTAATTAAACACTTCTATTTTTTCAAATATTAACGGTTTATTATATCCCACACAATCTAATATAGTTGTGATATCTTTATTTAACTTTTATTATGTTCTTTACTGAGACTTTTCACAGTTATTAATTCCTAAGAATAATTTTCGTCGTATATCTATCACTTACATATTTTATGTTTTTGCAATATAATTCAACCATTTGTTTTATTCTTCGTATTTTATCTACAAAGTTTATTTAATTTCATATTCAATTTACTTTCAATCATATTTTTTTTCTGTTATATCTAAAATATCACGTTTCCGTATTTATTCTATAGTTAAATTATTTGACCACTTATGTTTCATTACAGTAAAAAATTGCAAACTAAATACTTTCCAAACAATAGAATTTTTTCAAAGAATGTCGAATTTTAAATTGAATTTCAATAAAATATATTTTTTATTCTTTTAGTAAATTCCTGTTTATCGTACTTCAAGTAATAAATTAACGCAAATGTATATAAATCAGCATTTCTCTGATTTGTTACTTCTATTTGTACTTAAATATTTTTTTATGATATATAATTTATACTTTCTCATTAATTTTATTTAATTGTCATTTCACCTAGCTTTTTTTTAAAAAAAAACAGATCAATAATGACTAGATAAACAATTAATATTATTTAAAAATAAGAAACACAACATTTTTTACATTTAAATTAAAAAAAATACATTTCAATGATAGTAAATCCATTAAAAATTACTCATTACTAACTTAAAAGAAATCTTTATTATTTACGAACCCATCCAGAATATCCATATATATATATATATATATATATATATATATATATATATATAAATATATATATATATATATATATATATATATATATATATATATATATATATATATATATATATATATATATATACACACACACACACACACATATATATATATATATATATATATATATATATAATTATTAAAAGAATGCTAAAAAACATGGCAAATGTACTGCACATTTATAAATCAACGACAAGTCCATGAAATACACATGACCTCGGAAAACCATAATACTGCTCTTTAAGCTTGAACGATGAAATCTTGCCGAAAATACTTCGACTCGGCGTCGCCAAACGAATACCCTCGTCATACGATGTCGCCGTTACGCGGGCGTATAAATATGCGAAGAGCAATAAAAACGCAAACAAGCGCACGGGGATATGCTAAAACATTTTTCTGTGGAATGTTACGAAATGCAACTAAACACTTTGTAGCCAATTACCAAATTAACATGCACTTGTAATTTCTATAACCATTCAGTTATTAACAAGCATTTCACACAGTGTCAAGTCATTTACATGTTGATTCATGGTACATGAAAACTTTACATCATTTAATTAATTTATTCCGTTCCGTCAACGTAACATACATATGCTATTTAAGAACAAATTATAAAAAAGTAATGAAAAAATTACACAATTATTATTTTTACCAATTTCAATGAAAAAATGTAACGCCTATTCTTTTTAATCTTTTTCGTATTTTACTGCATTCCTTTAGTTTACTTTTGTTTTATCTACATTTCATATTCTACATTTATATAGTTTAAATATATTATACCCACATCACAACTTAATTATTAAATAAGAGATAATTGACAAAATATAATAATATGAAAATCAAATATTAAATGCAAGTAATATTTTAACTGTTCAATTTTATTTACTATTATTACAAATTTAATTTAAGTAAATTTTAGAATTAAAACGAAACAAATACAAAAAATACATCTAATTTTCTGGACGTTTTATAATGATTGAAAATTAATAAACTATTTGGTTAATAACTACTTGCCTATGGCACTTGTTCGAGTCATGTCACAAACTAAGAGTATATTTTGGGAATAATTAAAATTGCAGAGCTCCATGTAATTATTAAAAAGAAAAACCTCTCTCTTTCTCTTACATATGGTATATACATATATACATATTTACATATATATATATAGATATATATATATATATATATATATATATATATATATATATATATACACGCACACACACGTGCATTTATTTAATACAAATTCTTTAATCGCCGTGAACAACAATCACTGTTTGTCAAAAACCATTATAACTTATTTACTGATTATAGCGTCATGAAATTGATACAGATGTCATTGACAGATGTGCCAACTTAAAAAAAAAATCAACATGGCACTCCACAAGCGCGCGTAGTTTAAATGAGAAAGCTTCGTTAATTTTTGGACAAAAGATACAATATATACATATGTGCCCATAATTATGAAAGTGGTCTAAGTCATATATTTTTCGTTTCTAGATATTTAAAGGTTTGTGTTTGAATAAATTAAAAAATATTTTTATACTATATAACAAAATATTTCAGAAATTATTTAGTTTAGTAAATGAAAATTTATTATGGCTGTGAAATTTTGTGTGAAGCTTATAAGGAAATGAGATTTTTAAAGCTTGAAATGACTTAGACCATTTTCAAAATTCACTGAATGGCCTACAAATGACTTAAAACAATAAAAAAACTCAAATTTTATTAGAAACAAAAATTTTAATCAATTAATTCATTCATATTTTTTAGTTATGTTTTTAAGTAATTCATTTTTATCATTTCTAGTTTTTATCATTCTTTGGAAATAGCAATTTAAATTTTGAGAGATTTAAAATGTTCCTAGTAAACTAGCGGGGTGTAGGGTAGTAAACACATAATATCTTTATGTTTTTCTTCTATTATTGATCTATTGGTGATGTATAATGGAAGTAAGTGGATATTTCCGTATATTTTTGTCCTTCCTCTTTTGGGTGAAAGGCCTAAAACATGGAATTCAGAATCATCATCTAAAGAAGTCTTATAGCACATCTTATAACGGGCATTTTTAAGAATCTCATCCATTGTATTTTCAGTCAAGAGACAGATTCTCCCGCGGTATTTTTTACTCTTCTTGTCGTTGATTCTTCCGGTTGTTTCGTTGAAATAAAATCCTGCTGCGTCATTTGTTCTAACGAAGATGGATTCTTTCTACTACATCGTTCTATTAATTCATAGTAATGTTCAGGGTTGTATCAATAATTCGCGAGATTCAAACATTTTTTTGAACAAAGGCAATCCTTATTTTAAAAAATTTTAGCACTAACAACTTTTGAATTTTTTGTCGTGTATTTTTCGCCATTTTTCATTTTTCTGATATTTTGTACACAATTAAGTTCATTTCTTGTTCTCCTTTTTTTGTTTTACCTTGCTCCATTTCTGGGGTTTCTGAATTTACACATAATATGTTTGCAGTGAAGTCCTGGTTTGATTCATCTGAAGATAATTGTCTTATTCGTTTTCATTTCTTGGAAATATTACTTAGATTTCGTGGTCGTATATCTGCAAATCACATTCAAATAATTAACCTATTCACATATATACGTTGACATTAACTTATTTGAACCGCTATCTGATGACATAATAGTAAAATAATTAATTATTTTTCCTCGGATAATAGATTCGCAAGAGGGCAACTGACTTAGTCCACTATCAAAATTATTTAACACTAAATGAATTCCATATAACGACGCAATAGCTAACACATTTTAAGGGTTCATTTTTCAAAATTTCGTACCAATTACATTGCATTATTTTAGTTTGAAATAATGTGATGCGCAATAACTGATAAATTCATTTTTTTTTAATTTTTGACTTTGACTACTTTCAAAATTAAGGATACATATATACAACTATACCTAACAACTTCATAAAAATAGATATTACCTTATTTGTATTATATAACAAAAAACTCATTTTTCTCATTTACCTATAAATTTTATTCTAAATTATAAAATGCAAATATTAACGATAAATCGAAAATGATCAATATTAAAAACATTTCAAAGTAATAAATATTTTTCTAATAAATCACACTGGTAATTACACAATTAATAATTATAACAATAAGACTTGTATTTTAATAAAAATGATTTAAAGCTGTAAATTTATATTCTACATTTGAATTACTGAAATTGATGTTATTTTATATGAAATATTGGTAAGGTCAATCCATTTATAAAATCTGTGTAGAAATAAATGCTATAACTGTATCAACTTCAATTTTATTTTTAAATATTTAAAAATTATTAGCATCAATGTATTATAAATAAATGAACAAGTAATAAATTAAAAGAATTTGTGTAAATAGAAATAAACGAATATTGTTTTCTTAAATAATTGATAAATAAATCATTGACTTTAATTAATATGACAATAGTATATTAAAATAATCTACAACAAAATCACATTAAGGAACAAAATATTTACTATTATTATTCACATTGAAAACACTTGCACTGCGAATACTTTATCAATGAGCGGTATTCACTAAAACACAAATATTTCTCTCTCATACAACATATATCCGAAACCAATTTTGTCACCTTCTCACCGCAGTCACAGGTGATGTCACACATTCTCACGTGGTAATAAATTGCATACAGTGCGCGGGAATGTGCCGAAAGTAAATACTCTATCTCACCACCTACGTACCAAAAATAAAACTCTCATATTAGAATCAATGTGCAACGCTTCTCCAAATTACAATTAAAGTAAAATACACAACAAATTGAAAACTCGCAGATAACTTAAGTAACTTGAAACAAAATATGTGTTACGTCTTTTATTTACTCGAAAATACTCTTGATGTAAAGTAAAATTTACGATATTCAAGCATTTTTATTGGGTTGAGTCATAAATAATTTCTGTTATTGAGAGCACGTTTTAATGACTCATTACATATCCTAATAACTTACCATATAACAAGTTTTTGCTTGTTTAAATTCAGTATGAATAATGCTCACTCTTATTACGACAAGAGTACCTTATACATCGTATTCAAATAATAAATTATTAACTACAAAATGGAAGAATCGAAAGTGCACATTCACCATGCAATGTTATAGGAGTTTAACCAGGGGAAAATACTAAGACAAGTGAAAAAATGCTATGTATTTGGTGAAGGAATTATAACTGACGAAATACGGAACTGGTTTGCAAAATTTCGTTAGATTTCAAGAATTTCTGATTTTTTTAGCAACTTTAATGATATCCTTACAATGGTCAAAGTGTCTTCTCTTGATCTTCCATTATTTTTTTTAATTAATTTGTGTGGCACAAATAGAGCACAAATCTTTCTTTTATTCAATTTTTTATTAACATCTCATCATAAATTAAACCTTTGGGTACATTAAACTCTTCGGCAAACATTCTACATGTCATATTCGAATAAACAGCAATAATTTTGCACACTTTTAATGAATACATCGATGATCACAGTTTTAAGACAACCTGATCTTAAGTAGTCATTAATGTCATCTCGGCCTTGTTTAAAAAATTCATACCACATGTAAATTTGTGTGTACGATAGACAATCACTGTAAACTTGACGCATTAATTCAAGTGTATCTGTGAATGTTTTATCAAGTTTAAAATAAAACTTCATATTTGCGCGTTGCTCCAATGTGTTTCCATAATAACTTAACAAATAGTAATATTACATTAACCAACATATTTCAGATACTAATTCGCACATTTTGATCATATTTAGACATGTGATAGAGGAGATAAGTATGTATATATAAATATTATTCTTTAGATTTTAAATTACGCTGCAAGTTTCAGTGAAAAAATGAAAGTTCAATTTCCTTTCTGACAATTATATATACTTTACAATTTTATATCTTCATCTCTGATAAAGTCTTTTTTGGTCGACTTTTGTTTCTAAGTTCTCATTTTAAAATAATCTTCGTTTACACATTATCTTCCTTTCTTGTTTTATTTCTTGCCTATATCTATTTCAGTAATTACTTGTCTACTATCTCTCTCTTTATATATATATATATATATATATATATATATATACACTTACACACACACACGTGTGTGCATATATGTGCGTGTTTATATACAATATACAAATTTAAAAAAAACTCAGATACATTATACCAAACAGACATAAAACCCAAAAAATATTGGCATAGATACGATTTTCACAACTAAATCTGACCTCTTTTTGTTCAAAACCGGCTTATTTCCATTTCAAACTTTTCACTTTTGCCATAACATCCGTAAATTTTGTTTTCTGCCTGATCCATTCATTTCTCTTCTTATTTTTTCGTGTTATTCCCAACATACATTTTTCTATTGTATGTTTATTTGTGTTATCCGAAGCCGCTGAATTATTCTGGTATTCAAGATTCATGTTTCATTGCTATAGGTGAGAACAGGTATAATGCATTGATCGAATCTTTTCTTTTTAAACACAGAAAAATATCTGACTTCATAATATGAACTGCATATATATATATATATATATATATATATATATATATATATATATATATATATAGAAAGAGAGGGGAGGGGTGAGAGATGTTTACTACTAAAATAATATTAAATTTTTAATTTATACACACATTCAAATCAAATTCTTACCTAAAGAATGATTATTTTTATATTTAATTAAGTTAAAATCAACTATTTTACATAAAATGTTAATAAATCTTATTTAATACTCAAAATAACTACAAACATGAATTATAATTTTTAAAACAGCAGTAAAGTTATCCTTGTATAAAAAACATACAAAATATTCACCCCAGAAAATATTTAACATGGATATTAGTAATGTGCGTATTTCAGTGACGTACGCAAATCTGCTAAGAATGTCTAGTGTTATAATTTTAACCGAGAAGGAATAATGTCGTTCCTATGAATGACTACTATACAGCCAGTCGTCAACAAAATCATCAATACAGCTTCAGTTTTATTATTATTAGTATTTTTTAAAAATAACAATAATTTATAAATGTATAAACAAAAAGTTCATAATATTCATTTATTAATAACAGTAATAAATTTCATTTTTTCTATAAAAAAACAGTAATCACAAAATTGTAAATTTAAATGAACTTATTACTAAGGTTAGACACATATATGCAAGAGAATAAAAGCATACGGTGTTTATTTAAACAGAACTCCTCTTTAGCATTTACAACAATTCAGATTTGCAATGATGATGCATAAAATTATTTGCATTCTATATATGAATACTCGATTTTTTTTATTAAAAATTGTAGTAATGAAATAAATTTGCATGTCCATATACATATACATATAGTTTATCATAAAAATAACTTCAAGAAAATTGAATAATTCCAACACAAAACTTTTATTAAATACAAGCACACGGCATAAAGTTATTTGTATTACTAATCAATGTTTATCATTTTTACTGCAGTTACTAATTAATAATATTTTGTTGCTACGCCATATGCGTCAATTAAAAATTTTAATAATTGTCCACGCTATTAACAAAATTCGATATCATTTCAGAATTAATGATAGCATTTTTAAAAATTTTGTTTTTTCGCATGTCACTTATATCATTATATCAAACTCTTTTCTATATCCCCTCATGTATTCTCAATAGGATTCATGTCAACTGCCAAGTTTTGGAAGAAATACAACTTATAAACTGGAACTTCGACTATATGAATAGTATTATATTTAAGGTCGATGTTATATTGAAAATAATAATCTTCTTTGATCAGATTTCACCATACTATTTTCACATTTTCATGTAATATATTCAAAAAATAACCGAAAGAAATAAGTTGAATACAAAAACAAAGAAAATGAAAAAAAAATAAATCATAAAATGAAAATGAATAAGAATACTAAGACAACAATAGATGAAGATAAAAATAACATATTAATAATTAATAATATTACAAATTCATTACAATTTTCTCTGTTACAAAAAAATGAATTCTAATTTTGTATTAATAGCTATTTTTAACAGTAATATATTTCATAAACACATATTCGTTTCGATATTGTTGCAAATTCACTTTAACACAAATCAATCATTCGAATAATAAACATTTTGAATAATTCACTAATTGTTTACTTTATTTATTGACGCACTTTTTGATAGTCACGCCATCATTTCAAAGCACTTAATTATAAAATCTACAATAATACAAATGATTACTAAAAAAACTTATAAAATACTGTATCGTTGAAGTAAGCAATTAATCAAATCAGCGTCGATGAACCAGTTCCGGCCGAGGAAGGTAGGGTAACACTAATCTTTGATAAAATTCTTGAGTTTTTTGAAAGTTTTCCCAGATTACGCAAAAGAAGATTGCAAAGAAGATAAATAAGAATATCATGATAAGTAACGGGAATCGGGATAGTTACCTCTAGGTACACTGAAGAAAAGATGTTTAAGAAACATCAAAAAGAAAAATGACAAAAGCGCAAAGAAAAGTGGAATAAACAAGCAAAGTATAATGGGGAACAAATATTACTTCAATCATATTTACACATATTTGAAAATAAAATATTATTTTGTTATTGTGTACAGCCAATAAATTCCATAAATTCATACATAAACTCAGAATAACTTAAAGTTTAAACATTTGAATACAAAAATAATTGAATATATAAAATGTAAATAATACTAAAAAAAAACAGCAATAAAAATTCAAATATTAAAAAATATTCTAAATATTACACAAGTTGAATGATCACCCTTAACAATGAATTATCACCCCCAACACCGCTATATGTTATATATTGTTCAATATGTTATTATGTCATAACAATAGGTTAATGCTCATTTTGATAGCGTTGCCATCATCGTCAGACCCTTTTTTCATAAAAGGCTTTATATTTAAAGACTTCTATTACAAAAAGGCTCTGACGAAGATGGCATTGTCATCGAAATACGCATTAACCCATTGTTTTTATAAAGTGAAAAATAAGTGATTATTAAACACTATACCAAATTATGGTGTTGAGGATGATTCATTTGTATTAAAATGAATTTTTCACAGTTTCAAAACAAACCGAAACAAGTTTTTATTAGTAAAATACATATTAATATACATTATTACTCTTACATAAAACATTTGTGACATTTTAATACTGCTATTTGATTTGTTTATTATTTGCTCATATAATGAACATTTTACCAATACTTAGATATATGAATACGTTCATAGTCCAGTAAAAAAAAGGATTTTTCAAGTATTGAAATACGCATTTCCTTAAACAAATTTTAAATTATTATTTTTTTAAAAAAATAATTTTATATCGAACTTTCTACTCCTATTTAATAACTAAAATTCTATTTCTCTACCTCTTAATTCATTAAATTTTAAAATGTAATATTCTGGCAAAAAAAAATTTAATGTCATTTGACGAAACATTTTTGTGAAATCCTCTAAGTTTTCAAATAATATTTGTTACATACTTAACCCTTAACGGTCGAAAGGCCACAGATAGTAAACAATCACACTTTTGATATAAAAAAACGAAATGCAAAATTTACACATAAATAAATCACTTTTATAAGTATTTTTTCTGTTTTTATTATCACATTTTTTTTATATTTAGCAAATATTCTTTCATCTTATATAAATATTATAAAAAGAAGTTTCGACCGTTAAGGGTTAAATATAACTCAATTATCTTGAAATCAAGAAGATATGAAATAACTATCATATGTATCTTTAGACAACTTATGATTTTTTTTTAGCACGTATTTAATTTTCAAGATAGTAAACATTACAACAATATACTAATCGATTAAAAAAATATTAATACTCAGGAAGTCATTTTGTTTAAAAAAAAATATTATAATCACATTATAATTCTAATTAAAAGTATTTCGAAAATATATTGGCACTTGAATGTAGCACAGTTCTTAATACTGCTGCCATAAAAGATTACGTATTGATAGATACCGAAACTATTGACGACTTTTAAATATAGAATCATTTTCGTGACTTGGGTATTGACTAGGAAAAAATATGTAAAATATTTATAATAAGTGTATCGCGTGGTAAAATTAAAAACATAAAAATAGGTCAATTACGTATTCATATTTAGCCATAATTTTCTTTTATTTTATACAGATTAAAAGATATTTATTACTGTTCGTATTCTAATGAATTAATACTGTATTTATTAATATATTGTTTACCAAAGTTCGTATATTTTTTAAATTATATATATATATATATATATATATATATATATATATATATATATATGCAAATTATTACAACACTCAAAAGTAACAAAAGTCTTTTTATAAGTTCGTTTTTTAAAAATGGTAAAATCAAAAAGCAGAACTTGTCTGGACACAATCCAAACCTTGGTACTATAAATATTACTCATTATATACATATGTAACACACACATACACATACATACACGCATATATATTTATATATATATATATATATATATATATATATATGTAAGTATGTATATGTATATATATAATGTGATTTTTATTTATATACCAGTGTAATTTCTGAATTTGCATACACATTTAAAGTAACATTTATATATATATATAATTTATTATTAACCAAAAAATATTAAGCTAAATGAAAAGTGCTCACATTTTTTATAACTTAAATAATATTAAATATACTACTGTTATTAAAAACATAATGTAATGTTGACCTGTAAAATGATCTAAAAATAATATATACTACAAAATAAAGAACCTTCCTTCATTTATACTCGTTTTTGTCATTTTTATTAAAACAATGTCATTTTTATTATAACTATTTTTTTAAAAAACTATCTATAATATATGTATACGTGTATGTATGTATGTGTATGTACATGTGCGTGTGTACGTATATATTATGTATGTATGTAATGTATATATGTCATCTTATTAAAAGTTTCATCCAGAAAAAATATTAATAAAATTATAACTCACATATAACAAATAAATATGAGTACAAAAATTCAAAAACTAGTTTATTAATTGATTCATATTATTATAACACAATTGATTTATATTATATAATGTACAATTTTACTTTTTATAATGAACTACTTTTTTGCTGTTACTTTCCCAATAAATATGATACCGTAATATAGTAAGCAAACTATTATATATATATATATATATATATATATATATATATATATATATATATGCATGTATGTGTTTGTATTATGTGTAGACGCACAATCAAGTATATTTGTATTAATGTGATTTAATACTTTATAAAATTATATAGGGTTTTCCAATAAGCGCTTCAGAAGTTTAAATGAAAATAAAAAAAGGATTTAATTAATTAATTTTTTTTCTAAAGCATACTCTATGGCATTAATGATTGAACACAATTTCACTTATATGACCACCTTGACCTTCGCTTGACATAGTGCATTTGTTCAGTCCAATTTTTAGTTACTCTTTCACATAATTGTGATCAAAGTTCATGAATTACACGTTCAATGTTTTTTTAATGCTTCTGTTGTTTGTGATTTATCAGTATAAACCAATGATTTCACATAACCCCATAGAAAATAATCCAATGGAATTAGATCATATGATCTTGGTGACCAATTGATAGGTCCATTTCGTGAAGTAGTGGACTCATTAAACTGTTGTTTCAATAACTCTATTGTTTGCACGTAGCACCGTCCTGTTGAAATCACATATCGTGTAAAACATTTTCAATCATTTTTGGAAATAAGAATTCATTAATCATGGTTCAGTAACGCACTCTATTTACTATAACAATCTCCAGCATCATTTTGAAAAAAATATGGTCCGATGACACCACCAGCATGTAATGCTCACCAGACAGTTACTTTTTGTGGATGCAGTGATCTTTGTTCAATGACTTATGAATTGCTTTCACTCCAAATTCTACAATTTTCTTTATTTAATGTTGACTGTAAATTTCACGAAGCGCACGATATATTTTATGAAGCAAACATTGATTTTTATAAGTTTTTACAATTTCTAAACTGTATTAAAGTGTTAAACGTTCCATGATAATTTGCCAAACTATACTGAGTTGAAATGTCAAAATGAGATTAAAAAAAAATCAAACATGACTACCACCAGCTGTCAAAGTTCTGATATTCTTATTGGAAAACTTTATATATCACAATAACTCAATAAAAAAAGTAACATTCAACCTATAAAAAAAATACTATACAAACATAACACACTGTTAATTTACAAACGTTGCCTAATTATAAGCAACATTTACATAATTTAGACTATATTTTCAGTATAACATAACAAAATTAAATATTTCAAATACCATTTTGAACCACAAAATATTCTAATTGACCTCTAGTGTGTGTGTACATACAATACAGGAGGTGTTCAAAAAGTTATCTGAAAACATAAATAAAAACACAGCAAACTGAATTAGATGCTTTATTTTTCATTTCAACATATGTTCCATTTAAATTAAAACACTTTTCCATATGGTGTCACCATCCTTCTAAGTCATTTTGATAGAAATCAGTGTTCTTTGATTCTAGTTACTGCCCTACAAAACGTTTCACTTCATCTATAGACTTCAAGCAAACACCTTTCATGTCTTTTTTAATTTGAATATAAAAAAGGCTGATGGGGTTAAATTTAGACTATATGGAAAGTGTAATAAAATCTTCCATCGGTATTCACACCATACTACCTTAGTAGAACTTCCAGAGTGAGCTGGCGCGTTATTTTACATTCTGAGCTATCATTTGCACTATTATTCGGGTATTCCTTTTTACTAAAGTTTCTATAGCACGAATATTTTTTTCAAAAGCGGAAGCCGAGTCTCCCACTGCGAATGTAGTCTTTGATATTCTCTCCAACGTTAGTAAAAACGATTAATTTATTCACAAAGAGTGGTTTTCTTTGAAGTATTGACTCTGTAAATATATGTAAATAGCCTTAATAATTTCACAATTTTTCCACTCTAATTTAACTGGAAATTTAATATTGACGCGTACTTCAATTTTAACTGAATCCGTATTCGCAGATGCAAGGGTAATTTCAAACTCACATAACACAACGCGTAAGTATTCATGCAGCACTGTCACGAATACCTCATTAACACAAGTCTAAACAAGTTTACGCTCGCATCAACTAAATATAAATATAATTATAAATACTAATTATAAATATAGTATACCGATTACGAATAATAACCACTTTCCGGGAACTTTTTGAATACCACTTGTATATATGTATGTATGTGTGTGTGTATACAACTATGTGCAAAAAATAGCACCAACAATTTTTGATATAGAAATTTTCAAAAATAAAGAAAACAAATTAATGTAATAAATTGAAAAAAAATAAAATAAAAAATAATGAAATAGCAACTATAAAACTACATTTTTTTGATTGAAAACTAAAAACCAAAATACAGAATTCAATTAAACAAAAAAAATCAGCGTTTCGACTGTGCAAAATAATAACACCATATCACTTCTTAAAGAGAATTCTTATACTTTTTATATTATTTTTTTCAATTTATTACATTAGTTTTTATTTTTGAAAATTTCTAAATCAAAAATTGTTAGTACTATTTCTTTGCACATATTGTGTTGGTGTGTGTATATATATATATATACATACATACTTAATTGTGTATATATTTATTTTATTTTTACTATACTTATTCTATCCATTAAATGAAAAGAATTGTTTAAAAATTAAACTTTATCAATTTATATATTTCTTATCTAATAATTTGTCTGCGATAAATCTCAATCATATACATTTAAAAAATAAACTTAATTTATATTAATACTACAGCACGAATAAATTAATAAACGAATAAGTTTACAAATTGATATTATATCTTAAACCACTTGAACATCTACAATACAATCAAATATATTAATTGGTTCCCAAAAAAACTTGTATAATTGTTTTACTTAACTTACGTAACGTAACGTAATGAATTATTTGAGTATTGCAATCATTGATAATGAAAAAAATTAACTGCCATGAAATAAAATCAATCCCTAAATTAATATACCAAATATTTTAATACATTGTTAAGAAAGCAAACTAACTTCTATTTTTTGTTTCAACATATGATTAGGTCGTTGGAAATGAAATGGTCGTTTTTCAAAATTTAAATTTCCCGCTCTTAATTCAACTTTTTCCATGTGGATGGCACCTGTATACGCGCAACCTTAAAAATATGCATATCACATATGAATGCAAGAATAGAACCCATTTATATCATGAGTTCACCGTAGCTAGCAAACGTTTTTCTGTCGACATGGAAATAAAGGAAAATAAGATAATTTTCTTGTAAGAGTTCAAATTCGGGCATAGTGCATTCGAAACAATGCTGAACATAAATATTGTTTTCAGTTAGGATTCCGTGAGTGAGCGAACTACCAGGCGTTAATTCGAAAAGTTTTGTTCTGGTAATGCAAACTTCAAAACTTGCCTCATGGACATACACTATCTGTCATTGGCAACAATATTTTTAAAAATATGATCCAAGAAGAATTTCGTCTATCTGGAAAATCGCGGAAAGATTAAATGTTCAATTGTCAACAGTTTCCAAACATTATGCACAATGTCGACAACTATCAACATTCTGCACAGTGGCTAAATGCAGAAGAAACGCCGAAACCAAGTCTTCACCCACGCAAAGTTACGGTGACTGTATGATGGTCGACAAGGGATGTGATCATTTTTCACTTATGTGACGAAGTAAAAAGATTCATGCTTAAAAATATTGTCAAGAAATTAAAATAAACTGCTCATTCAGGAGCCGGAATTAAAAAGAAACAAGACTCATTAATTTTATTAAAACAGAATGTTCTGCACTAGTTACTGATATAAAAACTGCATTTGCTTTCTAAATGACTTCATAAATCTTTAAACTTCTAAGATATTTTTTAATTAAATAATTTTTAATTTCAATTAAAATTTTTATTAGAATTAATATTAATTAGTGTACAACCAATTTACCTAACATAACAACCTTTAATACAAAACCTATTTTATATACATACATACTTATATATATATATATATATATATATATATATATATATATATATATATACGTAAAATAGTTCCATCGCAAAATTAATGTCATTAATCTACTCCAATCGTGAACGATTACCTTCGAAGAATTAACGATTGCAATTGCGGAGTGTTGTGTGTTGAAATGTTCACATCACTCATCTTCGGAGGTAATCGTTCAGTTTCGAAGTAGCGTGAGCATTAATGACGTTAATTTTGAGATGGTACTATTTTATATACATATACAGAGATAAAGAAATTTCGTTTCCGAACTTTCACAAAGTTTGTCAAGAATAACCCAAGTATAAATAATTAACAAAAAATGAACAAAAGTTTGATTTTCAAACAGATTTCTCAAACAAAACAAATTTTAATTGTATTAACATTAAATTTGAGTACACATCAGACTACCAATCTATAATAAAAATCATCTCAGCAGAAGCATTAACACAACTTTGTAAATATTTTATTTTTTATAACTTATTTATATTGTTAAACAAAAATATATTCAGAGATCAACGAGCGAAGTGAGTAGAGGGCGGAGGCCTCTGGTATATTAATAAAAATATTTATTTACACATATTTACATATATTTTCCACTTTTACATATATTTTCCACACAACTTT
>CP092090.1:30061067-30153567 GCA_029203775.1 Neoneuromus ignobilis
TTCATATAAAATTTGACTATATTTTTTATATTATACAAGTTAATGATTATACTTATTTTAAAAACATATTTTAATCATCATCATATATATATATATATATATATATATATATATATATATATATATATATATATATATATATATATATACAGCAATTATATGTATAACATATAACAAAAGGAACACTAATTATTTCATTAATTTTAGATGTTTATTGTTTAAAACAAATCTTATGTTTAAACATTGATTATAATCATATTTATATAAAAAAATGACAAGCTACATTACATATAATTTATATGTGTTTGTGTACATGTGTATACAGTCATATTCTTTTAAAAAAAATGTATACTAAAAGCTTTTTAATCATAAAACTTGTAAATATTTAAACTTAGGAACAATATTATGTATTATATTGTTATATTATAAACAATAACACATAAATGCAACTATTTTAAAGTAATGAATAAATTATTCACAAGCCTATATTTCAGTCAAAATATACATGAAAATCAATATTTTCTAAATAATTAAAGTTGATATCAACCTATATTCTATTGAGAATAGCAGTAAAAATATAAAACCATATATGATTAATTTGTCAATTTTAATGATATGTTATTAAATATGTATAGAATATTTCCTTAGGGAAAATATTAGTTTCATAAAAACTATTGATCATAGTCATAATTTGATTATTATCAATACTGACTTTAAAAAAACAAACAAATATAGCTTTATATTTTCACTGATAAAATAATGAAATTATATAATTCAAACATTTCCATTTAAATAATTTACTACATAAATACTTGGCACAAACAAAAATAAATTAATATTATTTTAACTAAATCACAATATTAAAAATAAGCATAATATTCACTTTACAACACAACTTCATTCAGAGAACTTTTATTTCTCACAATAAATAATGAATTCTAAATTAAACGTAACATATTTTTTTGTGAATTATAAATTTAATATGTACACATATGATGTTAAATGATATTCTACCTTTCATGAAAACCTATAAGTTTGGAACTAATCTCACTTTACAGAGGAGTACTTTTTATCATAAATTTCATTGTAATAAAATATTTTCTTGCATTAATCTTCATATTATTAATATACATACATATATATATATATATATATGTATATATATATATATATATATATATATATATATAAATATATAAATAATGCAAGAAAATTATAAATATTTATATATAAATTCACATAATTCTAAAAAGTTACTTGTAATTAAGTAAATATAACACTTTTAATTATAAAAAATCACACAAAAATCTACAATTTTCAATGACTAAAAATTAAGAGAAAAATAAATAAAATATATTATTCAAATTTCAAAATATAAATTAACAGAAACCACTTGATACTTTAAAATTTTAAAAACTAGTTTTCTATATAAAAACTTCTAATACCAAATATATCTTTAGTACAAAAAATAATTTTAAATATATGTAGAAAAAATTAAAATGTATGTGCATTTCTACATACACCACAACCTAAAGCATATTCTTCTCCGGTTGGAGGATGTTTTACATGTAATGGACATTCTTCACCCTCAAGTTTCTTCATTTTTGGTCCTTTATGAACAAATACAGTTAAATATTTTAATAAAAAATAAAACTAATAAAGAATAAATAACAAAACTTCACAAACCTGCTGGGCAAGGAGGTAACTCTAATTTTGATACTCCAGTGATTTTTTGAAAATCTTCGTGGCAAGCATTACAAAAATGAGTTGATCCAAAACAAAAGAA
Organism: Neoneuromus ignobilis; assembly: GCA_029203775.1. Taxonomy (NCBI): domain Eukaryota; kingdom Metazoa; phylum Arthropoda; class Insecta; order Megaloptera; family Corydalidae; genus Neoneuromus; species Neoneuromus ignobilis. The sequence continues at coordinate 30,062,854 of CP092090.1, forward strand.
AACAGCAACAGAACAACAGTATCGGCACTTATATTCAAGAAAATCTGTACCATGCCGAGGACACATTTGTGCTCGTGCAACATCAGAGCAAGCACCACAAACAAGTTCAGTAGGATCATATTCAGTTCCAAGTTCAGCGTCACATCGTGCTTCTCCTCCGTAATAAGCCTAAATAAAAAGACAATTATTTCTTTTATAGCCTTGTTAAGTTTGAATTCAAAGCATGTACAATATAATTAAATAAAAGAATAAAATATAAATAATTCAATGACTGAACGCTAGATATTTATCAAATATATTTGACCATATATCATCACTAATCCGCCCATCTGCAATCTGGTTCCACCGTTAATTCAGACATAATTTCCACAAGTATAATGTAATGCGAATCTACATGTGTTTATTTGTTTGTATATAAAAACCTTGTCACTTTTAAATAAAGAAATGTTATTATTTTTTACTACAGGGTTTAAGTATTGGATTGATCTTTTTTTTCTTAAAAAGAAAAAAAAACTAAATTCATATATTGCCATTGCATATTTCGTTTCGATCAAAAATATTTAAAATTTAACAATTTGTGAGGTTTGCTTGAGATAGATTAAATATCTGTTGTATTAAATTTTTGTGTTTTTTATTTCTATATTAAAGTAATATGATTTGATTTTATACATCTTCTATATACTAGAGTCATACACGTTTTACAATTGCAATTTTAAAATATTAATGTTAATGCAAAAAGTTGAACAAATTTGAGGTCACTAAGCCATTACCTGAGTTTATAAAAATTTATTTTTGAAAATTCTGGGTTTACTGTTAGGTAAACTGTGTGTGCTAATCTAACCATCTGTGACCCCACAAACTTACCAATTAGGTAACCCACAAGACCTAATGATATCGGATTTGTGTTGGTCAAGTGTAGAGATAAATTAATTTTTAAACTAGGTTTAAAAAAGACATCTCTAAAATTATAATGAAATTAAATTTACAATATATATATATATATATATATACACATATATATATATATATATATATATATATATATATATGTACATATATATATATATATATATATATATATATATATATATATATATATATATATATATATATATATATATATATATATACCTTTTTACACTTATAGCAAACATAATAAGCATATCTATCCATTGCATAAGTTGCAGCATCACTATGAGGAGGTAATTCACCTCCTCTACCTCCTTCATACTCTAATCGCATTAATGCTTTTCGACGTACATCTTCATATAATTCTTTGACAGATAATAATTCATTAGTAAGGGATTCATGTTCTATAGTAACCTATAAAAAATAATTTTTATTGAGACAAATACAAACAATAAAAAGATCTTCACTCACTTTACAAATAGGACACTGAGAAAAAGCAAATGTAATTCTAGGGCCTGCCCATCTCTTCATTAAAACAGCTTTGCAACAATGATAATGAAAAACATGGCCACATTTTAACTAAAATCAATCAACAGATTATAAAACAGTCCACTTTGGTTTTCATTTTTAATACATTAAAAATATAAAAACCTGTATAGCAGGAGCACATGATAGAGCTTCTGTAAAACAAATCATACACATATCATCAGCATCTTGCCTTAAATCTGATGATGGTGCACATCCCTGAAGACATGGTAAACAATTAGTTTCATTTTTTACACCTCCACATAAATGGCCACATGAATGAATTTTTGTACAAGCCGTTTTCGCATACTCCTGCAATAAATTTATTTGTAAAAATATTATATTCATTTAATATGATTACTATTAATAAATGAATCAACCTGACAATCATGATCGGCACAAACATTTCCAATGGCGAGTAAACCTGTATTGCTTGTAGCACCACAAAATCTACAAACACCAGTGCCACTTCCTGCTACACTGATTCGAGCTCCTCCTGTTCTAAATTCAACAAGAGCTTTTAATGTACTAGCATCAGCAAGTGCAAGAAGCCAAAACAATTTTGTTCTTCCACAACCTTCATGTAATTCAACTTTTATAGCCTCTTCTTCTTCTTTACAAACCTAATAGAATAAACAAGTTATTTAATAAAGTATCAAATAATGATTCAATTTCAAAGAAATAAATTAATTTTTAAAATAAAATTTTATAAAGAAATAAATTAATACTTAATTAATTTTATACTTAAAATTAAAATTATCTACTAATAATATCATGACTTTAATTTCTATATTAATATAAAGATAAGCCAAAATTAATTATTTTTTTAATCGGAAAGATATATTTACATTTATAAAATATCAAATCTAGTACAAACCAAAATTAACAGTTTTTTTACCATAAAATAAATGAACATACTTGTCTTTGATGCATTCGAGTTCGTCTATGCAAATGAAGAAATCGATCACAATCAGCACACAGGTTTCCACATAAATTGCACTGTATAATTGCATATGTAACACCATCATCATGATTACTACAAGTTGGCTAAAAACGTACGTTAACAATCTTTTGTGTGTGTGTGTGTGTGTGTATATATATATATATATATATATATATATATATATATATATATATATATATATATATATATATGTTTTTACATATATAAAATTGATTTTTTAAATACAAACAATTTACATACTCGGGGTGGTGCAGGCTGTCCATCAGATTGTTGTCCCCAACGCGCTGAAGATAAACGTTTTCCATGTTCAGGATCCAATGTACAAAGTGATGCAAGAGCTATCCAAAGAGTAGGTGTACGTAAACAAACTCCTGGCACACGTTGTGTTTCTGATAAACGTGTAAGCTGTAAAATATTTTCTGCAATAGCTCCTTTTGTGACATGAGCCCAAGCTTCTGATAATTTACCCTAAAATAAACTTTGTTTAGTAATTTATTTAATATTTTTCAAAATTAATTAATATTTGTAACTGAATAAAATTAAAAATCATTGTATATACTATTTCATTTTGTGTTACAAAAATAAATATACTGTTTTATTTCAAAATACACAAATAATTTTTTTTTTTAATAATTTAATGAAACTATTAATTTTTGAACTAAAATTTAAAAATAAGATGAATTATAGTTACTCAATTATAAAATCCAATTTAAGATAGAAGTCTACATTTAGAAATATTTTCTATGAGAACTTACTGAAGCCATATCCTTAATGAGTTGTACAATTGCTTCAGCATGTTTACGAGAAGTTTGACCTCGTAAATACCATCTTGCTTCAACATGATCTCGAGGTTTAATGCAACTACTTAATGACACTGTACTCATACCTTTACTATTTCCACTTCCATTACTTGTTTCATTTGTTTTAACTTTAACTTGAACATTTAGTGCTTTTGCAATACAAGCAAAAAATACATCTAATATTCCAATTCTAAAAAAATTAACACTATTAAACATACTTTATTTTTTATTTTTAAATTATTTTAAAAACTTGAAATATATAAATATATTTTCCAAAAATTGAATAAAAATTACATATTACTTTAGATTTAAATTTAAAATGTATTAAAATACCTATGAACATCAAAGTGATCTACATCTTGAGTACTTTTATTGGCTGCAGATATAATACTAAAGTCAGCAGGTGGTAAATGTTCTACATTCATTACATTTGCAAGCGTTGATGGAGATATTTCTGGTAACATTCTTCTTAACAATAACGTAACCTAGACATAATATCTTTTTAAAATTTATTTTAGTTCCACAATATTAATATAATTAAATATTTATTTTTCACTAATAAGCATAAATGTTTATTAAAATATACAAAGTATTATAATTCTTACTTGGCGTTGTACTCGTGCACTTCCAGTATGTAATAAACTAAGCAAATCTCTTAACAATCCATAATGATGTGATAAATATGCACGACCAAGAGAACTTCCAGATAATGCTAAAACCATAGACAACATTTCAAAACAATACGTATCAAGAACTTTTGGAGTGTCTGTCGATGATGAGCCAGTATTTTTGTCAGCTGATGGAGTTATTACACCACTAGTTGGTGCCAAAACTTGTTTTGATGTAATTGTAGGTGAACTTGAAACAAAAGTAGTTAAAGCTCCTGAAGTTGGAGAACTAGCAGCACAAAGTAACATTTCCCATTCATCACGGACACGATTTGTTTCTTTACGTATTGCTTGTACAATATGCACTATAACCTACAAATTTATTTTTTAATAAAAATATTCATCTATTTGTACACATACACATATACAGTTACGTGTGTATGTTTGTGTGTATATATATATATATATATATATATATATATATATATATATATATATATATATATATATATATATATATATATATATATTTATATATAAATATATGTATATATTATACCTATTATATTAATCTTATTTAAATGTAAAAACCTCATATATAAAAAACAATTCTTATTTTTTACAACTAATTCATATAACTAACAATGATAAATTTATAAATATACAATTATAAAATTTAATGTCATAACACACTACCTGCTTTTGAAGATGTGTTAATTTACTACGACTAAAAAGAATTCCCACCATATGTTCACGTAATTCTGTACTTTCTTCTGGTGGATCTAAACTATCACTTATACTTAATGATGCACCGCTATCTGCTAATCGAGATGCTTGACTATCTGAAGTATTTCCTTCACCCAATATCAATTTTCCAAACACCTAAAAATGCATTTTTTTAAACAAAAAAACTAATTTTCAATTAACATCTAATATAGATCGATCCAAATGTGACGCCTAGATTTGTGTTTTATTAAAAAGAAACAAAAGAAACTATACACGTTTCCCTATACACCACCTTATACACATGTTTCTTTTTCATAAAACACAAATCTAGGCATCATATTTGGATGACCCTATATAAATTTAATAACCTACTTGTGATGTAATAAGTCTGAATACTCTAAGTGTTTCAGTTTCACAAGCTCGTTGTTGTAAAGTTAGAGCAGACATTGAAGTATGTGAACTTCTTCCTATTTTTGATTGACCTCTTAAAGTATCAAATGGTGCATGACCCAAAACACGAATTTGACGTACTCTTATTGTATTATCAGGTCCTTTCATTTCCAACCTTATTGCACTATGAGTTTCATCTAAATTTATACAATTTAAATGTTACAATAATATATATATATATATATATATATATATATATATATATATATATAAACTCTTATGTATATTATTTTTATAAACTAATTATTTTATATTTTTTTACAGAAAAATATAATCTTCAACAACATAAATCACCTTGGATATGACAATTAATCCAACATCCCACTAAACGTGTCTCTAATTCTTTACTTTTTACTTTAGTTAAATCGTCAATATTAGGTCCTGAGTAAAATGTAATATACGTTATTTTATTCTGAAAAAAATCAATAAACACATATATATATATATATATATATACACGCACACACACATATGCACATACACATGCGCACACACATGTGCATACACACATATGTATAGATAAGCATATATGTATATGTTTAATTATTCATATATGTTTAATTTATCATACCGCAGGATCTCTACAATTATCTATATAAACAAATATCATAGATGGCTGATGATGTGCTGCACAAATAATATTTAACCATTTTGTTTTATTTCGATCCTCATCTCCTGATTCCCAAAATGTTTCTGTTGAATTATCTGTTAGACAATTTGTCATAGCAGGTCTACTAGAAGCTTTTACTTCAATATATGGTGTAAGATCTTGAAGACATTCAACTTTACTTGAAGTATGCTAGATTAATTTTAAATCAGAAAAAAAAATTAAATAACTTATATAAAATTAAAACAGCAAATTCAAAAACTATATACTTAATTCTATATTACCTGCATTAAAATAGATTGATGACTATCGCACATAGATAATGTACTGTCTTCCATCTCTTCAGATCTTGACAAAATCTTACTAATGTTGCTAAAAACATGAGATCGATGTAAAAAAGAATGATCAGCATGTGTAAATCGTAATCCCCAGCATCGTACTGCAGCTTGTTGTAATGGTGAACCAGGTGGTAACGCAAGCATTACATCAGAAATTGTTTGCAATAGAGCATGAAATGCAGATGGTAATGGCCACACTGCTTCACCAGCAATTGATATATCAGATAAAGGATGCTCACAGACGTTCAAAGTATCCTAATTAATAAATTTGAAAATGAAATGAAGTTTTAACATCATTATTTATAAATAAAAAACTACTAGCATAAAATTAACACGTTTTTTTTATTCAAATAGTTATAAATTTCACATAATTACTTAGATAAGTTGAAATCAGTATTTAAATACTATGTGATTATATTTCTTTCACATTAACGTTTTTTTATTTTATAACCAAAAATATACAAACATTTTTTATAATAGAAAATAAAATAACAGAATAATAGAAAATATATATATATATATATATATATATATATATGTATACATTTATAATAAAATAATCAAACTTACATAATCATCAGCTTTTCGATGATCTTTATGTCCTCTATTATCATCTTCAAATTCTGAATCTGATTCAGCAGGACTCAAAGCTGTTACAAACCACCAAAGTAAATCATGTAAACATATTGGTTGTGTTACAGATTTTAAAAGCCAATTAAGAGCCTAAAAATTCAATTATAAAATGTTTATTAGATTAAAAAAAATACCAGATTTGTAAATATTACCTGCATTGCATAAACACGACAAGCTGCTTTTCTAAGTGCTTGTTTTAAAGCAAATTGTAGTCCTTTTAAATCATGTTTTTGTAAAATGAATGCCAAAACAGGACGTCTTAATAAAGCAAGAGGATCTTCATTTTCAGTATTTGTTTCTGAAGTATGTGCTGGTACTGTTGAAACAATGGCTGTATTATCAATACTAGGAACAAGTTTCTGTAAAGTTGTAGAAGGATGACATAATAATGAAGATCCACTTTCTGCAAAAATATTCATACATTTTAATATATATATATATATATATATATATATATATATATATATATATATAAAATCATTTTAAAAGTACATAACTTATTAAAAAAAGTTTAATAAATATTTTAATATAAATTTAAAAAGTAATTAGAAAAATAACGAATGATAAATATATAAACTTTGAAAAAAAACATTTTTATAAATTTTAATACAACTTTAAAGTTATTTTTTTTACCAACCATTTGTTAATTCACTACTACTGTTATTTCGTTTTCGCATCATAATTATTCTTCCATCTTGACCTGTACGAGACCAAGGAGCTCCATTAGTTCCCATTGAAACTGATCGATGAAAACGTAAACTTTTTCCATATTCAGACTCATTATCAGAAAGTGATACATCAGATAAAGGCTATACCATACATATTAATATTATAAAAAGAACTATAAATTCATTAATAACAAATTAAAACAAATGTTATTATATTTTCATACCCGTTGTCCATTAAATGACACTCCACTAACACCTACATAGTTTCTATCTTGCATATTTTGTACTCTTAATTGAGGTTCACTAAATAATTGCTCTTCATAAGCTGGTGTAGCACCTAATGCTGCAAGACACTGAAATGGAGGAACCGGACTAAAAGGCCCACCACATTCAGGAGGAGAATAATTTTCAGAAACAGATGGCATATTTCCTATAGACGGTCTTCTCTGATGAGGTGTCATACCTAAAAATCAAATAATGTAATAAAAAATTATTTATTAGTATTTTATACATCAAATGTTGATTATATATATATATATATATATATATATATATATATATATATATATATTATATATATATATATATATATATGTATATATAAATAAATAAAGAAAATTTCTGAAAATACAGCTCAATTAAAAAAAAACAAGCATATGGTAGTTATTAAAAAAAATTACAAAACGAATTAATATTTTTCCCATTTATAAATGTTTAAAATTAGTTCAAAAAAGCTATTTTATTCAATAAAAAACAAAAATAATTAAAGCAAATCTCAATACTTATAAAAATTAATAACAATAAATTACCAGAACTTGAGGCACTTGCAAGTTCTAATAAAAACATAGCATTATTCATCATAATTCGATGAGCATCAACAGGAATTCCATCTGGAGATAATATCACTTGTGCAGGAGAAGTTGGATAAATTCCTGACGCTCCAGTTAATATATTTGAACTTGAAGTTTCAATTGCTTTCTTTTTTACATTATTTTTAGATTTATTTATAGTTGTAACTTTTTCTGTTTTATTCTTTTTTGATTTCATGTAGCGATTTCGACAAACATCACAAATTAAGTACCAAGTGCTTCCACCTGGACAGATATTAATTCAAAACATAATTAGACTATGTCAAGTTTGAAGAAAATAATATTTGTTTTTAAAAAATAATGATTCTACTTATTATGCAACTGAATACAAAAAAAAATAATTCTTACCTACTCCTCCATCTCCACATGTTCCTGCCCATCCAGCACAAAAATTACCTCCAGAATTGTAACCTTTACCCCCTGCATGTGCTCCACATCCAGGATGTTGCTGACGCATATGATATGTAATTGGATGAGAATAACTTCCCCCACAGAGTTCACAAACAGTATGTCTTTCAACACCATCAATAACACTTGCTCCACCTTCTTCTACTATAAGAGTTTCTTCTAGAAATATGTTATATTCGCAAATATCATACTTATGTATATGTATTTATATATATGTGTGTGTGTGTGTGTGTAAGTATGTGCATTTATAATAATAAACATACAAAAGTGATGATTATTAAGTTTATTAAGTGTGAAAAAACAAATTACATTAATCATTACTAACCTACATATCCTCCTCGATAATAAGGTCTATATTCTACTTTTTTTTTGGCTGTTTTCTTTGTTTCTTTCTCCATTGCTGCTAAGCCTTTATCTTTAACGTTATTTTTTGTCATATTCATAATTTTCTCATCTCTTTTTCCACTTTTACCTAATGGACATGCTAACATCAATTCTAACATAGCAGACTGCATAGTATTTGAAGATAATTCTTCCCAAAGATATACAAGAGCTTTTAAAGCTGGTGGTAAAACAGTAACAGTATGGTAATTATTATCTACTGGATGTTTCACATCTGTCGCAATCTCTTCTTTTATTACTGCTTCAGATTGTGCTTTTTTTGATCTATTTCGATTTGCATTTGCATTTGCAGCAGAACGTGTAAGAGTTTCAAGTGTTGAAGGTTGAATATGCAAATAATTCCCAGCATTAGTAACTTCTACTGAATGACGTTGACGTGATGATGGTGGATTACTTGCAGTTGAAGTTGTATGTCGTGTAACAACTAGTGCTCCTTTTTTAGGTAAACTCGGATGAAATTTTAAAAATGATGCACAAGCCATTGCATCATGAACAATTCCTATAATATAAATTTTTAAAATATTTAACACTAATTTAATAACTATGTATGATATTTACATATACTGATAATTTATTATGGATAATTTTTAAAGCACATATTCTTACAATTTTTCCGTTAAATAATTTATTCAAAAACACATCAAAAATAAAAAAATACATTTTTTGATAATAGTAATATATACTCCATAGTTAATAATATAAACCACATATTAATACTTATATAAATGTTTTATTAGCAAAATATAATAATATAATTACCTTCATGCCATAAAAATGCAGCAAAAACAGCTCGCATACTTTCAGCAACAGATGGACTTATAGCTTGTTTGACAGGTTCTTTTTGAGGTAACATTAAATTTTTGGTTGCATGCGGCAGTTGTTGTATTCTAGCAGGTGATATAGAGCGCTTAGCACTTCTACTTTTTCGACATAATTTAGGTGACAATTTGCCACTATCTTTATGAGAAGATCCTATTGAAAAATGACTTCGTATTGCAGTGGTACCACTACTTCCACTATTCTCAGGAGAAGTTTGTGTACCAGTTTGAGTCATTTTTCTTGGACTATATTCAGGTAAATCCTAAATATATTTACATTATTAATTTCATTTTAGTTTTACCTATAATTATAACTATTTTTTTGAAAAAATAATTCTAAATAAAATCACTTACATTTACTTCTTTTTTATTAGAAGCATTTGGTGTATCTGGTGGACTGTGTAATGAACTGGAACCACTAGGTGTAGGAGAAGGATCTCTGGTATTAGCTGTTGCTTGACTGGGAGACTGTGATAAATCTCTTGTAAGGCTACTAACTAATGCACTTGTATCTGATTGTGTTGAACTTCTTCTATGTGAAGTTACTCCACTGTCAATACCACCACCTGTTCCAGAAACTATTACAAAAGTATTTATACATTTTTTTTAAGTTCTATTAAAATATCAATGATTAAAATTTAAAAAAAAATAATATACGGTAGCCCAAATGAGACTGAAGGATTTACTATTATTCACTCTGGTTTATTATTTTTCAGTCTTATTTTGGCTACTCTATATAACGAACAATAATAGTTATCATACATACCTAGAGGTGATATTCCAATACTTCGAGAAGAGCCACAAGCTTGAGGACTACTGCTAGTGCTGTCTTGTAATAAGCTACGACCTCCTGTAAAACGATTACTTTCAGATTTCACCAAACATATACATTAGTAAAAATGATGAATATGTATTCATGCATTTATAAAAAAAATATGTTATAGTTTATATATATATATATATATATATATATATATATATATATATATATATATATATATATATATATATATATATATATGATTGTGTTATGTAATGTCGAATATGAATTAAACAAGTTAAAAACATCTAAAAAATAAAACAGAAATAATATAATAATAATAACTAATAGAATAAACTATTAGTGATCTTTGTATATAAATATAATTTTAAAGTGATACCAATTATATATGAAATTAATAATATGTAAAAATTAAGAACTAAAATTTTAAATTAGTATCTTCTTGACAAAAAATATATATATAGCACAGATTTTATAATAAATTATCCATAATTTTCAATTTAATATTCTTTCTTAATATTTAGTTTTTAAAAAAAAAATAATATAATATATATATATATATATATATATATATATATATATATATATATAAATTCTGTAAAAAAAATAAGTATTAAATGCAAGTTATTTTATTTATCATTATTAGTTAGCACACCTACAAATTTTATGCGAATGAAAAGTATTAAAAAATGTTAGTGTATGTTGTGTTGGATTTATCAAACAGTACCTGGCACTGGTATGGGGCCAGGTGGTGGAACAGCAACCGAAGCACCACCTCGCGATACTCCACCAACTGGTAATCAGCACAACACAAACATCACTACATGCAGCATATTGCAATAATGTGGCCAGTAATTAAATGTACTAACAATATATATATATAACTAATCTAACCTATAATGCTATTTGCTTACCTATTTTGAAATCTATACTCTTGATTAAATGTAAATAATTTTCATTTAGCTTAAAAGAATAAAAAGAAAATCTAATACATATTTAAATAATAATTTTTGTTTCATAATAATTTTTAGTATTCAGATCATTTACTAATATAAAATCATCATTTTAATATTTACCATTAATTATAAATTATACTTTTTCCTTATATTAAAATTAATAATAGAAAATTGAAAAACACTAGAAACATCTAATGTATAAAAACTAATATAATAATTATTTGAAAAAATAATTATTATATATAAAAAAGCATAAATAAGCAGCACAAAATCAAAATATATGTGTATGTACATACATACATACATACATACATATATACATACATACATATATATATATATATATATATATATATATATATATATATATATATATATATATATATATGCACACGTTATAAAAAATCAAAACAATTAACATTTTTTAAATAAGCTCTAATAAACAACTAATACATTTATTACCTGGAATTGGTACTGGACTAGAGCTACGACTATTTATACGTGGAGATATTCCACCTCTTGGACTCGCACATCTCCTTGGTGTATCTGGTGGAGTTACACCATTACCATTAGCTCGTGATTCACCAATTGCTTTTACAAGATCTTTCACTGATACACCTGATAATTCTGCTGGTATTTCCCTAAATAGTTTGTATGTATGTATGTATGTGTATATATATATATATATATATACATATACACACACACATACAGATAAATAATAAATTTATACAAATTATATACTTATGATTTAATAGTAAATTAAGTTTAAAGATATGTTATTAATGTAAAAAAACAAATTTTGATAAACTAAATACATTAATACATACTTTGGTTCATATAAATGCATTGCTCGTGATTCTTCAGCTTTCAAAAATTTTTGTATTACTTTTGGTTTATCCATTCTAGGTACTTTTGGAGATTCAGAACGACAGTCATTATGAGTTTCATTACTTTCTCCAAATACAAATGGATTAATAGATTTATGCTCTCCTGTAACTGGTGGTGTTCTTTCATTTAATGAATTAAATGCATAGCATGCTGGTTCTGGAGTTACAGGTACTTTACTTGTTGAAGCTAAAGAAAAATTAAAACCTCGCTTGTTTGAAGTTGATGTACCAGGAATATTAAATGCATTTGTATCACTACATTGATCTATAATTTAAAAAAAAAATCAAAATAAATATTAAACAAATAAATCTCTAAATATTAAATGTAAAACAAAATGGCATAAATAAATAAATTTATTAATTCATGAAATAAGATAATTAAAAGAAACTTTTAACCTTTTTCATTAGATTCATTATCACCTTTCAGGTAAACTACATCACTACGGTTCAAAGCTAAGGTCCATGCTTCTTCTTCTGAATTAAAGCAATATTTATCAACAGTTTCTGCATCAAGTAATAACCAAACACCATCTGAATTGACAATACATTGTTTAACTCCAACACAATTACCAAGTACTAGCATTCCAACTGGTGGAGAAGCAAGACTTGGTCGAGCACGTACATTATGTCCTGATGCACCACACTTAATTACAGTATATATTCCTGGTGGTAATGCTGTTTGTTTTCGTTTACTGAAAAAGTAAGCAATAAACATTACATCACTAAAAAATATTCATTAAATTATCTAAGTATACTAAAATAATAATAATCATAATAACGTAATAAATAATTATTAAAATGTTTAACTTTATACCATATCAGAAAATGTTATTATTGAAGTTGCATAATTAATATATCTTACCCCTCTTTATAAACATCAGGCATTCGTTTCTGAATTGTTTCTTTAATTAACTGTTCTAAAATTGATTTTGGTTCTTCAACTGGTAGTAATAATGTTTTTCCTAAATGCTGATTATATTGTAAACACCAAGCTTCCATTACAGACTGTGTACAATATTGTTTAATAGTTTCTGCATTTAGTCTTAGCCATACACCATCATCATTATGAATCTACAATAATTAATTAATTAATAAGAAAATGTTAAAATATGATTTTTTCTGCTAATATCACTCACTTCTTCTACAAAAGCAATAGTGCCATTTACTGGCACAATACCAATTTGTTCACTTTGTAAAGATGGATGAGCTCTAATACGAAGACCTGCACTATTTTGTGCAACAAATTTCCTAAGCTTATTTGGTTGTTGTGTAGGACGTTTGATTTGTGTTTGAGTAGGAGGTGTTAATCCTTGTGGTGGTTCTTTTACTTCAACTTTATATATCTACAATACACAAATACATACATATAAATTTTATTTTTTTACTTATATTAGCAAATTTATATATACATATATTTTATTTATATATATTTATCTATATTTATATATATATATATATATATATATATATATATATATATATATATATATATATATATATATATATATATATATATATATATATATATATATATATATATATATATATATATATATATATATATATATATATATATATATATATATATATATATATATATATATATATATATATATATATATATATATATATATATATATATATATATATATATATATATAAATTAAAAAAAACGTGTATATATGTTAGTGTATATTTATCATCATCATATCAGCTTATATCACCCCATTGCTGGGCGAAAACCTCAATAAATGTTACTATTCATTGGTATTTAATCATACTCATCACACTAATCAGACGGATTAGTAAAGATTTTTATTCAGGGTTTACTCCCTTAGTTAGTAAGGCAAAAGTACGCCACCTGCCCTATAGCTTCGACTGGAGTTCGAACGCACTTTTTTCGCATCATCGCCTGTTATGCGGGAGAAGTACATTCAAACCCCAGTCGAGATATACAGCAGGTGGAGCTCTTTGGTCTTACCAAAGACAGCCTGTTTAAAGAAATACACCCTGAATAAAAAATCCCCACCAGCTTATCTGTTTAACGTGGTATGACCAAATATCAGTGAATAGTAATATTCTTTGAAGCTTCCGTCAAATAATAGATTATAAGTATAGATATACATGTATAAGTTGATATGATGATGATGATATGTATACACACATTCACGATTTTTTAGTTATCTGAGATAAAACTACATTTATAACGGTGTGAAAATATATACAATGATAATATATTTCTACTATATTTATTAACAATGCATTTTTTAAAAATCAGAAACTATAAAGTCAAACAAAAATATCTACATTATTAAGGAATCATACAAAAATTAAAAATATTTAAACTTTTTAATGGTAAAAAAATAAATATTGACGCCAAAAATTACTTGATATTTAACAAATATTTTATAATTGGAATTATATATATTTTCTTCCACTCTTCATTCATAATTATATATAATTTTTTAATTTAAATTTGGATGTCACATATAGAACGTACTTCGTCTTTAAATCCATTATTATATAATACAAATGGTATCATTATCAACTATGTTATCTGATAATATTTTTAGAAATGAAACCAATCGTAGAAAAATACTATAACATGTGACTAAAAAAACTAAACTAAGAAATAAACAAAGTGTATTGCCATTATTACTTACAAATTATTATCTATTATTTAAAATCTTACTTCTTCCATTTGGTATCCATCTATCTCTACAATAATCGAATAACAGCCTACTGTAGCAGGAGTCCAAGCAGCGCTATATGTTCCATCCCCATTATCTCGGACTCGCATACGTTCAATCGTACGATGCACTCCAGTTGGTGTACAGCATACATTATTTTCTATATTTTGATTAATTGCGGTTACTTTAACAGACGACACCGATGAACCCGCAGTGGTACTTGTTATACTATCAGTATCTCTATCTCCTTCGCCACTGGTAAGAGATCCAGGACTTCCATGGACCGTAACATTGTTCAAATAAACTGTCGTTTCCTGTTGACTGACGCGACGCATTTTACGTCCAGCATCACATTCAAATTCCTTTTTATCAAAAGGAACCGCTCTAACAGATACCTAACAATAAAGTATTGAATAACAATCAAATAATCAGTCCATCTCAATTGTATGTATATATATATATATATATATAATCATATTTATATATATATATATATATAATCATATTTTATATATATATATATATATATATATATATATATATATATATATATAATGTGATTAGAATTGAAATTTTATAAATAATAATTTGTATCATTCAATTGCAATTCTAAAACAATATTCACCTGAAGACCTGGAGCATGAACAACATCAGAATATTGATCTCTTGTAACAACTGTAACGAGAGCTGGCCATGTAGCACGCAAATCATCACGCGAGTACAATACTTGACAACGGGTAACGTCTACGCGACTTTCAGGCTGAAGCCAACGAGCTAAACGTCCACCAGAAGTACCAGCAGCACAAGCCACCAAATCACGTAAAAATAAACGTTCATTGGATGTTACGCTGCAATAAATAAATTATATAAAAAAAAGAACTCGAAATCAAATTCAATACCAAAGTACAACAAAACCAATTATATCAGTCAGAAATATATATAGGTTTTAAAAGAAGTAAAATACAGGAATAACGTCTTTTTCTTTTTTTATACAAAATAAACAGAATTGACAGTTTTAGTAACTTACAATCTGCTTAACCATTTGCGCTGGGAATTAATTAACATGCACGCGTGGCAAATCCGTCCAAAGCAATTCGCAGCGAGTTGGTATTTGAAATCATTTTTTTATAAAGTTTTAGACACACGCATGCATTAATATTATAGTAAAATTCCTAAATTAATTAACAAATTTATTAATAATATTGATAATTTTTGAAAAGAAGTATTTCTTGGGTTTTGGTACGTTTTCTAATTTACCGAATGGAATGGTATTAAAAAAATGCCATATCTATTAGATAAAAGAATATTTTTCTATAACTTTTTGAAAATTTTCTCATTAAAGAAAAAAATGATAAGTAGCTATCTTGCAGGTCTACGCCACCTATACCATCATTGTAATCTAAAACTATATTAGGTTTTGTAATGTTTCCATTTTGGTTGGTATAATTTCTACATTTTTTCTTTTTTGTTGTAATCATTTCTGCTTTGGAATGTTTTGAAGAAAGCAAATATATATCCTTTTTGTCCTTCCATTTTACAGCTAAGATACCATTGCAAGATTTTAACAATATCCAGATTTCGACTCACACAACTTATAATATTTTACACAGAAACGTGCCCATTTTGACGGATTAAATTGTTTGTATTTATTGTGTTTTGTAGTTACTTGATTATTATCCAATGAAAATATGTAAAATTAATGAAGTTCTACAAAAACGCACTTGCATGCCTTTAAAATAGAAGTACGACACTTACTAACTGAACTCTGATGTTATTTTGACTTAGCAAAAATCACACGACGTGTTATGTACGTCATATCGGCATTTGGTACAGATACCAGTTAACGTGCATAGCACGTCATTCTAGCAAAACTGGTTAATTAACTATCAATAAGAAAGTGAAATAAGAAATATTAAATCAAAGTAAATATTTATTTAACTAAATTATTAAAATATTACGCTCCAAAATAATATTTGGATTATTTAATAATTTCAAAGAAAAGAAGTTTTACATCAAAAACAGCAATTTATATAATCAATAAAAAATAATTATTCTTGTAAATAACATTCTTCAGAGAAAGATCATGATAGCAGTAATATGTATACTTTTAAAAAGAAAAGAAATTAATACTTGAAAATTAAAAAACCTATACTGATAGATAAAAAAGAAAAACAATGTTAAATAATACAAAACAATAATTTGAAAAATATTATTTTTTATATATAAAATAAAATAATTTATGATAAGATCAAATGGTCGTTTTTTCTCATATTTCACATTTAATGTGAATTAAAGCAGTTTTTAAAAAGTATTAAATAACACTTAATCACATTAAAAAAGATGATATGCTGAGTTCATAAACAACGTCCGTTTTTTAGTAAATTTATTTGCTTATAAATATTATTACTACTGATCTTAATCTAAGATCGATTCACCACTATTACTAATGATTTTTTTTTTATCTAAACGATAATTTATCAATGCATCTGGTATAACACTCAAGGAATTTTGAATTATAAAAGTCTAGAACAAACTCATGAACATGCTCATTATTTTTAATTTTCATTCTATTCATTTTGTAAAATCCGAATTTGACGAGTATTTCGTTGTTGTAAGTCACAATAAAAATAAAGAATGCCGCAAGACTAATTCTAATTTTTTTCTGGATCTCCTTATTGTGTACAGTCTAACAATACCATACAATAAGATGTATTTCTTTTTATTGATGGATGTAGAACACTTTTTCATTTTTTTTTGTGTACATATTCTAATTGATCAACGGTGAGCTTAGATATAACCGTTTTATAACACTTTAATAGTTTAGAATGAATAATTCCTTGCCATTTCCAAATATGTACATAAAACAAAATCTTTTTTCCTAGACGCTAAATTTAAAATCCGATTTTGAGTATTTATTCCCATCATATTAAATTCTAAAAATAGCATTCTTGTAAATAATCTAATTGTAATTTCTAGTCAAAATTTTATTAGAAAAAGATTTGTTTCCATTAAAAAAAGGAAATTTGTTGCAAAAAAAATATTGTCTTCTTTTTGTTATTTGTTGAATTGATGAAAAACCTTTACGACAAACTTGACATCATTCTCTAACTTATACACGTGACGAGTAAAGATTGATTGCAATATGTTGGGTATGTTCACTAACTTCCTAATCAATTGGAATAGCTTAGAAGCTATTAGTTTTCAACAGATCGTCGTTCAAGTTATAGCACCGACCTATCTTAAGTTAGTATTTTAACCACTTACGCTGGAAATTAATTAACATGCACGCGTGGCAAACCCGTCCAAAGCAATTCGTTGCGAGTTGGTATTTGAAATCATTTTTTTATAAAGTTTTAGACACACACACACATTAACATTATAGTAAAACTCTTAAATTTATTAACAAATTTATTAATAATCTTTGAAAAGGAGTATTTCTTGGGTTTTGGTACGTTTGTTATTTTACCGAATAGAATATAAGTATTAAAAAATGCCATATCCATTAGATAAAAGAATATTATTCTGTGACTTTTTTCAAATTTTCTCATTAAAGGAAAAGATGATAAGTAGCTATCTTGCAGGTCTACTCCACCCATACCATCATTGTAATCTAAAAATACATTAGGTTTTGTAATGTTTCCATTTTGGTCCGTATAATTTCTAAATATTTTCTTTTTTGTTGTAATCATTTCTGCTTTGAAATGTTTTGAAAAAAGCAAATATATATCTTTTTTGTCCTTCCATTTTACAGCTAAGATACCATTGCAAGATCTTGAAAGAACTTCAAATCTTTTTAATTTTGTCGCTACATCTTTTGGCATATTCTTTCTATTAGATCTGACTGTTCCGATAGTATTAATTTTTTTAAAATATAATTGCCGATACAGTTTTAGTGACGAATATCAGTTATCTAAAAAGAGGGTGTGTCTAAAATCTAAAACTAAGTCCAAAATCCAACTAAAGGTCTATATAAATCCAATACAACATTTTCTGATGCACTATTATCAGAATAAAATAGTTCTTGGATAAAATAGTTTTATAATAATAAAAAAAATATTGTGTTTTGTAGTTACATAATTATTATTTAATGAAAATATGTAAAATTAATGAAGTTCTATAAAAACGCACTCGTATGCCTTCAAAACAGAAATGTGACATTTGCTAATTGAACTCCGATGTTATACTTAGCAAAGATCACACGACGTGCTATGCACGTCATATCGAAATTTGGTACAGATAGCATTCGACGTGCATAGCACGTTATTCCAGCGCAAGTGGTTAACGATGTGTTTCCAAAATTTTTCAAACAACTTTATACTATTCGATCTACACGTTTCTATATGTTACATTTTTCAATCGTCTTTATAAAACTATTGTCGAATTTGTACTTCCATAGTATATATTACATATTGCAAAATCCCTTTCAAATTTTTCATTTCGAGACCGACTTAAAAAGCATATCTTTAAATATGATACTAACATTTTGATGAGCTAATTCAATAATAAGATATATATATATATATATATATATATATATATATATATATATAATCTGATAAAATAAAAACAAACACTTGAAAGGACATACGTAATTATTTCAAAAAAAATCCTCACCATTACGTTTGGTCAGCGTGATGAACATACCTAAGTACTAATGAGAATAGTAACATTCAATGAGGCTTTCGCTCAGTGGTGGACTGATATAAGCTGATTTCATGATAATGATTATATAAATATATATATATATATATATATATATATCATGATATCAATCCACTACTGGACGAAAGCCTCAATGAATGCTACCATTCACTGATATTTGGTCATATATTTACCACACTGACCAAGCAGATTGGTAAAGATTTTTTATTCGGGATTTACTCCCTCAACTGTTCCACAGTTATTTTTTACAAAATGAGGTTGTCGGCCTTCATGCTTAACCCTCAAAAATGAGGTACTCTCCGACTAGGAATCGAACACAATCTCCCGCATGACACGCGGTGATGCAAATCACTGTGCTACCCAGTCGGTATATATATATATATATATATATATATATATATATATATATATATATATATATATACACACACACACACACACACACACACACATATATATATATATATATATATATATATATATATATATATATTTATATACATATATAATGTCTAATAATCAAAATTTAGTAAAAAAAAAATATAACTTTAAAGTATATAAATAAATTTAAAAACACAAAAAATATGTAATATAAATTTTAAATATGATATCGTTAACAAATTATTGGAAATATTAATTTATTATAACTATAAAAGACACTGTTTATCGGTACTTTATACATTTATCCTCGAACAGAATATAAAATTATATGCTAAATGCCACGCCTGTAGAATGTACTTTCTTCATTATAAATGACCATCCAAAAGCAATAAAGGCGAGGTAGCATACAGGCATCAAACCGACCCAATGACAACTAACACCATGCATACATTTGATCTATTTATGGAAGTAATCATCAAAATAAGGTATTTATATTGTTCATGTTACATCATACACATAACTATATTGGTTAACTGTTGAACTCGGCGACAAGCGACAAGTGCAATGGCAGGTTGGTTCTGCGGAAGAAAAACAGTCCGCATAAATATTTTTAAAAATTATCTTTGTTGTTAATAATTCAGTAATTCTTTTTAACACATAAATTTAAAAAACCAAACTTAAATGATGTGTTTTTTTACATTTGTCTTTATGTATATACATTATAATCCAATAAATTTCAAGTTGTCAATATTATTTATTTTCAATATTTATTGTATTTTTGTTATTATTTTTTTTCATTTTAATCATATATATATATATATATATATATATATATATATATATATATAATAATAGACAAATATAAATATTGAATAAAATATCACCTTTTGTAACCAATAAGATAATAAAATAGGACGACGATAAACAATATAAAATATATGAAATATGAAATGATTACATTTTGACTTTAAAATTGTTTAAATATACGAAATATAAAATAACTTTCTATATAAACATTAAGTTTATTATTATTAACACTTTATCTGCGCATTACGGAATATTCAGTATTTTCAGTTCAGCTCGTTACCTACGAGTCACAGAATATTCCACATTTCCATACTCATCTACGGCATACGAATAGTATGATTCTATATTATCCCGAATCTGTAACTTTCATAGCTATTTACTAAAGCTTAATCTTTAAAAATGACTTCCTATAATTCAATTAATGATAGAAATAAATATATGCAAATTAATCATATCATTTACCTGCAGGTAGCAAATGAGAACTCGTTAAAACACTTTATATAAAATGATAAAATACAAATAAAAAAAATGGTATTATAATTGCTTACACAGTTGATATATTTTATTTTGTTGTACATAAAATATTAATAAATATCTTATTTCGTAGAATGTTTCAGTAACCACTCGATAAAAAATTAATTTTACTATTTATTTTTTAAATTTTATTAGAACGTTACGTTGCATCATCTTTTATTTTTGCACGTTCTTTCACTTAATTTTTTATCAGAATAAAACTTTCATAAATATTCAATATTTACATTATTATACTAGAATTTACTATATCGGGTCAATTACAAAACTAGTATTGTGTCATGATGAGCCATCGTTAGTAGGATATTTACAACGTTTTGCTATAAGAAATATAGCAATAGATTAATCTCTGCAGGCTGAGGGAATGGTGTCTAATAAAATGTGTTTTCGATCTATAATGTAAAAATTTAAGAAACATAACAATGTGGTAAGTTGTTCAAGAAATACATGTAGATCGTTACTACCGATAATTACCGACTGAATTGAAGAAACCAGTGAATATTAAAAGGCAAGACTTAAAAAAGCACATGTTATCTTTTTCCAAGATAATGTAACACTGCATATGGCTATAAATACTAAAATAAAAATGAAAAATCTTGACTAAAAACTCTTATACATGCTCCATAATCACACGTTTTGGTACCTTCGGTTACCGTTTATTTCGATCTTTACAAAACTGCATTAATGAGAAAAATTAAATTCCTATAAAAGAATAAAAATATGTATTAATATTTTTTTATATTTAAATTAATATCCTATTATTAGGATGGAAAAGATAAACTTCCTAAAAGACGAAACACAGTAATAAAAAATAATGGAAATTATATAACCGATTGAATAAAAAAGAAAGAAGAAAATGTTTTTATTTCATACATTAAAACCGAAAAAAATTATATATATATATATATATATATATATATATATATGTACAAGTATGTATGTAGGAATGTATTATATATGTATGTATATGTGTTTACGAAAAACGTGATTATTTTAATAATTTACATAGAACAAAAAAATCAATAATTTGTTGCTTCCATCAAGAAATTATGACTATTTATTTTTTTGTAATAATCTGTTCACTATCTAAGATATTTTTATAACAATTATATTAAAATTATTTTATGTAGCTATTCAAACTATCACTCCAATTTTAAAAATTGTCCACGCTAAAAAAAACTCTTAAATGATATTGTTTCACATAGATATTTTATACAGTATTCGTTTTACTATTGTGCTAAATTCATTTGAACATACATGAAAATTATTTGTCCTTATAATATAAGATTTTATTAAATGTTTAATAACTATTCGTTGATGCATATTTAGATGACCATCATAGACTTAAAATCTTATAATACACCGCTTGTTATTGAATACTAATAAAATCTATAATATTGGAATGAATGATTGTGTTAATATCAACTATAGTAATTTAATAAATTAAAAAAATCGTCACTAATTAAAAGAAGTTTTTTTTATGATGGTGAGATCTTAGTGTAGAGTAGTAAAATATCATCTACTGTAAAAAAAATCGTATATATCAATAAATCTATTGAAAAAATTATTTGTATATTTAAAAAAAAAATCAAAAAAGTGCCAAAAATTTCGAGTTTTGAAACGATTTCTATTTTCAGCAATATGATGATTCAGAACATATCGCGCATATGGTAAAATAAGTAACATCAATTTTCAGACAAAACAAGTTCAAAGAAAATGATTGCCAACTCGTTATTAACTTTAATATTTCCTAAATATTATACTAATTTTAAAATGAATATGAACTGTGGCATATTTTTCGTAAAAAAATAAGTTTTTTAGTTAGGGGCAAAAGTTTAATTTATTGAATTGTCGATTATTTTTGTATTACTAAATAGAGAATAAGTACTTAATTATAAAATTAAAAAAATATACTTTGTGAAATATTTCCAATTAGTCAACTAAAAATATTTACTTTGGAAAATTTTAATTGTACCAATACTTTTTTCAGTTTGTATGTATAATATGTCCATTTTCTAATTTCATTTTATATTATAAAAAATAGTTTCACACAAATAAATCACTCACCCCTAATAGCCAAGATTTTATACAAGTGTTTAATAATTCTGATTATTAAACAATTATTATAGTATCTTGTGATGTTAGAGAGGTGGTTCATTTATGTTAAAATGAACTTGCCACATTATCAAAAGAAATAGTGATAAGAGATAATTTGAATAAATATTATATATATAAGTAATGTCTGTTTATATTTATATTTTGATTTAATTGTCTAATAAATGTATATGTAAATAAGTATGATATTAAGTATGAAATCAATGAAGATAATTGTTAGTAAATGTACAAGTATATTTGTATCAACGGTTCAACAGAAAACACCCTTGTGACTAACCTAATCACGTCCATATATACATCGACAGACTATAAAAGTGGGGGACGACATTCAACCGGTTTTAAGTCCACTTATTTCTGACAGTACGGTTTCAACTGCGTACGAGTTCAAGCAAGTACTAGCGTCTCGTGACTTGACTATATTACAATCTGCAACAAGTATATACCACAATACAGGTTGAAAGATGGATTTTCTAATCTGTAGGACAACTGATAAACATAGAAACTTAATAGCTTAACATTACTATTTGTTGTCGATAATAAGTATGTTGAGATGAAATTACGAGCCAAACAAAAAATATTAGTGATATAGTAAACAAGTGCCATTGTTTAAAACTTTTCGTAAATTATTTAGTGTCTAGACGTTTGTACGTAGGAGTTTATTAATTTTGCAAATTTATATATTCTTTGTGACATCAGCAATTGTGATAATTCAGTTCATATGTACAGTGAGATTAAATGTGTTCTCTTTTGTTGAAATTATTTATGTTTTAATCGTTTGTTACATTTAAATATATTGTATGTAAACATTTTTATTAATTAATTAAAAATATATATTATTTTAGAACATAGATATGAGTAAACATTAAAATAAATATAAAAAAATAACTATGTAATAAAGGTTTTTTTACAGTTAAAATATTTATTTAATTTAATAAAACAAGAAATGGTTTCAAAATGCTTTTGTAAAACTAAGAACATTTTTTTCCTTTTTTAATTCAGTTAAATACTAAATTTATCAATGACTTCGAATTATAAATAATTGCGATTTTTTCGCTACGAGGAAAATAAATTTCTAGCCAAAAGTATTTATAAAACGTGACAACAATGCTAGATAGCAATACCGATGTTAAACAAGAACACGTCACAGATCAAGACATTTTTGTGTTAACAAGTTTTAATAATATACATGAGAAGTGATAGATGGAAATCTCGAAATGATCCATCTATACAACAATGGGTGATGCTAAATTAAATTTTGTATTCTGTTTCTTTAAGAATCACTTCGTGCACGTTTTTATCTGGATGGTTTTGTTTTTACCCTGCGCTTATCATCATGATTCATCACTGGTGGCTATTTCTAGTGCAAGTGTTAAAAGTGCAATGAAAGAAATAAAAAGTGATAAAGAGTTTTCAGTATGTTTAATGGATGGATGTAATTGTACAATGGGCGTGCATTATGCTTGGAGAGTGCTGAATTGTACTTTCAATAATACACAGGTGATTATTTTGTTCCTTTCAAATATTTTTTTAAATATTTTGCATTTTTTGTTACAACATATTAATTTATATTAAAAATAACAGTAGAAATAAATAAAATACTGACTAATTTACAATTATATAGTATCAAATATCATTTGAATCGTATATGACTCGTTTGTAACATAATATTGTATATTTAAGAACTAATTAAATAAATGATGAAAAGTATTAACTGATTAAAATGAAGGTTAAAGTAATTATTTTATCGCCTCTAATATTAACGAATATATAAATATTTTTTTATAAGATTACATTCTTGAATTTGTATAGTTGAAAAAGGTATAAAAATAATAAGAAACTATTTCAATAAAATCATCAATTTCAAATAAATAACTAAATGATCAATATTAGAGACATAATATTGTGTTAATTTTTTTTTTTACTAGAATACACAAATAACAGATTTTTAACACAAATAAATTATTATTGCAACACCACAAGATATTGTAAAAATATTCAATAATTATTTATTATTCACTTTATTTGTTTATAAACTGATACCCATTTTTATGGCCACGCAGTCAAGTCAGCTTATAAACAATTAAAGTGAACAATAAATAAATTTATTAAACACTTTTTCAATATATTGCGGTATTGAAATAATAGCTCATTTGTGTTAAAATGAATTCGCAACAGTTACGAAACAAATAACAGCATGACTAAATTTGAATTATATAAAATGTTTTTAAGGGTGATAGAAATTTACATTGAAATCAATTTAAATTTCTATCATACTTAAAAAACACCTACATATTATTAAATGAAAATATAATCTATATTTTATTTATTTTTTAATATTTTATATGATTTTCTACTAAAAATAAAATTTAATATAAGTATTACGTTTTCGAAAAAGATAAGCACGTTTCATAATTAAGACAATGAAGTATAAAATTAAAGTTCATGTAGGTAGAAATAAACAGCCAAAACAAATACAGCAACTAAAATATTAAAAATAGGACTGCAAGTCTCGTTAAAAATACTATAACATTATAAGTATATTTATAAAATTTGGTGTTTAAAACATAATAACATCACATGTCATACTGATAAATGATAAATATGATCGTTTTTAAAACTTTTCATTTATCAAATGTAAGCTTTAAGTTAATTAGTCGTTAATCAATTTTTTCAATTTTTTTAGTTGTTATTGAATTTTAGTTTATTTTTTAAAAAGAATTTATTAACTATTAAAATTAAATATTTCATAATGAAATATATTATACATCCACATGTAGAACAAAATAACAATAAAAATAAACAAATTAAAAAAAAGTAATATATTGTTGTATAAAACAATAAATATTAGGTACATATATATATATATATATATATATATATATATATATATATATATATATATAAATGAAAATTACTAACAATAATTTATGGAAAAGATAAAATCAGGATAATAACTCTACTTAATAGGTATATTTACATTTTTCACTAATGTAATTATCTAAATAAAATATGAAACCCCCTATCAAGGGCACTTTTTCATTATGGCAATGACCGTCTATATTATATTCAAACAACTATAGAGTCCTTATTTGGAATATTCTGCAATTCCAGTTTAGCCTTATCCATATGTAGTATATACATATTCAATTCCATATAAGAAATAAAATATTTAACATGGTGACAATATAGTCTATAATGTTATTTTCGTTCTATGTCGAAAATTCAAACAAAATTAAAAATGCAAGACGATATTTCCAGAATAAGTAAAATAATACATATACATATATATATATATATATATATATATATATATATATATATATATATATATATATAAATGAACAAAAAATAATGTAAACTATTTTATGTATTTTTTTTTTCTTTATAATACGATTAAAGACGTTTTTAAATAATTTTGGTGATTATAAAAATTTTAAAAGCTTAAATCTTATATTTTTTATTTATGTACTGACAAAACACCAATCAATATATATATATATATATATATATATATATATATATATATATATATATATATATATATATAAATATATATATATTTATATATATATATATATATATATATATATATATATATATATATACATACACATACACACACATACATACATGCATACATACATACATACTTACATACTCACACTAGTTAATTTTTCATTGAATCACATATAATACAAGAAAGAATGATGTATGTAAACATCATTACCATATAAAAGAAGCAAATCTATTCCATCGTAATTACCATCAATAAACAATCGCATTTGTTTTATCCAATTCAGTGGATAATTGTTTTCGTTTATAAATCATGATCATCGCTGCGAAACTACTGTTCCGTGGGATGAACGGAACCCACCACCTACACTGACAAGCGTCATGCAAATGCGACTAAAATTGAGGTTGTGTCCAGTTCAGTTCCGCAATAAATTATAATAAACTGTTCACTACAAACGCTTCATCAAAGGATGTATTCTATTGCGCTTAATCATAAATTAAATACAATTCTCAAATATTAACATAGATTGAAATAATAAAACTTTATAGATAAAGATTTCTCAATCATCTGCTGATATGAAAAATTATATATATGTGTAATTAATTCATTGTACCATATTAAAAAAATGTGTTACTTAACGAGATATAATAAATTTATTTATTTTTGTACTTCATTTATTGTGTATATACTATATTTTTTAATCATTAATACGAAGTTTTTGTTTTAAATACACAAGACCATTTTTATGGGTTTTAAAGTGGTTGAAGAAATTGAAAAAAATCAATTTCAATTAAAAAAATGCCAAATTTATTGGCGAATATATTCATAAATTAAAATAGAATCTACAACAATATTCTTTCTTATTCTCTCTCTCTCTCTCTCTCTCTCTCTCTCTCTCTCTATATATATATATATATATATATATATATATATATATATATATATATACCATAAGTAGAGATAAAAAGAGGAACGAGTGGATTCGAAAGAAACACAACGAAGAGATATTAAAATAAACGGTAAAAGTTTAGAATAGAAATGGGCCAACTTTTAATAAGAAGAGAAAACCCCCAATACACAAAATAAATTATTAATTGTGAACCAAAAAGAACTCAAATGGGCTATGGAAAATATGAAAAAAATTTCGAAGTAGAATGAAAAAATGTAATAGATCACTCAAAATGGAAAGTTTGAAGATAAATCTTTATCAAACAAAGGCTGCTGCTACTACTAATATATATATATATATATATATATATATATATATATATATATATATATATATATATATATATATATATATATATTGCAATTATAAAAACAAGTATTCATTTACAAGCCAAAATAAATATTGTTGCGTAAAATTCATTTATTCTTACTCAAATTTAAAAAAATGTATCTTTTAATAAATTAAAAATGAAATTTACGTAAAGACAACTAAGAATTTTTTTTTGGACACATTCAGTTTATAATTAATGTCTTATTGAAAACTGCAATCACAACTTTTGTTTAAATAAAAAATTATATCACTGAATAAGGAATAAAGTTATCTTTTTTAATAATTAGAAATTTGAGCATAATTTTGATAATATTTATTTTCAATCAAATGTAAATAGAATATAAGCCCAATTTTTATACATATAATAAACTGGATTTAAATCAGTTATAATCTTTTTAAATGTTTCTAAATTCTATATCTTTATCTTTATTTCTATACATACACACACGGATATATATATATATATATATATATATATATATATATATATATATATATATATACACACACATACAGATAAATAGATAATTAGATAGATACATAAGAACAATAAAAATTAAGAAAACCCATTAATGTAAAATAAAATGATAATTTTATTAAGTATTTATATGAGGTTACCATTTCACGAAAAATGTTACCAATAACGGATCATTTACTGCTAATGGTATTGAGAGAATAAAAATGAAATGTAGTTAATTGGGACAAAACATTTAATATTTAAATTACGAATTATTTACATTACAAATATTCAATCAATATATTCTATCTACTTTTATCTACACAACTAAAATATCAGTCTTGAATACTAAAATAATTCAATAGCTCTAAACAACATTGATAAGCATAGAAAGATGTATGTCTGAAATAACAACAAAAAAATAAATAAATAGGGAATAGAATACATGATAAAATAGAATCATATGAAAAGAAAATATAACAGATGATCAACATAAATTATTTGTTAAAAAACAAAGAATACAAAAGTTATAATGTGTGTGTGTTAGTATGTTTATAGATAGATAGACACATATAGATAGGTATAAACATAACAATTTTAAATTAATTAGTAAACTTAATTTCCAAAAACACATCAGGATAACCACAAACGTAACCATAAAAACCGAACTGAAATTCTAATGTTATTTAATAGCCTGTCTCAAAAAGTATGCCTGAATATCTATTTAAAAAAGTCTAGCATATTTCACATTAAGGGTAGCTGTTTCGACCTTTTTCATAACGAAATGCTTTATTCTTAACTCATTTCTCTCTCTCTCTCTCTTTCATTCTTTAATATAAATAGCGAGACCATCTATTCCGTTTCACCCCCAAAAGTTAAACAGCTGTTCGAAGATTCTTTGTCAAGAGTGGCGGAAATTAAACAATGAGCAAGAACGTTTGTATACAGAACACGATTGAATTCAAATATATATATATATATATATATGTATGTATGTATATGTATATATGTTAAAATATAAAAATAGAGTAACTTTAAGTACTTAGCAAAATTTTGTAATGAATGAACAAGGAAACATTTAATGCCTGTTTACAATATATTTCAATACTTGTTAAAACAGTAAAGACAAATGTTAGTCTATTTATAATTTTGTAGGCTATTACACGTTTTCACGTACGTGCAAATGTATTATACATAAATATATATATATATATATATATATATATATATATATATTGCTTATAATAGATACATATAAAGTTTTTCGAGTAGCCATTTTTGTATTAGATTTATTTGTGATATTAAAAAATTCTAAGTATGCACAGGAATTTTCATGTGGGTACATATTACATTATATGTATGTGTAATATATATATATATATATATATATATATATATATATATATATATATATATATATATATATATATATAAAATAGATGCAAATGTTTATTTTTTTATTATCGCTGGAAGTTTTCCAAACATCAATTTTAGATATCTGAACTTCTCTCTGAAATATTTTTTCTAAAGGAATAATATTTGATTAGGAATATGTGAGTTTCTTTGTTTTTTCTTTTTTTAATTTACATTTAAGTAAAAATGTATTGTGTATCTTTTAAAATCAAATATTCATATATATATATATATATATATATATATATATATATATATATATATATATATATAATTTTTAAACAATATTAAAAACTTACTTTCATCAAGTCATAATTTAATTAAAAAAATTCACCAAAATATAATAAGTTGTCTAAATATTTCTTTTCCTGTGTGTACATTATAAGTCACAATAAGTAGGATATTATTATTGTATTTCGTAATAGGTATGTGTATTTATATGAGAATCACTTTATATAAATATCTTCATATGTAATTCGAAATTTTATCTTTACTTACAAATAATCTTAATATAGAATACGGGAGTAAATAAGATTTTGGCACATGACAGTAATTCATATCAAACTTGAACAAATCATAATGTGTATTAGTCAGACATACAAATTAATTTAACACATTAATAACTGAATATTTCACCATAGAATAGATGTAAATAATAAATTTATGTATTTCTATATGAAGGCTATTTTATAAACACTTCTTACAACATTTTACTTATTGTCAAATGAAGATGATTCTTTGAATTTATGCCAATTTCAATGATGTTTATTTTGAAGTAAAAAAATAACATACATTTTCATTTGAAAATATAGGTCATCCAAATGTGACGCCTAGATTTGTGTTTTATTAAAAAGAAACTATGCACCTTTCTATACACATGTTTCTTTTCAATAGAACACAAATCTAGGCGTCACATTTGGATGAGCCTCTGTATAAAATTGTATCATCTCATTTTTATTCCAATATTTAGTTAATATTTGAGAACAAAAGACTGTTTTTTAATACTTATTTTAAAGAAAATAAAGTGAATAATTTATTGCTAAAATTATTTACTTATATACCTGCGCACTCCTTTGTTATATTAGACTTTTTATGTATTGAGACTTTTGAACCTCTCCACTGTAAGTGTAACTGTTAATGTAATTTTATTGTTATTCTTTGTGTTGTATTATGTTATGACTTTAATATTTCCTTTGTGTCATCAAGAGAGTACTTGAAGAAATAATATTTAAAAAATATTTATCTAGTTTACCTAATGACAATGGTAGTATCAAAAAGAATCGTAACACAATACAACGCTATAAAAATAGCCATAGGGTTAAAATACAAGAAGTTTAATAAATAAAAATAATCATAAGTCTATTTTTTTTTTAAAAAAAAAACAATTACTTAATATATAAATTAGTATAAGTTACTTTTTTATCTAAATTGAATATTCCTAGATTTAACATTTAGATACAAAATAATTTATATTATTTTTGAATTTTTCAATATATTTAAAATATTAAACATACAATAATAATCAAACGATGCGCAATTCAAACTACAACTCATTTTCTTTTTCATATTTTAGTGTAATCAGAATTTAGTGTAGTTTTCACTTTGTTTTCATTTCCCGATAATCAATTCTGAATATTTTTTCTTCACACATAAACTGTTACGTTTATTAAAGTTATTAGTATAATTATGTTTCATTTATCTATTACAAATCTACTGAATACATATTTGTTACACTACTTCCAAATATACTACAAGTCATTTTTTTAGATATTTTTAATTTTGATAAAAGTCTATCAGAATTATTTAAATTTTCTAAATTGGTATAACAGATTTTATTGATAAAATACACGTTTTTATAATTAAATTGAATCTTATAAATAATATTTCCTTTTTGAATGTTTACATCGGTCGAAGATATTTTCGTTACATCTTTTATATTAAAAATATAAATAATATCTTCATTATATTATTAATCTGAATTTAAAGAGAGGAAGATATTCTGTCTTCAAAATTTTATACAGTAATTATTACTTAAAATAAATGTTATATTAGGAATAGGTATTAAAGTTGTTTGTTAAGAAATTCATATTTTATAAAATAAATATTTTTTAAACGTATTCTGTTTTCATACCCTTAATTCGTTTTAAAGAAATTATATATTCTTACAAAGTTAGATATTTAAATTAGAAATGTCATCTTGTTCATTTCAAAAATAAATTTAAAACAATATCACACATGGTTGAAACGGTTATATAATGTGTACACATATTCCTGTATCTATCTAAATATATATATATATATATATATATATATATATAATGTATGTATGTATTATCATAAAAAATGAAAAGATGCTTCTTTTAAATCTTTTATTACCGGATGAATGGTTGACTTGGAACATTTATATCCGTTCGCCCGCATACGATGGTAACAATATCACGTATCTGTAAACCTTAAGTCCTATCGCTACCTATAACATTTATCACATTTTGTTAAATTGGATACATGTTACTGTGCGTGACATTTTATTGAACTGGAAATTAAATCTTTAAAGTAATCCCTCAATGAATACGTACAAGAATGATAAATTTTAAAGTCGTAACATTTTTTTACAATTGTCTTTCTCTACTATATATAAAATACTTTCCGTAATCAAAAGTATATGAATTTTAAATTAAAAACACTCATCACACATTTTGTTTCACTGTAATATTCAAAGATTTTAATTTTAATATAAAATAAAGTAACTATTGAAGAAAAATATCGGAATAGATAAAGAATCAGAGATTTAAAAAATAGATAAAAATATTGTTTAAGTTGGAATATAAAATATTCATTTCTAAATATATGCAAAATTTTAAAAAAAATATTAATACAAGACTTTAAATCAAACAGACACGTTTAACATCATACAAATAATTTATATATATATATATATATATATATATATATATATATATATATATATATATATAAGATTATAATTATTACAAATTCCAAGAATAACATACTTGTGTTAATCTGTATAAAAATTCAAATTCTCGAAAAGTAAAATAAAAATATTAATATGTATAAAACATTGTAAAGTGTAAATAGAAACAATAGGTGATTTTCTAATCATCTTGTTCTAGTTCGTTTAAAATTAATAAAATGTACCCATTATCTATTACATGATTATTTTACACGGAAATGATTCAATTTAATTCACTTATAAGTATCATGTGATGTGATATATAAAAATCTCAGAATTTATAATAAAGAATTAAATAACATTGAATAATTCACAATTAAATTTATTACAAACAAAAATCAGAGAAAATGATGAAAGTTCTAAAAATAATGCCAGTAATTTTTAATTTCTGTATGATAAATATTATTTTTTAAATGTAAAACAGATTCAACATTATATATATATATATATATATATACATACATACATATATATATATATATATATATATATATATATATATATACCATACATACATATATATATATATATATATATATATATATATATATATATGTATGTATGTATGTATGTATATATATATAAACCACAAGTACTCATGTAAAGCCTATACTTTCTCCAATAAAGCCAAAATCATGTGATAGAAATTTTTTTCCAGATGAGGTTGTCAATCCCATGCTTAAGCTCAACTCTGAAACTTAAAGGATTCTTTGACCGGGAATTGAATACAATCTCGTGCATGACAAAGAAAAACGTAATACAATATATATATATATATATATATATATATATATATATATATATATATATATATATATATATATATATATATATATATATATATATATATATATATATATATATATATATATATATATAGGTTGGCAAGTAGCTTTTTTTTTTTTTTTTTTTTTGTACATATGCGAAATTAAGAGACCACCTAATATATATAATACAGAGTATTTTTTATATAAGGGCACCGTTTTGTTTTTAAATATTTTTTTGAAGAAAACAAGTGAAAGTAAATTTCTGTATAAATGGACACACACAAACACACGCACACACACACATACATATATAAATTAATTTTTCACATAAAAAATCCGTTTACATTAAGTATTCAATGAATGAGTATGCAATTGTATAATGCAGCGCTCTAATGAAGATAGAAAGACCATCGAAATGCGTTTCATCAATTAAAATGAACAATAAATAATTATTAATCATTTTTATAAACCTTTTTAGTGAGGAGATAAATGATTCATTTAAGTACAAAGTGATATAAGTTCTAATTTTTCTTAGAGTAATTTTCTGTTAAAAAATTTTCTTAATTTTTTGTATGAATATGTCAAGTTCTGACTAAAATTATTTCAACAAAATAAACATTAGTTTCAACCCCTGCTAGAATTATAGCCAAAAAATGGAATTTATCCTGTATAAAATACCTGAGTTTTTCTTATTTATCGAGTTCGTGTTTACATGATTTTTTTTTAAATATAATTTTTATATTTCGCAATGAAATTGCTCACAGTATCGTAGTATTCAGCTTCTGGTAATAGCGATTTAAAATATTAATTTCACGGGGTTTTTTCTAGTTTATTATAATTTTCCGCTATAAAACTACTTTACACCTATTTTTAAACATTTTTTTTAAATAGTAAATTTTGTTTTTCACTATTTGATGACTAAATTCGAATTCGCAATTATTTGTTTTCTAAAAATCCATTCATTTTCAAATGAAATTTCCTGTATGATACAAATATCTATATTCACTACACATTTACCTACAACCATATACTGTGTTTATTCTTTAATATTCATTTTATGAATATTTATTGTAGATTTACTTGTAGTTTTGAATCTTATGATATCGATTCGAATGTTTTTTAGTACAATAATAAACTCTAGACGTGTCATATAATGTCAAACTAATTACGCGTTGCCTGGGATAACGAATGCATGTTGATTATGCATCGAACAGACATAGCAATATGCTTGTATGTGTTCAGACACATGATGCCACACATGACACTCTATACACACGAAAAAATATAAATTTCAATGACGTATTTGTATCATAAATATGCGGCATTTTAAACAAGAGCCCATTTATATATATATATATATATATATATATATATATATATATATATATATATATATTGTAATTTAGAAAAAACATATCACAGTTGATAATTTATTGAAAACAGTATTAATAAATACAATATTTATCAAGACTCATACATGAAGATACTTTAATTACTGAAATTTATTATAACAGATATCTGAAGTATTGTTTTTGAAAACAAGACGATATACAGTATTTTACATATGAATATTTCATTACAACTGGGTTCGATTTTTGTACACAAGTTGATGATGATAGCATAAATAACGAAATATACATTAGCCAAAATTGAATAATTTACAATTGTTAAATGGATATATCAGGCACTATTGATTAAAAATACATCTATACGTCCAAGTTTTTTTTTAAAAAAAAATAAATGTATATCTACTTAACTACATTTTAACAAAATTTTGGAAAATTTAATTATTCACTGGTCAGTATTTAGAATATATATTCCCAAATTTCAAATTTATTAAATGAGTTTAGTTTCTTTGAAATATACACTGACTCACATAAGTCATGGCACACATGGGTAACAAGCAATTTATTGATATAATTCAATGAAGTCGTTAAATTAAAAAAATATTTAATTGAAAATAAATATAATGAATAAATTTAATGAATATTATATTTATTTTCAACTAAATATTTTTTTTAATGTAACGACCATTGAATTATATCAATAAATTGCTTGTTACCATGTGTGCCATGACTTATGTGCATCAGTGTATATATTTATATCAAACAAAAACATTAATTTGCTTTATTAATGAAGATTGTTATTTGTATACAAATATTTTAAATAAATATTAGTATATATAATATACCAATTTCTACGCAAATAAGTAATTTTCAATACATGTTTTTAATGTTATGTTTTAAATACAAAAGACTGTAGATAATTAATATACTTTGTAACTTATTAGAAATTTACAGCAACATAACTTTTTATTGAAAATTTAAAACACCTATTTATAATGATTTACAATGCAAAATAATTCATAATTTTTTATACATGTTTCTTTGCATATCTGCTAAAATTATATTTCTGTAGAAAGAAAACCAGTTATATCGAAATTTGAATTACAATATTTTCAAAAATAGTACTTAACATAAATAAATAAATGTTCAACACAATTGGCTTATTACTGTGGCTAATTCGCTTTTTCATGAAAAAATTATCTCCTCAAACTATAAGAAGTTATAAAAGTATTCAATAACCATTTATTGTTCACTTTTTTTACTTATATGTACTTCATAATCATGTTGTTATTTAAAGAGTACAATTTTATAAAAGCTAAAAATTACATATAAAAAGTGATTAATAAGCAACTGTTAAACAACTATGAAATTTTAATAGTGTTTTTTTCTTTACCCGAAGTATCTGGTTCAACAAGATGCGATTAAATTTATAACTACATTAAACAATCTACATTAGCATTTTAATTATTAAATAGCTTATACCATTAAATAAATATATGACTACTGTTATATTACTGATTCATATGTTATCTATATATGTACAATTTTTGTTTTCCATACTTTTTTTAAAAAAAAGGTACTTTTTATCAATTATAACACTAACGTCTTACTAATCACTTAATGTTAATTTATAAAACAATCCGAATATTTAATATATGTCTCAAGTTCAATCAATAAACAAATAAATATATGAAAATTGTAAACAAATATACTAAAGGAATAAAATCAATAATCACTATCAATTAATCTTATATATTGATCATAAATATATTCGAAATACATTACTTAGAAGGAGATTTGAACCTGAAAATGTGTTTTCTATTAATAGCAACATGTATGTATTTATTCAACATTGTACTGTTACGCGAAATAGAACGATTCATATCGAAGTCATTGCACTGCCGGCTCCATCATTATAAAAACAAAGAATAGGGGTTAGTGCGCGTGACTTGCAAAAAGGGTGTGTTGTTTTCCAACCCTCAACATGTTACTGTGTCACAGCAAAATAGTGAAAAAGGAGTGTCTGGACATGAATTTATAAAGCTTCGAGCTGTTTCTGATAAAAAAAATCGATTTTAATAATAATACTTATAGAGATTACAAATATATCCCTTTTAAAACTTTTACTTTTCTTTACTTTCCGCTCTTGTGTATCAATGTAATCAATAATAAATAATTTGTTTGTAATTTTTAAAAAAATGACAAATTATAATAATAAAATAAGATCTAATTAATTAAATGAATAAAAATTACCATACATACATAACATATATGTATATACACTGTTGTGCAAAAGTATTCGCCATATGGGTAACATAAGTAATTTATTGATATAATTCAATAAAGTCGTGAAATTAAAAAACATTTTTATTGTTTTTTATTTTTGTTTTTTTCTAATGAATATTATCTATCTATATTTGTATTTTTTCTAATGAATATTATATTTATTATCAATTACATAAAAACCTTTTTTTCATTTAACGTCTTTACTGAATTATATCAATAAATTGCTTATGTTACCCATATGGCGAATACTTTTATGCATAGTGTATATGGTAACCTAAATGAGACTAAAGAATATGAACTGGAATTGAAGGTTATATTCTTCAATCTCATTACGGCTATTCTCTTTCTCTCTCTTATATATATATATATATATATATATATATATATATATATATATATATATATATATATATATATATATATATATATGTGTATATATATATATATATATATATATATATATATATATATATATATTCGTTGTTATTAAGTTGATGCTAGTTCTTTGAAAAAATCATTCGTAGCTTTCATTTAACAGATAAGCTGCGAATCTGAATCATCCAACAGATATTATTAGCTACAATTTTCTGAGAAACACGTTCCTATCGTTTAAAAAAGATTTTTTTGTCGCCGTGAATATATCTACTTCTGATTTAAAATAGTCATTCTAAACAATGTTTTGAAGTATAGAAAAAAATAAATGTATAATTAAACTCTAGAATATTATGTTTTTATATTTTAAAACTAAATAGTAAAAAGTTCATAACAGAGAAAAAATAAGTGTGTATGTATATATATATATATATATATATATATATATATATATATATATATATATATATATAAGTTAGCAGGAAAGTGCAGATAATAAAATATTATATATTTCCTGTATATGTATATTATACAGGATTAATATACATAATTAACTACATATTATGTATATGTAGTTAATTTCGAAATAAGTGTACATTTGATAAAATAAAATTTCCAATCAAAATTTTTATGTACATATTTTAAGGAGCAAATTTTACTTTTCAATAAAGTACTTTTCCTTTTTGCAAGCATTTCCAATATTGTCTACATTAAAACATAATAAATTGAATATTTATTACTAGATATGACAGTATTTTTATATACTATTGTTCATTATTGCTGTTTAAAATAACATTTATAATCTAAGAGAAATTAGTAAATTTTAAGATAATTGTAAAAAAAAACTATCATTAATTCTACCAATAATACACAATAAAAATTGATATTTTTTTTAAAAAAAGGATTTAGTTTTATCACAAAGAACTATAACAATTATTATTTAATTTTTGTTTTAAAAACACACACTTAGAAATATTTATATATAATATATTCAAAAATGAACTGTTTGTAAATGTTAACTAATGTTTGTAACATTGATTTACTATTATATATATATATATATATATATATATATATATATATATATATATATATATATATATATATATAATTAATATAAGAATGTAGATGTACATGTTAATTGTAAAAATAAATATATTATTTCTAACTTTTAAGGTGTTTATTAACTTCAAATATTATGATCTGCTGTAACGTATTAACACTTGACGAATTAATAAATTTATTTGTATTAGTGATTACTGCAAACTAAAAAGTATGATATTCATTTCTTTGCGAATCTATGTTGAATTTTGAAAAATGTGTTTAAAATAATTCTAAAATATTAACGTTATTCTAAAAATACATTTTTTTACAAAATATTAAAACGTGTAAATCGTGTAATTAAATTCATATGAATAATATTGTTTTGCACCTCAGAAATAGAATATTAAAAAAGTATTGTTCCCATAGAAAAATATTTATTTTACAATAAATTCCCTATAATATATATATAAGCTTCAATATTCAGAAGTGAGACCGTATCAACCTAGAAATTCCCAATATCCTTAAAGCAAACATTTGATATTTCTCTCGCACAAAAGTTTGGCCAAAGCGCTCTCTTTGTTTCCAACAATGTATTTCGGTTTTAGTAGATATTGACCGAAAACGAACACTTTACTATTTTCAAACAAAACTATTAGTATCTTTATTAGATACATGTGTATATTATCAGTCCGTCTCATGTTTTAGTCGTGTGTGGTGTAAAGTACATTGCACTAAAGCCATTCTAACTTCCTGTTGCCACGAAAAAATATTTAAAATACTTTTTTCCTATGTCACTTCTTCTGGAGTTCTTGTTGTGTTTTTTATCCCACAGTTTATTTGTTTATGAACTACGCCCGATGCAAGCGTCTATGCAACTTTATATTCGATTTTATAAAGAGAAAAAGAGAGATGATACATATTCGTTTAAATACTTAGAACAGAATTTTAACAATATTATTTATTAATTTTAATATATATATATATATATATATATATATATATATATATGTGTGTGTGTGTGTGTGTGTGTGTGTGTGTTTTGTGTGTGTGCATGTGCATATAATATTTCTTAATTTAAAAAAATGTAATTCAAATTCGAATTAACATTCCATTGTATGTTTTATTACATAAACACCATTATATTTCGTCTCGTGTAATAATTATTAATAATGAATGATTTACGTTTATTTTTCCCTAATTACTGTGGTTTTCAAGTAAAAAAAAGTAAATAACATATTAATTTTATACTATATATATATATATATATATATATATATATATATATATATATATATATATATATATATATGCTGAACTATTTAATAACTGAAAACATTGTTTAAATTTAAATTGATTTTAGTAATATATTAAACATTATTATTGTTATTTATTCGTTACCTGCATGAGATACAAAAAGAAATAATTTAATTCATAATCACATTCATCAAATATTCTACATTGTATTTTTTGTACAATATAAACTATAGAATCTCAATTTGAAGATGACAGAAGAATTTGAATTCACATTTGAAATGTTTTAAAATGAAATGTATACATGTATCAACAGGAGCATTTAACAAGCGCGTGAAAGATATTCAGTAAATTACTTGACTGATTGTGTTTTATCAATGAAGACATTTGTACTTATTAGATGTTCCTCGTTACATACATACATTGATGACTGTTTACGCAT
Source organism: Neoneuromus ignobilis (assembly GCA_029203775.1). NCBI lineage: Eukaryota > Metazoa > Arthropoda > Insecta > Megaloptera > Corydalidae > Neoneuromus > Neoneuromus ignobilis. Next base: position 30,103,534 of record CP092090.1, read on the forward strand.
ATAAATTATTTAAATGCTTTTATATGTTTTTTATTCTTCTTTTTTATCATTAAGTAATTTTATAGTTCATTTCTTTTTTTATAATTTAACAGTATGAAAATATTTTTGATATACAAAATTTATCAAAAATGTGTTTCGTTTCTAAGAATTTTTTAAACATTTCTTGTGTTGAATATGAAATGAACATTACTAAAAGTTACTATTTATTTTATAAATGCAATTTGTTAATGTATTATTTATAGATATATATTCTTAAGATAATACGTTGAAATAAAGCGAAAAAATTTAATAAAACTAAATACTTGAATAGTCTTATGGTTTTAAAGTAGTTAATTGTGATGTTAAGGTGTTATATATATATATATATATATATATATATATATATATATATATATATATATATATATATATATATAATTCTTATATTACTATTTTAAACAATAGTATTGGAGTACAATATTTAATAGTAGATTTAGAAATAAAAACTTTTTTTAATAAATACAACACTATATGAGCATATAATAAATTAAAAAAATTCTTTAAGAATCAATCATGTTACCTGTTTGACTATTATTACTTCATAACAGTTTATTCAAAAAATACTTCAAAATCATGGAAAAAAAATGTTCAAAAATAATTTTTGTTCTAATCGTTTTGACAAAAGAACAGAATAAATGATACTTATTTAAGCTAAATTTTAAAAATTGAATATTTTAAATTTTATTTGATCACATTAACAGTCTAGTAGTGAACAACAAAAAGTGGAACATAACCTACAATTAATACTATTTTTATGTTTGTCATATGATTTGGATAAAATACTTTTTTAATATAGCTTATTAAATACGGTATGAAAAGATAACACCAGCAAATTTTTATTAAATTCTTGTACAGATTCAAAACGTTATAAAAATATATAAGATTTAAGTATTATTAAAGCTTGTTTCCTTTACGTTGTTGATTTATAAAACTTTTTATATATATATATATATATATATATATATATATATATATATATATATATATATATATATAATTACATTATTTCTTATAGTACTATAAGTTATATCAATATATCAGAAATATTCTATTAGTTATCACATGTGGTTTATCATATCCTATGTTTTCAGTTTAATGTCTATATTGAATCATTAATTGAGTATATACGTGTATGTCAGAGACCCCTTTCAAGCATGATAGGGTGTTCAAACCGGAAGTATTTACAGTTAGTACGTATGTTTGAAAGCTGTCTGTCACATACTCCGTTGTGCAGTACTAGACATTATTCGTTAAGATAATGGGATATTACTTGAACAGATTATTGTTGCTGATAATTTAGTGTACTGGGAACAAGCACAAGATTATTAGATTATGGGAGGGGATATTGTTCATTTAACAAAATCCACTTTATTATTGTATGTATTTCAAATGAAATGTACTATAATTTTTTTTCTACGACCTCATTAATGTTATATGACTATTCAAATATTTTCAAAAATCAATTATACTGTATTTTTCACTCTGGTTAACGCTTACGTCTATGCCATATATCAATGTTGCATTGTAATTAATTCATTAATGTGTATAAAAAATATGTATTTTCATATTCATTAATGTATTAAATATATTTGTATATTCAACAAATTTAACAAGTACTATATTCAAGATTAAATTCGAAAGTTGTTTGTTAAAAAAGTGGTTTACTATTTTTACCGTTTTATCAAACGTTTGTAAATTATTTTTAAATAAACCGACAGCTGCATTTTAGATTCTTCAAAACTAAGAAAGTATACTATAAAGTGTTAACTTTCAATATTTTTTGTTTGAATTTTATGCCATATGTTCTTCATTTAATAATATTTTTATTAATTTATACATTTTCCGTTATTTTTTTAAATATCTACACGAGTATTTTTGTCAATTTTAAATATTTAGCAAGTAATAACTCGTTGTAAACACGTTTATTCATAAATCTAATTATACATGACATGGTAAAAATATGTAATATTAAATTTACGACCTATAGTTTTTGAAATAATATATCGTATCGTTGCGAAATAAATAGTAACGATTAATTGTATTATATAAAGCGATGATTAATTAATCTAATGTCATAAGAAATAACACATTATATAATCTAAATTTGAAGGTAGGTTAGATTGATTAAAACCCGGCATTCCTGTCTAAAGTAGAAGATTGCAAAGGTCACGGTCTCATAACTCTTGAACTCTGTCACCCTACCCATCTTTCAACATTGAGATTGACTCATTGCCAGACGCAAATACCGATGTACAGAAATGAACTGACACCGTCTATCTCTTTTATCGTTAGCATCATTCCATATGTATCTGAAAAACTCTTTCTATTTCCAATGTAAACATAATATATACTTTACATATGGATCAGCTATATAAAAGTTGAGTATAAAACACAATATCAAATCCACAGGCTTATAACATTTTGTAAGCATTATTTGATGTTAAAAAAACCTAACCATATACTTTTGTTCATTTCATTATTGTATTTGTATTATTTAATCTAATAATTTTAATTGTATACTTTTCATTTGTATTCAATATTTCTTTGTTAATTTTGTAATTTACTATAAAACTCTTTATTTAATAATGAATTAATAAAATGCAATATTTTTTCTTTGTAAAGAAGTCATTATAATATAAATCAATAATTTACAATTAAGCAATCTATTTTTTAATAATATAGAAATTTTATTAAAAAGATTAAAATATATGCGGTTACTACAACTTATTTTTTTAAAAAATATTTTTTTATTTATTTTTAAAATTTCTTGAAAGAAAATTCTTATAGATGTTACATTAAAAATAGTTTACCTTTTAAGTACAAAATACATGTAAATTATATTAAAAATTAATATTATACTTTAAAAATTAGTATTATAAATTAAAAAACATGAAATACAAAATGTAATTGTTTTGTCAATATAAACTAGTACAATTTTTAAAAATTTAAACATTTTTGAATGAAATGTTTTTGAAATAAGTAAATTTACAAAAACATATATTTGTGAAGAATTCAAAAATACATTAGTGTAATAAAAATAAGAATCGTTTAAAAATATTAATTAATATTAAAATATGTCTAAAATGATAAAAAATAAAAATGCAACGAACAAACATTTTATTAGTTAGAATTTAAAACTGAACAAATTTTAAGTCAACTATCAGATTTTTAGAAATCTTATGAAATGCTTGAAAATAAACAATAATAATAAAAATATTTATATAGAAAACAGGTTTTTTACTTTCGCAATTTACATAATTAGTCAATAATAAATATTTATATTTCAATTTCTGATGAAGTAACTATGATGATTCTCCAGAAATTTATTAGAGTCATATTTAGTATGCGTAATATTTTTTAAGAATATGATAAAATTATTAAATCACGTTTAAATTTATATATTTAAATAATAACTTCAACATAAGTCCAACATTATATATGACATATACATGACATAATAACGAATTACAAGTTAAATTCGTTAATATCAGTTATTCAGTAAGAAACTATTTCGACATTCAAATAAATATAAATAAGTATTATTTTTCATCTAAATTTTAACATAGTGAAGTATTTCTATATTAAATTAAAGTCGAATTAATCTACTATTCCATACCTATTTAATTGTATTTTGTTTTTTTCCTTTTATTCATGAAATCTTTCCTTACTATTTACAAATATCATAACATTTGAAATATTTTCATTACATTCACTATAATAGTACAAATTCAAAATTTCTATGATTCTTTTTTATTAAATTAATAACGTAGATAATTTTGTCTTATTACAACATTATTAAGATATTATAATTTAGAAATTGATCTTTTATAAGGAAAAGTAAGAAGTATGTCAAACCAAGAATTAAAATTTACTGAAGTGGAACAGCGTCAACTATTTATCTGTTTTCAAGCACATTCAACCAACAATTTCTTAACAATTACTTTGTGTACTCAAGTTTCACTGTTTTTTCCACATTTCAATATGTAGTACAAAATATATTATAAAATAATTGTTTATAAGAAAAAAACATTTGTTTACTAAAAAAATACTGACTGGAAGGCACAAAAAAATAAATTGATAAATCAGTAGATTATCGATACATTTTTTTAAAAAAATATATGAGAACAGCAGATGATTTAATAAAAAAATATTTAGGGACATTGTTGATAATAATAATATGATTTTATTGCATTAAACTACTATAGGTCAAATGAAAAAGAAAACAAATTCAAATAACATTTCCTTACAAAAATGATGTAATATAAAACTATCATTTCCACTTATAGATAAAAATTTTAATACGCACCTTAATAAGATTGAAAGACCTTGCATGAAGCATAACATTAAACAAATACGTGTCACCTGTCGGACGTAGATTATAAAAATGTGTAAAGTAGATGCATGTCCATACCTACATATATGTAAATGTAATTCTGTTTCAAACTGTATCATTACATGAATCAGCACATCTTAAATTTAAATATAAAATAGTTGTAGGAGAACACATTTACTTTGAATAAATGATATATAAACCAAAAATATGTTTAAACAAGTCTAATTTAATCTGTACAAAAACTTGCAATATGTTAATTTAAAACTAAAATATGTCAAACATGTGATGTGTTAAAAACATTTTTACAATCAATATCGATTTATAATTGTGTTTATTTTTTTAATATTAGATTAAATCAACCAGCACATTTTTAAACTTTCTATCGAAATACGAAAGGAAGAATTTATTCATTAAAATAAGTTCTGTATAAAAAAAATCTATGTAATTTAATAAAACGTTTTTAAATAGTTAATGAAAGTAATATGATACGAGGAATAAATGATTCAGACTTTAATATAAGAAAGCTACGCCATAAAAGGTTATTCGACTGAGTTTTAAAAACTGGTGTGTTTTTACCTGTATACTTAAACATATTTTACAACTCGAATCGTAAAACATAAATCAGCCATAACACAGGTAAAAAGAAGACGTGTGAGACCTGTAACCTACTTACAAAAATATATAATTGTATTGCATATTGTTTATCAGTAAACATATAAAACATACGTATTTCTGTTTGGTAATATTACCTACTATTGTATTTTACCTGTACATATATATAAGGTCATCCAAATGTGATTCCTAGATTTGTGTTTTATTAAAATGAATCATGTATATATTTTTTTTTTAATAAAACACAAATCTAAGCGTCACATTTGTACTATTTATGAATAACGATTGTCTTAAAATATGTGTTAAATATTTAATATCCGAAAACCTAATTAACGAATGCATTAATGACAAAATATATATCAACTGTTAAAAAATTGAAACTTATTTTAAACTATAATGTTTTAAACTAAACATATTTTAAACTTAACAAAAAACTTAAAAAAATATGACACTGTCCTGACAACGGTTTTATTCTTTCATTATTATTATTACATCAATACTTTTTTTCATTATACCTTAATGTATAATAAAAATATATTCTTTATTTAAAAAGCAAACAGTAATCTTTAGTTTGAATTTTCTTTCCTTATTTCGACCTAAATGATAGCTATTTTATATCTTTTTTAATTTTTTCAAATGGTGTATTATTTTACAAAAAAAAAATGTGACTCTAAACAGTGAAATAATTTTCAAATCAAAATTTAAAATAAGGAACAATTTAAATACAAACTAATTTTTTGATTATATATCTTTTTATGATCTTAAATTGCAAAAATACCAAAATTGTCATTGAAACGTGCATTAGTATATATTTATATATTTTATAAGTATTATTATTTTGTATTATTTGGAAATAAGAGCTGTAATTATGTTAAAAGAATCAAATCATTCTCATGAAATTATTATATCTACGTTATCTACTTCTCACTTTAAAATCTGTGTTTCGTTAATGTTTTCATTAAATGCCACTAAGACTGCTATCTAATTATTTTCTTATATTCTCATGACCCAGAAAAAGCTACAAACAATTCATTTTATAATCATATTTAAATTCAAATTATGAAACATTAATATTTCGAGATAGTTCTCTTGGTTACATTCAATTGAATTTAATTAAAAAGTAATTTAATTCTCGTTTGTATTTATTATTTATAAAGTTGAAATTATTAGATATTACCTACCTACTTAATTGAATACTTAAATTATGAAACATAAACAATTCATATTTAAATCAATAATATTGAGTTATTACTAGTCAAAAGTAATTTATAGTAGGTGCTATAATTTTTTTATTTTATTTTAAAATCACAAATAAAAGTTCTTATATTAATAATTGATTATAGTACTTATTTTTAATTTAGTTATAAAAGAAGTACAAGTATTTAAAACTATAATTGTGTACAAATATAAAATCTGTGACACATAAATACACAAAGTTTAAAAGTAATTTTAACAACAATCATAAACACACACATTTTATACATAATACTCATTTACCTTTTTAATAGTATCATTCTTTCGTTTATATCTCCCATATATATTTTATCGTTTATTGTTTGGCATTAAAATAGAAAGTAAATTCAAACAATAAAAAAAATATTTCAGTAAATGATTAATTTAATCCATTGATTGTTTGGCAAGTTATTTTTATGTTGAAAATAAATATTAAATTTCAAATTAAAAATATTATAAAAAAATACATTATCTGTTTGTCCATTAAAAATATATACATTATTAATTGTGTTATTTCTTTTTTTTATTCATAAACTTACTACTCTTCTGATCGTAAAAAAGTCTGAAAGTTAATTCTATTTATATATCTATTTATTGTAATATAAAAATGCCAGTAGATCTTAAGAGTTTGTTATGTATTAAAGAAGAATAGTTATTTTAAAAAAATATATATATTCTGTGCACTTTACAGATCGTAGACTTAATTCCCGGTTCAATACCTGACATAGTGCACGAAGTTTATATATATGGCGGACGTGAAGTTCGTTTTTCATCACAACTCTTCACATCGCTACGAGAACTACGAAAGGTACACGTGGAAACAACGTCGAAACTTCTAGTCAAGAAACATTCGTTTATGAATCTGACAACAGCGTTACTTCTCTTAGAAATTGTCGAGTGTGGAACAGTTATTTTCGAAACGACTGGATTTAAAGGAATCAAAGGACCTTTAAAAGGTTCCATCCTTCGTACAGCTTACGTTTTAATTCAAAGTAACGCGTTCAGTTATTTGCTAGAAATGAAAATTTCCGATGTTCCTAGGTTAGAATTAGCAAACGAATCGTTTAAATTTGAATATCCACCAGTAGGAAGACATGGGCCAACCACAACGGTTAGTTTATACAATATTTACATTAAATAATTGATTTTATAGAATTTGCATTACGTTTCTAAGTACAAATACAAACCATTAAGATAATACAATGTACAAACATTTCAATAAATATATAAATCTTTTTGTTAATTCGATTTTATACGAAACTAAGAAAATGAACAAAACAAAACTAAAAGAATATAATACACAAAATACAATAGCTTTGGCACTATAGACAATTAACTTTAAATCTAATTTGAATAAAAGATTTTAAAATACTGTACTGTCACCATAATAGTATGACCATCGAAATGCGCAACAATGAAAAAAGTAAACATAAAGTGATTATTGATTATTGACCATTGATGTTAATGAGTGATTCATGAGTGTTCAGGTGAATTTGCTTCAATGTCAGAGCAAATTGTATTTTTGTATTACATCATATCTGATTATTTTTTTAAAAAAAATTACTTTGAGAAGTAATATTCACATGTATTAGAAAAGAATAATTTTAATGAATAATGAATCATTTATATATATATATATATATATATATATATAAATATTTTTGTTTCGTATGCAGATCCATTTACATAAAGTGATGATGTCCGAATTACCAGGAAATACATTTTCAACATCAGCAGCTCATATTTGGCTACAACATAGTGAAATTCGTATGGTTCGTGGACATGCATTCTCAGCAAACACTTTGTCAAGCATCGAACTAACTAACACATCTTTGCATCATATCGAAGCACAAGCGTTCAAGGATATAACTCTTGTGAACAGTTTGCAATTGATTGGATGTCGTATAAGAACACTCGAATCAGCTGCAATTATAGCTGGAATATCGAATTTAGCAATACATCATACAAGGTTTGTTCTAGTTTTCTAAGTGCTTCGTGATTTATCTAACTATGAATTTAAATTATTTATATGATTAAGTACAAAAAAAAACTATTACGTTTATTCATATTTTCAACATTTATATATATATATATATATATATATATATATATATAAATAAAATTTTGGTTACAGGATATCTGAAGTGAAATCTGGAGCCATAAATATAATAGCAGCGAACATTTCCTTGGTGCATTGTGTTTTCGACAAAATCCATTCAAAAGGCATCGTAGTCAAACAATGGAATCGAGTCGATGTTGTCAGCAACACTTTTCGTCATCTTGATGTTGAAGCGATCGATATATCGCTAGAAGATGCGCCGAAAGTTGATACATACGAATTTCGTTTTATTTCGAACGAAATTTACAATGTAGCACCATCAGGTCTAAAGTTTATCTCTGAGTTATCAGAATCAAAAAACACTATGCTTGATGTAACATTTGAAATGAATTTATTCTCGGAACTTTGTCATTGCAATATAAAAAAATGGTTAAGCGAAATACTCGGAATGACAACCGTATCTGAAAAACTCATTGACACGAGTTTTTGCTCGATTAAGTCTGTATTAGCAAGATGTTTCAATATAATGGAGGGTTTAATTAATATGAAAAATTTCACGGACTTGGTATGTAATAGTGAGAAACAAATAAACTGCCCCTCGCCGAATGAAGAAAAAGTGGGCATTATTGAAACAGTTACAAAGGAATTTTCAGCACATAACAATAGTGATTCCAGTTCATCTTCTACGAATAATCATTGGATTCTAGTTTTAATATTAAGTCTTGTGGTTTTAATTGCAATGTGCGGTGCGATAATAATGCTTTTAATAAAAGGTGGACTGTGGTTAAAGCGAAAAGGATATTGTGTACGGTTTCGTGGTTTCGAATATAGTGCAAATGATGAAATAGGTACAATCGAAGCTGAAGATATAATGGTAACTGTTGAAAATAAAATGAATGAAAGTGAAAATCTCCCTAGTGAACTAACCCCTGAATTATTGCAAACACTAAGAGAAAAACTCGAAGATCCAGCGACGTACAACGAAGCTAGAGAAATGATTGAACGACTCTACGACCATTTTTTAGTAGAAGAGACATATAATAATAACGACGAAAACGAACCCGAGGAGGCGCACCTGTACGAAGAATTGAACACGCGTCCTTCTGCAAATCAAGTCGAACACAGTCCTGAAAAAGTTACTCCAGCGCGGCCGTTCAGTTTCTTACGGCTAATCGAAGAACGATTTAATTTGTTACCCGAAGATGAAACACCGAATCAGACTAATCCAACATTATTGATCGGCGAATATTCAGAGCCTATGGACGCTGAGCCCAATCCTATTAGAAACTCCGATATTCATGTTTATTCAGAACTGCCTGTGTCGCCAATGAGCGGAAATAAAGACGCAATAACTAGTAGACCACTGCCAGCGAGACCAATTCGAAAAAATGACGCTGGTGAAGGCACTTCTCAAGAATTGAGACGCTTTTAATTGTTTGAAGGTAAAAATGTGTGTTTAATAGTAATAATAAGATAACAATTCATTTTTCATCATTACTCAGGTATGCATTCCATAATTTTAGTTTGTGAAGTGTGAAATCAATATACAGTAAGATAAAACACCAAGTGCCAAGTTTTAATATTGACACGAGAAAGTTTTTTGTCGAAATATTCAAAACATGTTATATTAAATAAAATAAATGTCAAACAATGAAATTATTAATTGCAGTACTATTTCAATATTATATATATATATATATATATATATATATATATATATATATATATATATATATATCAACAATTATTTCTACTCCTATAAATAAGTATTTTTATTTAATGTAATAAAGCTCATAATATAATCAATATGGATTTAATAAAAATAATTTATTAAAATCATTAGACAAAAATATTCATCGTAAATAGAAGTGATAAAAATCTGTTCACCCTTCACAATGAGAATAATAAAAATACAAAATATTCGCGTACAATTAATATCAATGTTTGGCTTTTATTTCATTTAAATCGGGAGATTACTGATTTTTGTATTTAGATTAATAATGTAGAAAATAATAATAAAAAAAAAACATTTATTTGAATAGACAATGAAACTTATTTCAGATATAATTGGTATTTATTTCATATAAAAATCGACAATTTCAAATGTTTTTTTTTTCATTCGGCGACTTAATTATGCAAATAAAAAAATTAACTAACTTGAAATAATTCTATGTATTAACACATCGCATGCAGGCAACGCGTCTCGACGACGCCTTTCGCGCTCTAGTAATAGTATGCGAAAGACGTCGTCGACGAGACATTGCCTGCATACAATGTGTTAAGTGAGTAAAGGTTTTTTTTATAAGAATTCGTTATCAGATAAATAACAGCGAATGAACAGTTGCAAATTATCAGTCTGACTTATTCTTTCGAAAATGTATTAAAAAAAAAATAGTATTAAAATATGTATTCAGCGGCTCTTAAGTTCAATAACAAGTACTTGAAATTATTACGATCGTTTCCCGTTAAAGCAATTGCTTATTAACATTAGCATTAATAGCACTTGTAAAATTACACATTAATAAAAACTAAATTTGTACACATTATTACATTAAAAGAAATTAAAATTGCAAACTTGTAATAATTACAAACATATGTGTACTTATTACACATACATTTATATGTTAATATATGAATGTGTTACTTCTTTAAGATACTCGTATGAAAGTACGGAAATAAAAACAAGATATGTTTTGAACAAAGTACATAGTTACCACAGTTACACGCTGATTAAACAATTAAGTTTGCGAAACAAAGTCACACTACTTCAATATCTTCAATGATATATGCACTTCCTACTACGCATGAATGAATGAGCAGATATACAACGATAGTGTCAAAATGTTATCAACATATATATATATATATATATATATATATATATATATATATATATCCTCATCCTTATCATCATCATCCTATTATACACATCTTGATGAAGGTATCTCCAAAAGTTTCCACTTTCAGTCTAATGCCTCCCCTTCCATTTTACACCGACGGATTTTCTTATATTCCTATCCTATCTACCCATAAATCTCTTCTTGGGTCTTTTTATATTTTTGAATTTCTAAGCAATAATTTCTGTTTTCCATTGGTGGTCCTTTCTTTTTACTACATGATCTGCCCATTTCCATTTGAAACTATTTATTCTTGTAACATTCGTAAATTTTGTTTATTATCAAATCCGCTTATTTCTCTTTCTGTCTCACGTGTTATACGTAATATGCACCTTTTCATGCTTTTCAATATTATCTGAACTTATTTACTTCAATATTTTACCCATTTCACTACCATTAGTGAAATAAGCCAAAATACATTGACCAAACACTTTTTTTAAAAAAGAAACATTCAACTTTATAGGTTAAGAATTTATTTCGAATCGATACTATATTCCATTTGTATTCTCCAGATCTCTTCATCTATAATTATTCCTTTTGTGTTAATAAATTGTATATAAATACATATAGTTTTTAACTTCTATTTCTCTTCCTTTTAATTTGATTTTTCTCTAATCTGCAAATTCATTATACATTCGCGATCAAAATAAGACCATTTTTTATTTACTTTGTCTAATTCTTTTGTTCTTTTTAAAAAATCGTCTAGGCTTATTAAAAAAATAATAATGTATAGTCAGCAAATCGTAGATGACTTAAATATCTCGTCTGTTTTTACTTTTATTCCTTCGAATTCGTCGTTTAGTACCTTAAATACTTCTAGTGTCACTCTAAATAGCTTTAGTCATACAGTATCGCTCTGTCTCGCTCCTTTTATTATTTTAAACTTTCCTGTTTTTCCTGCACTTATAGAGAATACAGCATGTCAATGAACATTTCTTAAAATTTCAATATATTCAATTCATATATATATATATATATATATATATATATATATATATATATATATATATATATATATATATATATATATATATATATATGTACATATACACAGAAAAACTAAATTTCATGTATTATTTATTTACTAAATCATGTATTATTTATTTCCTAATTGAATTAAGAAAGAAAATTGTCTATTGAAAAATATATATTCATGGAATATAAATACACATATACACAGACGTTTTAAACCGATTGTAGGATAAGATATGTACATATGCTTTAATATTATAAGCATTCAAATCCGTGTCTTAATAACATTTCTATCCTATTATCATTTTATTTTTACTTAAAAAATAAGACTTATCAAATAGGATAATATTTTTATAATTTAAATGAAACAAAATTACTAAAAATACCTAAATACGAAAGAATAATCAAATGTTCGGAAAAGTTAAAAATGTAACTTTTTGTTTTTTTTTTCAAATTTCTCACAAAATGTTACCACTTCATATATCGCGAATAATATAAATAATGCAATACTCTTTTATTTAAATTTATTGTCAGTTTCAGAATATTTTTAAACGTTTTTTATTATTATATTCAAACTATTATCTGCGTAGATAAATAAATTGTTATAATAAAATTTTGTACAGTCCGTAAATGACAAACTTAAGAATTAAGTAAAAACACACTCTTTGTAAATAAAAAAATGCATTTATATTAACGACTATTGTTATAAATGAGTTTCATTGTCAAATATAGCTAAAGTATGTAAAATAAGAAATATAATCAATTTTATTTTGCCTTTTAGTATCGAAATAACTGTGATAAACATATAATTAACTAATCAGTTTGATAGTGCATATACTAATTAATTTAATTAAAACAGATTATTACTTAAATTGTATTTATGTAGCAAAAAATTAATAGGCATTGTTGATATTTCTTATATCCTTTCATTTTTTATATTTAAAAAAAATGATTAAATAGTTTTCACCAACATATTGCAAAAATAGATTGTTTGTAAAAAGGTTAAAATTAATAAAATGCCCTCCGAAATTAAAAAAGAATTAAAAGAGGCTAAATTATTGTATATCTAAAATTAGATGTTGAAGTTATGTGAAAAAATATATTGATATTATTTTCTTTTTATTATTTTATATTTTATGCTGAATAAATTTATGGATTGAAAAGCCACTTAAAATTATATATATATATACTCGTACACATATATACATTAATGTGTGCAAAATAACTATATATCAAACTGATTAGTGATGTATAAGTATAGCCACTGATTTTTAAAAATGGTTGATAGTGGTATAAGTTTTTGTAGTCATGCATTAAATATTATTATAAGTTTATTGTATAGTTGAAAATATAAATATAATAAATAATAAAAATTATATATAAACTATATATCTAATGTAATATTTCATAGAGCCATACTAGTTTATTATTCTGTGATTATGATTAAATTTATCAATATATAAACTGAGTTTCAATACTAATAAAATACCAATTATTTGTTTTAACGAAATTTCATATAGATTTTTTTTACGAAATATCGTTTTAACAACGTATACTTGAAATGTCACCGTTTTTTTAAAAAAAATAAATAACGACTGAAATTAGAAAAACGAATATTTTTATGTTAAGAAATATCATTTTTATATTAATGTAGAAAATTTTTTTCGAAATAAATTCATTTTTTATATAATCAGTTATAATTATTGGCTATACAGTAATTATTTTCTGAAATATGTTCCTAAATTTTCAATTAAAATATTAATATATCCATATTGATTGATCAAACGTTGTCATTTATAAATGATTTAATCATGGATATATTACTAGAAAAATAATTTTTCATAATGCTATTAAATAAATATATTAACTGTACATATTTTGTGAATAACTGTATTTTAAATAATGTAAACAAATAACGTGTAAAGTCAAATGCTTTTGTATATGAATAAATTTATTCAGTTATTTATAACTTTATGTCCATTATCCTTTTAAAGTTTTCCTATTTTTCCATATTTCAGATAAAAACAGTTATTTCTGTGTAAAAACAATAAACAAATTATTTATTGTAACAAAATAACAGATATTATTATTATTATGTATTTAAGTGTTTAAAACATATTTAAGCATTGATTGAAGAAATGAAACGTTTCAAAATTATGTTAACCATTTTATTAACTTTTTTTATTTCAAAATAGTATAAAAAATATTTTTAGATCAGAGTACAGACACTGAAAATAAATTGAAATAGTAGGTAATGTGATGAGGTCGACAAAGAGTTCAAAACGATTTGAACCATTTGGTCGATGACGCCACACAGTTATTAACAAATTTAATGCAATCATGAGTTGAAAAATGTCACACGCAGTATTTATCTATGTATGAGATGCTTGCATTTTCACCAAACATAAAACGCAAGCGTCCGTTTATTAATCTCCGGATCTTATACGTGATTTGAAACTAACTACGTGTTTGAAATATATAATGTTATTATCTAATATATATATATATATATATATATATATATATATAAACACACACACACACATACATCAACTTGAACCAACATGCATAATAAAATAAGTAATAATTTATGTAATACTTATTTTAATTTAGTATTGTACTTTATATTCAACTTGCAAAGAACATCAACAAAAATTATTTCTAACTGTAAACCAAGGCATTTTGAGTTAGAAAGCACATTTGTTTGATAAACAATTATAATTTCATAAACTGGAGAAATAAAAAAGCACTGATTTTTTGTTACCTTCTTTTTTTAAAATGTCTTAATATAAAATCATGAATGTATTCAATTTATTCAAAATATTATTGTTATAATATTCTCAAACGTAAAAATTGTGGTGTTTATTCACAATAATTATATTATTTGACTAAATACAAAAAAAGAAAAAAAAACAGTATTTTTCTTTTAACTAATTCTGTGTATTAATAGTAAAGAAAATTTTATTTCGGACATTATATTGATAAAAATATTAATAACGAATGAACTAAACTCTTTCGTAATATATAAATATTAGTTACAAATTTATTTTTGTTAAAAAAACAATTTACTTCCATACTGGTTACAAAAATATATTCAAGTTGACTAAAACTAAACAACGATGAATGAAAGATAACATAAAGGATGTGAATAAGTATCGTATTTTAAAACACTGTTTATAAAGAACAGTGTTTCGTTTTTAAAGAAAACATGCTTCATTATCGTAACACTAATGAAATATTTAACTTGGCGATATGTAACTATTTAAAATCACAACATTCTTACGTTTTTTTAGTGATGGAATCTTTTACATTAAGAAAAGTAATTTGCTTTCATACCAAAAATGGTACAAACATAATTTTATTGACTGCTAAGGGACATATATTCATATATCCATACATACACACACACATACATACATACACACACACATACACACACATACATATACCTTCAGTCCGGAAACTAACAGAACTTTCTCATTTAAATTGCACGCGTTTCTAGATGGTCATACAATTTTTTTAAGTTGGTACATCTATCAATGACGTGTAAAATTTCATGACGCTACACTCAAAAATGATTCGGAATGCTAAAAAATGGTTTCAAAAACCGGAAAAAATAGGACGAAATTCAAAAACTGCGCCCCAAGGAATATAATTTTATATTCAAAGAGAAATCCATTTAAAAGCTCTGAATAAATCAAACAGGATTTGAATTTGCCAGTAAATGCTTTAACAGGAAAAAAACGGTTGATTAAAGCAAACTTAAATGCAAGATGTCCGAGGAAAGTGTAATTACTAAATAAGAGGCAAGTAAAAATCAAGATAAACTTCGCCAAAATGCATGGAGAATGACCGCCTGAAAAATGGCTTAATTTTGGAGTGATGATTCCAAAATAGTTTTATTTAATCTTAGTAGTGGACAACAATACGTTCGAAGACCTCAGCGTAATGAATTTGAATCAAGATACACCACAAAAATTATAAAACATGGTGGATGCAATGTTATGGCGTGGGCTTGTTTTTCGTAGTTTGGTGTAGGTCCAATTTATTGGATTAAGGAAAAAATGAATGTGTATATATATATATATATATATATATATATATATATAAACATGCATGTGTGTGTGTATTTAAAAGTAAGTTGATAGAAACAATGCGACGTACTTCTCAAATAAAAACTACTGAAGTGTACAAATAAGAACTTGTTTTCAACAGCATTCCATTAGTTATACTGATAAAAAAATACTTATTATAAGACAATTTATTGTTATTCCTTTAAAACAAATATATTTTACTAGATTTTTTCAAAAAAACAATTTTGCCTTCTATATTCATTAAAATCTTATTTTGAACATATAATTATTTTTTTCTGTATAAAAGTACATTTAATTATTATATCATAGTTATATTTAAAAAAATCCATCCAGAATGTCACTGACACTTAAATAAACCATTTATACATATTTACTTATTTTTTCCAAATAATATTATAGATTTTCATCAATCAATTAAAAAAACATCATTAATTTCTGATAAACACACAAACAAATGTATATACTAAAAAATTTCGTAAAAAAAAATATCTGCACAATTTGTTAATATACAACAGTATATAAATAAATGCAGATTACATTCGTAAAGACTAAAGACGATGGAAGCAACGATGGTAGTCATCGTTGTATGCAAAAAAAATCAAAAACTATGGCTAAATATACCAGTGCCTATTTTTGTTAGTCCAGTATGTAAAAACGTCGCACGTCCGTGAAAGCGAATAAACTCAGTGATATGTTTTCTCAATCCAGAAAGAATTTCGATCACCATGTTCGAATATCTTTCGTTGTTGTGAAATACAACATAATATTAATTCAAGACACCACGTTCCATAACACGAGACTATTTGCACCTATTTTATTTCCATTTTCTACACAATTTTAAATTCAATACTGGAAAGTTGTTACGTTTATATTATTTATGTTTTTAGATAATATGCTCATATTTACATACTTAACAAACTACATACGTATGTAGACTTCATACTTAACTACATGGTAATACTTTTAATTTACAAATGTTTGTCTATATATATATATATATATATATATATATATATACACACACACTCGTCCCTCAATTTACACGGAGTAGCCGTTCCATGGATTTGTTTTACGCGAATGAAAATCGCGTAAATTGAGTCTGTCGATACAATAGAAAAAATATTGGAAATAAAAGTTAGTAAAGTTGTAGAAACACATATTTATTTCATATAGCTTAACAAAAAAATAAAGACATTTTAGAAAACAAAAGTAGATATATTTTATTCGGTGTCACTATCGCTACTGTAAATCAAAACAATCAACCTTTTATATATTTATATCGTGCTTTTACACGTTCAAGTAAGAATTTGCGTCACTCTGATATATAATAAATTTCATGAAAAATTATATAAAATGAAATCTATCTGATCGCGTATAAAAAGTGCCGCGTAAATCAAAACCGCGTAAAAAAAGTCCCGCGTAAATTGAGGGACGGATGTGTGTGTGTGTGTGTGTGTGTGTATGTATATATATATATATATATATATATATATATATATATACATTTTTACATTTTCTTTTCTTTCTGTTATAACTGTAATAGAAAATTTCTGAAATTGATATACTCAAACTATTTATTATATAATCACCAAAAAAGTATATAAACACTTCTGAAAATTAAGTGTAGTGAAAATTTTATAACATCCAAATTCAGTTAAATTAATAAATTTAGTACATCTAATTATTAAATCAAAATCCGACAACGTAAATATATTTTGATAAAATATATTTCATATCAAAATTTATTGAATATTTATATTACTAACATTAATAATTTTTGACATCAAATTTAATTCAAATGTAAATTCATTGAAAAAAGAATACTATTTTCAACAAAAACATACACAACACTATTTTTTGTAGAACATATATAATAAACTGGAATCTATTTTTTAAAAATAAAATTATTTTATTAGAAAAATAAATATCTATAATAAATATGTCCATCTAATATTTATTCATATTTTTTTTTTCAAAAAAATAACAATGTACAGAACAGTGAATATTTTTAATGAAACATTTTACTATCTATCTAATATCTAAAAAATACATATTTTGATGATTATTTTTACATTACATATCCAAAATCAGTTTAAATAATAAAGTAAAATATATTTTTCATATTTTATTCCAAATTCATTGCGTTACTGAAAAAAATCAAACGATTTCTATAACGCTCACATTCTGCATTTTAAACATGATATCACACTAAAAGTAAAGTGAATGGCTGGAATTCCAGATATCGGCAAAATATAATTAGCACATTTTGAAGAGACAAAATAACTATAAACATGTGACGAAGCTCGAGTTATAATAGAAATATATACGATATTCAACCTAATAATAATATCAAATAGAGTTGAGAATTATACGTCGCGTTTAAATCTAAACAGTTTAGAGAGACCCCAAGGAAAACAGCTTGTCCTTTTCGTATATTTCACGACATTAAATGTGTAAGACTATCACAATAGAGCGGATTAACATACACAAGTACATTATATATACATTTATAGAATAAATCTTATGACAGTATTAAATTTTTACTTAGACGTATACATGTAAAAAGGGTATATTATATTATATATATATATATATATATATATATATATATATATATATATATATATACACGAGGGTCGTTTAATAAGTATTATAAATTTATTTATTGTTTAATTTAATTAATTAATTAATTTAAATTAAATTTTCAATTTAGTTTTTCTTACTTTTTTATCATACTTATCAAACGACCCTCGTATGTATATATATATATATATATATATATATGTATAAAATAAAATAAATATCCGTTATCAATACCATAAACCAATGATTCTCAACCACTGTGCCACGGCACTTTAGTGTGCTGCGAGATTCTTGAAGTATGCCGCCACTGCGAATACCCATACATAAGCGAATACCCATACTTTGAAGGAAGAAGGACTAATTTTGGTATGTAATAACCGAGATTTAATTTCAAAACATTCAGAAGAATCAATTAATTCGTTCTGGATGAATCTTAGATACGATTATCCAACAATATCACAAAAAGCTTTAAGTGTGTTATTACAATTTTCAACATCTTATTTGTGCGAATTCGGATTTTCGGCTTTGACCGACATAAAAACGAAAAAAAGATCCAGACTTTTAAATCTGGATCACGAAATGAGAGTAGCATTATCATTTTTACGCCCAAATATAAATGAAGTTATCAAAAAACACCAAGCTCAAATTTCGCATTAAATGTAACTTGTATTTATCATTAAATAAACATTTTGTTTACTTTGTAATGTAATTTCATTTTATATTTCATTGAAAATTATTATCGTATGCTATTTTTACAAAATATATTATAGGTACATCAATCAATTAACCAAGTGAAACTCTTTTAAATTTACCTTATTGTTAGTGTGTCGCCAAATTTTTAAATTATTAAAAGTGTACCGTGACGAAAAAAAGGTTGAAAATCACTGCCATAAACAGTTGCACTTAAAGAAATATTACATTAATTTCGTATAAGATAATAAAAATGGATTAATGAAAATTCTAAGTTTTTTAAAAATATCTATAAGCATTTAATATTTGAAAATACTGATATACAACTGTAAACAAAACTCACAATATTAATGAAGCTATTCTTTAAGTTAAGTTTCGTGTTTGATTAGTACATCAACTTTTTTGTATTTGTGCTATTTTCAAAGTAACTTCTAATTGATTACATTTAAAAAAAAAAATAAAAACGACTTTTATTTATGTACTTACTGAAATTTATTTAAAATTATTAAAGATAGTTTCTAATAAATAAAATTTTAAACTTTTGTATGTTAGTTTATTTAATACATTATTTTGTTTACTTCTCTATTAATTTTATTTTACTTTTAGAATTTTATTAAAATTATTTAGTTTACACTTCAACCCCTAACAAAATGTGATATAAGAGGGTCGTTTGATAAGTATGGTAAAAAAGTAAGAAAAACTGAATTAAAAAAAATAATTAAATTAATTATTCAATTAAATTAAACAATAAATAAATTTACCATACTTATCAAACGACCCTCGTACACTAACGTGCAAAATTATTCGCCATATGGGTAACATAAGCAATTTATTGATATAATTCAATAGTCGTTAAATGAAAAAAAAAATTTTTTATTTAATTGATAATAAATATACCATTCATTAGAAAAAATATATAAAAAAAGTTTTTAATTTAACGACTTTATTGAATTATATCAATAAGTTTCTTATGTTACCCATATGGCGAATACTTTTGTCTAATATATATAAATAGGTGGTCCAAATGAGACTGTAGGATAGGTAAATGTATGTCAACCCTTTTGTCTCATTTGGTGCACCTATATATATATATATATATATATATATATATATACATATATATATATATATATATATATATATATATATATATATACAAATGTAACTCCGCTTTATAGTCACGAAGCATAAGCTTTTCAGTATATCATTTGGCATTTCACATGTCTAGTAGAGGTTTGTTAGTGGGGGTATAAAGTGCCGCTGCAATAACTGGAGTAGAGAAGTAATAGCATGAAAATAGTAACACTGGACAAGCATGTAACGTCAATGTGTGCTGAATATCGCGAATCAAAAATCAGTACATTGATCTTGTTTTTATCTTGAGTAATAATTTTACATAAAAACATATACATACATGTATATAATGTGTACACACACGCACGCACGCACGCACACACACACACACACACACACACGAAGTAAAAACTTTTGACTACTCAGCTAAGAATAAAAAGGATAATATTAGGAATTTTTAAACGTAATCGGAAAACCTGTACATGAATACGAGAACAGGTAAAAATAATTGATGTAATAGAACAAATAACATCGATGAAATATGGGTATGGACAGACACATAGCAAGAAGAGAAATCTATAGATGACAAAAATAATTATGAAACGGCGACCAAGAGACGAAATGAAACTAAGAAAGAGACCTTATCAAAGGTAGATGGATGATATTGTGAAATATAGTGGAGTACCGATTGGATGAGATTAGTTACGAATAAGAAACACTGGAAGAATCTTAGAAAAATATTTAAGATTTTTTGGTGATGATAATATATTATGTATTATAATTCATGTATATTTTTGCAAATTTTCCTTGTAAAAAAACACTATGAACAATAATATTGCAGACACACGTATTTATAAGATTCCAGTTTATATAGGTGTTAAATATATATATATATATATATATATATATATATATATAGAGAGAGAGAGAGAGAGAGAGAGAGAGAGTTATGTATGTCAAATCTGCAAAGAAAATTTTATTGATTTTAGTTTATTTAACGATTATGATTAACTTTATTTTTTTATTATTTAATGTGACTCATCATTCCATCGTTAACCCTACCTGTTTAATTAGTCACAACATCGCAGATCGAATATTATTAAAACAAGATTAGACCGGAAACCGCACACGCAAATCGCGAATAGTTCTGTTCTACTGAAAACATATGCCAAAATCTAAATATTTACTTAGATAGATCTGTGTGTATGTACGATTTGCGTAGAGATACTAAATGTTTGAATGTTAATGTTTTTCAAAGAAACGCTATTACAATAAATCTTCATACACAAATATCAACAAAAATTAGCTTTTGGTACGGGGAATATTATTTATTCTTTTTTAGAACATTATGAAAGAAAATAATGAAAAATATAGACAATATCTATTAACTATTTGCTATTACACGGCATCTAGAATATATATAATGAATATATAATATATTAGATATACAAGTATGATTCCGCCGTTGTTTTGCAAATAAAAACACGTTTATTTTAGTAAAATTGTAAGAATTTTTTTATTCAATATAATTTCCATCGTTAGTTACAATATTTTCCCATTTTTTGATAACTTATGAATTCCATCAAAAAAAAATATTTTTTTTCTTGTTTTGATGCAATCCAACCATCAAGTCAATTTTTAACGTCTTCAAAACAATTAAAGTGCTGCTTTGAAAGTGAGTATGGCATCGACCGAAACAAATGATAATCAGAAGGAGCAATATCTGGTGAATACGGAGAGTAGGGTAAGATTTCCTAGCCAAGTGCTTCTAATGTTTCTTTCACTAATTTAGCAATGTAGGATCTAGCGTTATCGTGCAACAAAACCAATTTATTGTGTCTATTGGCCCATTCTGGTCGTTTTTGTTTCAATGCACGATTCTGATACAACCAAATACACAACATAACCTTTTTCCCATGAATATTTGGTTTTGCAGTCGATGCTGATACTTGGCCTAGATCTGCCCATGAGTGACAATTCGAGCAAAAACATTTTTTTTTGGAATTGTGTATGCAACATTTCACAGGTTGTTTTTCACCTTTCGATATCTCTTTCTTTCAATTCATGTGGCACTCATTTTCTTTCTTTTTAAATTTTTCCCATTGCATGCAAACTATCAAAAATGCTTTGTTGTGTAACACCCAATGCTTCAGCGAGTTGTTTTTGTGTTTGAGTGTCATCTTTATCCAATAATACCTGCAATTCTTCATCAGTATTTTTTTTCAGCGGCTTCCCACACTCTTTATCACTTACACCAAAATCACCATTTTTGAACCGTTGAAACCATTCTCTATACATTCTTTCAGATAAAGCATGTTCATCATAAACATCCATAAGTTATCGATGACTCTCAGCCGCAGATTTTTTACGATAAATTAATGAATTGAAACTTCCGCATATGCTGTTTTGTTCATACAAAATTCGACATTTTCAATGAACAAAAAAAATTCTTGTTTACACTTCTATCACGTATGACAAATTGAATGTTGAAAATGCACAGGACATCAACATACAATAGGTGGCAAGTTGAGTATTTGATCTTAATATATAGCTACAGCCATTTATTTGTGAACGGCGGAATCATACTTGTAGACCTAATACAATATACAAGTAATCCTCGTATAACGCAGTACAACGTAGTTTCAATATAACGCGGTTTACAAATTGTAGTAATCCTTTATCTTTTCATACACTTTTCACCAAACGACTTAAAAATCATATTTTACTTCATTAAATTTGTGTCTCCATATCGTGCATGTAATCATAAATAGAAAATTTATATTAAGGAAAATACCTTTTGCCAGTGATCTGAGTCTCAGACAGCATGATTTATATAACGCAGCATTTCTATGGAACCTGAACATCCGCGTTATACGAAGGTTACCTGTGTGTGTATATGTGTGTGTGTGTGTATCATATATATGTATGTATAAACTTTGCAAGAATCCTTACGTCGTTTTATTGATTAGACCTATTTTTATATAAAATGAAAACACAAAAATCATTTCTAAAAAAAGTATAAAACTCTAAAGGTCAGCAAGAATTTGTTTCTTCTCGTTAATTACCTGCTCTTTTTTCCCACGTATTATAAAATCTTATTTATTTTATGCTGCTATTTAAGTCATTCAACATTTAGAACAATGAACATTTTCTGAATATCATACATTAATTTACAATGAAAAAATAATGAGTAATATATGTATACGAAATTTTTGATCATAATACAGAATGCAAGTTTATTATATATTATAATAAACTAAGGAACTCTACCCCTTCTTACTACGCTTACCGACCACAGGGAGGCTACGCTCTCTCCCCCCCCCCCAACCCACACACCACCCGGATATAATCGTTAATAATGTTTATTTGCAATCGTTAAAGTTCACAGGTCGTTCACTTTCAGAGTAGCGTGGCATGGCGTTAATGACATTAATTTTGCGATGGATCCATTATATATATATAGAGAGATTATATTATTCGTTGTTTAAAAAACAAGAGTATCAAAAGATTTATTTAAATATATATATATTTTATGATATCTCAATTTTTAATACTTATTTTAAAAACATATTAATAATACACTAATAATATCAATCTGAATATATCGTTAAGGGATCATGCTCAATCAGGTCAAAAAAAAACGTGACTTTTAGGATTATTTCAAGAACTATAACACATTCCTCAATAAATGTTCGGATATGTAAAAACGTTTATTTAAAAGAAGTTTACATATTTTTTTTCAATTTCGATGTTCGATGAAAAAAATGCTTGTTTTTAATCAATAAATAATAAACTATAGAATAGAAAAATCGTAGTTTTTTGTATTTATAATAATCCTACAAAATTTGAAATAAATATATTTGTTTTGAGATATTTTGGTCATCGGTTTTGAAAACGCGATTTTCAGAGAACCGCGTAAAAATTCCTATTGGGTTTGAAAAATAAATATCTGCGGTTTTATTAATAAATGTCTATAGGTATCATGGAACGTATTTAACCTTAGTCTAAACTACGAATTCGTTATAAAATTTGACAAGTGACAGTTCAAGCTTGATTTATAATAAATTTTGTGTGATTTGGTTAAAAATTGTTTGTTTGGCATCAAGTTGAAGATGGAAAATCAAAACGAGCATTATAATCATATTTTGCTTTATTATTTCTATAAACGAAAAAACGCAATGTAAGCTCAAAAAAAGTTAGGTGCTGTGTATGGTTGTAAAGTCTCAAAAGAACGCCAGTATCAGAATTGGTTTACTAAATTTCGTTTTGGTGATTTTTTACTGAAAGTTCTGGTTTTTTGCTCTCTGATTTTTTTCTCTAGTCGTCCAGTTGAAATTGATGACAACAAAATCAAAGTATTAAATAAAGTAAATCATCGTAGCACCGATGTTTATGGCGAATGTATATCTCCATCAATTTTAGTTGAAATAATTTGAAACTTTCAAGGAATATTCTCAAAATATTATACTTACAGAAAATGTCAAAATCCAAAAATCGAATTTTTCGACTTTCTGACTGAGCATGACCCCTTAATACATTCTCGTCATATAAATGCATTTAATGAAAAATAGAATATATAAATTAACGAAAAAATATTATGAATTTAATGCTATATACTTCAATTAACGAAAAAAATATTTATTAACATTTCATGTTATATAATTCATGTATTTACTTTATATTATACTTTGTTTTAATATTTTCTTTTTCATATACTCTAAAATGATGATTTTATCAAAATTAACTTTATTTGTAGGAAATATTAATTATTAAACAATTCTTAAAAAGCATAAAGAAAATATATCTCAAATATTTCGTAAAAAAAAAAATAGATATACACATACGTCGATGCACATACGTCATGCAGACATGGGTAACATAAGCAATTTATTGATATAATTCAATGAAGTCGTTAAATTAAAAAAATTATTTAATTGAAAATAAATATAATATTCATTAAATTTATGCATTATATTTATTTTCAATTAAATATTTCTTTTTTAATTTCTTTTTTAACTTCATTGAATTATATTAATAAATTGCTTATATTACCCATGTGTGCCATGACTTATGTGCGTCAGTGTATATGTATATAAGAAATATAAGTATGTAAATCTGTACATATACCATTTAAATACCTATAAAATAAAATTAATTGTAACCAAACTGAATAATATAACCTAAATATATTCATCTCAAATCCAATTTGGATTCTACTTAACATCTTTACTCTTATATAACATTGTTACTAAGAACCACTGTTACTATTACAATTCGAGCAATGCTCTCGTTACAGTATTCTTAATTGATTAATAAGGACACCAACAAGGGTACAGTTATACAAGAATTACATGTTTATTGCACAAAGCTAGGCATATATACACAATTTGACACATTAACACATTTAACTATATGTACATTTCAATTCTCCTGTTTAATTTTTTTATTTATCAATTACAGAACAATTGAAGAAAATAATAATAAACTGGTGTGTAATTTTTCCATGATAATAATAAAGGATCTGAATTTAAATGAACATAAAGTAAGAATTAAATGAACTATCCCCACATTAACCCCTAGATTTCATAACGCAGAGTTCTGATGATGGCGACATTACCATCGAAATGCCAACCAGTTTATACATTGAGAAAGCGAACAATAAATAATTATTGAACATTTTTCTCTATATCTTGTGGTGTTAAGGTGATAGTTCATTTGTGTGAAAATGAATTTGCTACAATTCCAAAATAAATAAAAATGAAAATTTAAATGCATTCATTAATGTTAAAAAAACAGAATTTTATGAAAATTAATAGAAGATAACGTTAATTGACACTAACTAGTAATAACAATTCATTAAATTAGTGCAATATACACTTTAATTAAAAACTATAAAATTCAATCATAAATTTTGTTTTTACACTAGTACACATAATAAGTGTAAATGCAAGAAACATTTCGTACAAGTATTGTACAATAGATAAAATTAAATATTTAATTTAATTTCAACATGTTAATTCATTTTTTTCATTCGATTAATGTTTAGATATAACTTAAAATTTAAATCTGAAAATAATTTTATTTCATTTTTGTTGATTTATATGAAAAATGTCGATTTTAAATACTAATACATTTTTCAAAAGAACACATTTCATTCTTTATTTAATGTAAAGTATGAAACTAAGTATTATTTTTCGATCAAATTTTAATTTGATGATATTGTTTATTTTGAAAAAATAATGGGTAGTTATTAGACTAACTTTCGTATTCGGTAGCATTTTTTAAAATTTAAGTAAGGTATTTGGCACACTAATAGAGTTTGTTGCAGTATTTTACAGTCAGTTCTTGTACTTAAATGTATATTTTGAAAATTTGTAAAGATGAGAAAAAAGTCTAATTCGTCATTTTGATCATAGAACGAATAGTAATTTTTGAAGTCTTCCTAAGTAATCTTTAATATTCTATTATTCCTTTTTAGTCCTAATTTATCTATTATTATGTCTTGAACATATCCTAATATTTTTTTAAAAAATGATTATAAGTTTTTACATTCATTTTCAATTAGTTTTTTTTCTGGTATATAATATCTGTTATCGTATTTTTTCATCGATAAAAAATGAACTAACAAGAATAATACAAAATATAATTAAGGACACAAAATATAACGATATATCACTTTAAATATCGAATTTTTCAATATAGAATCAATTTACACCTATTTTAATACACATATACTATTTTTAGACGTATTTAAAAACTACACATGAATTTGACAAATCATTTATTATATGAATAAAGTATCCGATCGTTACTAGTCAATATATGATTCCAATTGGAGTAGGATGCCTAATAAAATATATTAACACATTACTGCCCGGCCACGCCTAAACACATGTTTCGTGAAGGACTACTGTAAGTCCGTTCACGCGTTAACGCGTGTTTCGTTGTATGAACTTTTGACGCCAAAAATATATATATATATATACAAGCTATATTTTTTTCAAATTCCATCAAAAGATGGTGGTGTATATATTCAAAATATTAGTAAATTATAAAAATTATGAAAAATATTTCAGATATTTGAAATAAAGTAATCTCTATCCCTAGCAAAGTTCTGTTTTTTTGGAATAAAATCGAAATTGGTTATCTTATTGTTTTTTCTAACAACTTCTGTATATAGAATATATGCTTTACGTAATTTATCATATTTTTATTCCTTCTAGATATTTTTAACGCTAAAAAGTGTTTTTTTTTTAATAAACTATGTTTATTATAAAGCATCTCTTTTTTGTACTTTATCACGCTGGTACATTCATTACTGATTGAAAACCACTATTATATTTACATATATCTATGCATTGAACCCTTTTATAGGCAGATATGAAATTTCATTTCAAAATGTTCATTGGTTTAAGAATTACATCGATTTTATAAAGAAGTTATTTTTGTGCATTTTTTTGCGAAATTCGCCGGACTCTAGATGAAGTCTAGCGCGAATATTGCGGACCGTAATGTGTTAAGAAATTGAAAATCACTAGATGTTATTTTCACTTTTATATATATATATATATATATATATATATGTACGCACACATACATTACTAAATACACCTTTTTATTAACATCTTTAAAATTGCAAGAACATATACAAATACTAATTTTGGTTTATAATATCGGAGCACTAATATGAATCATACGCACGATGTCATACTAGTACATCTGTATTTTTATTCAAGATTCATAAAAAAGTAAGAGCGTAGTGACAATCGACCTCTTGACCCGAGTTAAAAAGGGAAGTACCCATTGTCCGAGAATGTCATATAATCTCATTATATACTAGAATAGACAGTAGACTATATATACCTTGACTAGAAATCACATAAAACATTTCATTTTTTTGTTTAAAAAAAAATAATAAAAAATTAATTACTAAAAATAAACTGACAAATTAAAAATATTAATTGTGTTTTTCACTTTTATTAATAGTATATATACTAAAAAATATTATTTTCGCGGTAAAATACAGTACATTTATAAATGAAAAAAAAAACATTTATTTAATAATTATTACTTTTTACAATTTCAGTTGAATAAAATCTTTAAATGAAAGATTTGAAGAATACCAATATACGACGGTAATTTAAATATAAACGAGAATTTGTTTTTATAAATTTTATTTCAACATAATCGAAATATTTCATATATTTACTACTTTTCAATATTTCTCTCGCGACTGTACTGCACTTATTCCATCCTTGTGGAAGCTTCTCGATTCCTATTTTAAAGTTTTTTGGTAGCTTGTTAAATCAGCTCTACATAGCGTCAGTAGCATCGTCTTTATTGTAGAATTTTTCCTCCTAAAAATTTCTTCAGTAGCCCCAACAAGTCGTAATCAGAAGAATCCAAATCAGGCACTATATAGGAGTTGAAGCAATACATCCCACTTAAATTGAAGGAGAGTTGGCAACATTAAAGTGGCAGTATGAGGACGAGCATTTTCCTAAAAAAAAACTTAATATTGCCTTTTTCTTCCATTAAAGCTCATTAATGGGTTCAGTTTTTTATTTAACAGAGTTGAATAATTCTACACTTTGATATTTGGTCCAAACAAACACTTCCATTTTCGAAATGATGTCAGGATTAATGGAATTTCTTAATCGTGGAGCGTAAGGTTCATTTTTCATAAGATGTTTGTCTTCTCGGAATGATTTTATCCAATCGTACATTCTTCCTTGTGATAAACATTCATTTCCAAACTGTGCTTGAAGATCGGTCAAAATTTCAAAAGGTTCGGCCCCTTCATTCGTGAAAAATTTTATAATGATTCGTTGCGCAACACTGTTTAGCAGCTCTTACTCAGACGTAACAGCGCTACTGACTAATAAAATTGTGAATGCATGAACTGCTACAATTTGCCAAGCTTGAACATGTTTGAACACTTCACAACGTGCACAGCAACACAGACTGATTAGGACAGAAAACAAAACTAAATTCTTGTTTATATTTAAAATACCTTCGAATATTATAGCATTTAGTCCACTGTTCAAAAAGAAATTACTATCATAAAAATTATATATTCAAATGTTCAATAATTATTTATTGAACATTTTAATAAAAGGTGTTTATTCTTTAACACAAATGAATTCTAACCCCAATACCACAATGGTTTAAAGTGTTTAACAATCACTTATTGTTCACTTATTATTTATAATTAAATAGGCTGATGCATTTCGATAGAGACGCCATCATCGTCAGAGCCTTTCTGTTAAAATCTAGATAGCCGATTTAATTATAAATAATAAGTGAACAATAAGTGATTATTGAACACTTTAAACCATTGTGATGTTGGGGTTAAAATTAATTTGTGTTAAAGTGAATCAGCCACAGTTCCAAAACAACAAATGTTTATTCTTTGTTGATAATAAACATTTCAATAGCGATGTCTCATTTATAGCAGAAAGATAAAATTCTGTACATAACATAAACAGAAAACGTAAACAATAAGAAATTATTAAAAACTACAATTAAACATCGTTGTTTTGGGGTAATGACTGAATTGCAAAAAAAACAACGTAAATATGTTACTTCATTTCTTTTTTAATTAATCTGAAGTTATCTATGAGATTATACGTCGATGACCTTATCGAAATTTCTCATTGAATATTTATGAATTTCAAAGTCGAATGTTATGGCATGGAATAAAACTTCATTAGCATGTGTCAATTGTAAACACTGAAAATATCATTCTTCGTAAAAAATAATTTTAAAGCCATGTTTAATATTATAAAAAATATTCTGGCATATATTTCATTTTCACAGAACAAAATACGTCCTTACCACGTAACAGCAAATTAAAGAACAACATTTTGTATGTTAAAATTATATGTGAATATTTTCATGATAGCCAATGTTTAAAAATTAAAATAAAGTTCTAATAAAGAAAGTTCTAATAACGAGGGTTTTCAAATAAACGCTTTAGAAGTTTAAATGGAAATAAAACAACAAATATTTAATTAATTAGTTATTTGTTTGTTTGTTTTTTTTTTATTTTTAAGTATACTCTATGGCATTAATGATGTAACACAATTTCACTCATATGACCACCACGATTTCACTTAACATAGTGTATTCGTTTAATTTAATTTTTAGTCACTCTTTCACATAATTGTGGTCCAATTTCATGAATTACACGTTCAATGTTTATTTTAAATGCTTCTGTTGTTTGTGATTTATCAGCATAAATCAATGATTTCACATAATCCTACAAAAAATAATCCAATGAAGTTAGATCACATGATCTTGGTGGCCAACTAATGGATCCATTTCGTGAAATAATGAACTCATTAAACTTTTTGTTTCAATAAGTCTATTGTTTCTGTAGATGTATAGCACGTAGCACCGACCTGTTGAAACCATATACCGTGCAAACAATTTCCAATCATTTTTGAAAAAAAAAATCATTAATCATGGTTCGGTAACGCACTCAATTTACTGTAACGTGATCTTCAGCTTCATTTTAAAATGTTCACTAACAGAAGCAATACTGGCCTCACTTCTTGCATTTCTTATTCTTAAAGGGACTGTTGTATCATGTAGAATAAAACTGTTTTCAAATTGTTCAACAATTCGATAAATGGCACGTTCACTTGGTCAATTGTGTTAAGTTTCACGAAGTGCACAATAAGTTTTACGAACCGAACATTGATTTTTATAATAAGTTTTTACAATTTCTAAGCGTTGTTGAAGTGTTAAACGTTTCATGATAATTTTCCAAACTATACTGAATTGAAATGTAAAAATAAGATTAAAAAAAATTCAAACATGGCTGCCACCGGTGTCAAAATTCTGGAATTCTTATTTAAAAACCTATATATATATATCTATACCTATATATATATATATATATATATATATATATATATATATATATATATATATATATAATTCAAAATTGAACAGTTTTCAAAATTTATATCTCTGCTAAAATATATACATAGATTAGAATTATTTATATTTTAACACTTCAAATATAAAACAGAAATTTACTTCGAGAAAATAAAATTTTAAACTAAAAATATTCAAAAAAATGTAACTATGATAAACATATTTAAAAATATATTCAATATAAAAATTAAGAATCAAAATAAACGTAAATAAATTCAAATACATCAAAATTAAATGAAAAGCTCGTTTATTATAAATATTCATTTTTAATTTTTTTTTACCAAAAATAAAAATAAGTTAGTTATATACATAATAATTATTTATTATTTTAATAATAGTATAAAAAACCGTAAAAAAAAACTTATAGTAATCGAGTAAACAAAACTAAACTAACTTGAAATTCTTAAAAATATAATGTCAATGAGTCAAAATTTAGACAGTAAAGAATACTGGACTCTGAAGTGGTTATAAAAGATATTAAGAGTGAAAACAGTCAAGTCTTATTTAAACGTATGTTAATTAGCATTATAAACGCTGGGTACTACACATTTATTAAAAATATGCTTGATTTTATATGTACTGTGAAATACATATAAATAAATTATATTAAGAAAAAAAATGTCTTAAATGAAAGGGTTTAGTATTTGTTTAGACGTTGTTCAGTGATGTGTTTATTTTTAAAAATGTAATGTTTTATTAACGAAACAAACATAAATCGGTAAATAAAAAAAAATTAAAATTATTATCATTACATATATGAAAACAAATATTTGAATTTTAATTAATAACATAAATAAATTATTCGATATAAACAAAAAAAAATTAAAGTAACTGGTTCATACGCACTAATATTACAAATGTAATACAAAATCACGATTTAAAATATTTATAATGAAAACTGAATTCATTACAAAAAAATATATTTTCAAATAATAACGAAAAGCACCTATTATATACGAGTATATATATATATGTGTATATATATATATATATATATATATATATATATATATATATATATATATGTATATATATATATATATATATATATATATATATATATATATATATATATATATATATATATATATATATATATATATATATATATATATATACCCATTACATATAACTCGAATCTGTCTAGTTTTCTGCATTATCAACTTTTATAATAGATCCAATTGTTCTGTGTAGTGACGCTACACATCATATCATTTATAACACAGATTTTAGGTTATTAATATAAATTATTATATTTTATAATATTTTTAATTATTATCAATGTATTATATGTATATATATATATATATATATATATATATATATATATATATATATACATATATATATATATATATATATATATATATATATATATATATATATATATATATATATATATATATATATATATACATAAATACATACATACATATATACTCCTGTAAATTTACTATTTACTAATTTTTTCTAAATTGTTTCTTTTTGAACTAATCAGTTTCTTTTTTTGCACATTTCCAAACATTCTTACTAGTTCATTGGTCTCTATAAGCTTTATTTTTTAACCCCTGGTCGATAACTTTTGTTATCCTAATACTTTCATAAATCTTATACATATATCAATATTTGTTGATATTTTTTTTCTATTTATATATATATATATATATATATATATATATATATATATATATATATATAGAGAGAGAGAGAGAGAGAGAATGAGATTTAAATGTGATAGAACTTTAAATTGAATCTCTATGGAAAGTTCTATATAACCTACGAAACATTTTATTATATACATGTATGTGTATGTATGTTTGTATATATGTGTGTGTATTTTATATATATATATAATTTATATTTACAAAAAAACATATTTTAAACTCCATGCAATAGAAATTCACGCTATCAACACATAATTCATTTAACACATTCGTTCAAGATCAATATAATATTAAAATTTATGTTTTTGTTCTAGTTTTCGCGGTGACGATAATTGTTTTATAAGAACCGTATTTTGAATTATTAATAATTTTGTAATTTTGCTGTAATGTGTTTCGTACACAACAATAATTGTTTAATCAACAATCATTGTTATTATTATCTATAATAATTATTATGCTCCATTTTAAATACATCAAAGAATTGTTCGTAACGAGCTCTCGCATACGTTTGGTTTGTTTGTTGGCATAGCAACCGCGGTCGTAAACTTCCGTCATACAACGAACGCGTTAAAAAGTAGTGCATTCGTAAAAAAAATCGTATTGATCATAATTTATGCATATAAAATTATTATAGGCATATAATTCTTTTATTATTGTTGCACGTTTCTACAAGCTACAAATTAGTAGACCTAATCTCGATCTGTTTTATAAAAGACATTGTTCGATTTGTAAGTAATATATATTACTACGTCAATTATAATATTGTTTCATAATAATCACACTATTTAAATAGAAATGTTTAAACGATTAAAGTTATATTTCTAGAAAATGAATAACAACTCAAAGATATTGCACAAAATAACATTTCTGACTAATTTATTATTGATTTTAAAAATGAACTTGTATATCATTGACTAGAAGAAACACAGTTTTAATATAAGTAGTTTTTAATATCTTTGTCTTTTCATTATTAGAAGAATGAAAAGATAAAGACAAGAATAGACAAAAGTGAAATTTTATTAATATATATTAAGAAGATATTACTGATTTCAATGGTGATTTTCATGAAATTATTACAAACAAAATAAGAATGAAAAATGTCTTGATATTATAATATATATAAGCATTACATCATTTTAATTCTATAACAATTTAATCAGGCCGCCAGTTATCGTATTTTTCAAAACGATTCGACCCTATGTCGTAAACCTCGAATTATAAAGCATTTAAAATCAATAAAATCAAATTTTTATATTAACACATTTTTTAATCAAAGTTATTATATCAAAAAAACTTCAGAATAACTTCCTTTCATTATTTCATAAACAGTCTTAAATTGAACTCAATTAAGAATTTTAGGAATGTTAAGGGGATAATATGGATGGGGGCTATTAGGACTTCGAGATAAAGACCCAAAACACAGTTCAAAGTTATGAAATAAGTCAAATTCATAAAAGTACCAAAAATTCAGAATAACAAGTTCAATGACGAATACAAATTTTAAATATTGAAAGTTTAATAAATGTCGCAATAAAATGTTAAAAATAAAATAAATCACAAAATGAGTTCTCCATTATGTTATCTGATTCACTCAAAAAAACTTATTGAAACACTAAAACAAAAATTAAAAATATTAAAATTATATTTTTATGTAATAACACGAATATATATATATATATATATATATATATATATATATATATATATATATATATATATTCGTGTGATTACATAAAAATATAATTTATATATAATTATATTATATATATAATTTATATATATATATATATATATATATATATATATATATATATATATATATAATATGTATGCACAGGAAAATGTATTACATTAGTAGTATTTTAAATACACTTTTCCTGTTACTAAACATATTAATGAATAATATAAGACAAATTTTATGGATCACTGTTTATGTGTATATATATATATATATATGTGTGTGTGTGTGTGTGTGTGTGTGTGTGTGTGTGTGTGTGTGTGTGTGTGTGTGTGTGTGTGTATGGGTGTGTAAATTGTATCTTTTAAATTTTATTAAATTACAAATGAATTCATATTATATATTTCTTTAAAGATAATGTATAGATATATTTATATTTGATTACAAAAAAGAATCTAAAATGCATCCAAATAACTTAATAACAAATAAAAAACGATGGAGCAAATTATGATGAAGAACAGAAAACAACAGCTCCACTCTTTGGATCGTTTTCCTCTTCAAAACAATTGAATGTGTAGAAAGAGACAAGAATACAAACATTAACTTCGCCAGTATTATTGATTTCACATAAGAAATAACTCGCTGAATGAACTACACTCTCAATATCGTACACACATTTGCAAAAACAGAACAGAGCGCGAATAGTGTTGAATGGTGTTTCGCTTGCAATAAAGCGTGAGATCTTGAGCGACCAACATTCAAATGACAACGTGTGTTTGTCATGTGCGAAATAAAAACATATCAAATCATTATCCACGTTCTGACATTGAAATCTCTAAAGCAATTCAATTATATACATTCATATAGGATTTTTTTTAAAAAAATATGGTGCGCGAAAATAATATACGATCGTCACGTCTTTTAATAGAAGTGCGCGGTTTTAATACGCTGTGTTCAACGTAATGTCCACGTGTTCTATAAGTTTTATTTAAAATAAAATATACGAGTATACATAAACATAAGTTTTATGAATAAAAAAAATTTGAAGTATATGCTTATTATTTATTTTCTGTAAGTTTGTATTTTATATCCAAATATACTATAATCATATTCATATATATATATATATATATATATATATATATATATATATATATATATATATATATATATATATATATACGTTATTATACATACATATATTATTTGTTTAAAAAATATATCAACAACAGATTATCATTATACACATTATCAATAATATTTCAAATAATAAATATATGTATGTATGAAATAAAAGTATGTATTATTATTTTATATTTTCATATTATGTATTTTTTTATTAATATTATAAACATATTACTTTCATTTCATAATTACAGTCAAATTTCATTTATTTCTTTATATATATATATAACTTTATGTAGGGAAGTAACAATACTTCAATAATTTTTTTAATACTGATATATTACCATTGAATGCTTTTAAGAGAAATTTAAACAGAATGATTTTAATTTACATTATAGAGACGTGATATACTGAAATCGCAACTGAAAGCGTGAATAAATAAATATTACTTGAATTTATTTCAATGATATCAAAGTCAAAGATCAATATAGATGCATTTCAAAAACATTCCATAAATATTTATGTAATCAAACTTAATTTGCCAAAGGAAACATTTGTAATAGTGAAGGTCAAATTTATTAACAATATATATTCATGAAATTTGAAATAAGTAATTGATATATTTATGATTTTTAAACGTAGCTACTTAACTTTAACAAATAAGCGCGCGTGCGCAAGCACGCATATATATTAAAAGTGCATATAACGTTTAAAAAAGACAGAATTCTAAACAACAGTTACAGAAATTGTAAGATGTCTCAAAACTCTGACCACTCTATATTTTAACCTTATTCATTTAAATCGTTAAAATATAATCGCCAATATTCATAAATACCTGCCCCAAATATCCAAATCATAAGTATGTAAGTTTCATATATTTTTTATATATTTTTTTAATATATTAGGTTGGCAAATATCTCCCTTCCGCCTTCTGGTCTTTTGAATTTCGCAGCTATGTACAAAAAAAAAAAGCGGAAGGGAGATACTTGCCAACCTAATATTATACTTAGAATATGTCTAGTACAGATCATATACGTTTTAGAAATTTTACTAAATCACAAAAAGTTTTGTTTTGCTACTGATAGTATCTTATGAATATTTCTATTCGTATTTCCCATTACATATTTTATCCTCTAATTTTTACTCACCTCAGCAGTATAATTTACACAATAACAGTATTTCAATTTCATATTTCTTTTATTCTTCATAATAATAATTACCATTGCATCAGTTTTAAATTAAATTAAGCGTTTATTTTAACTTTCGACTACGAGATCATAATCGATAATTCATGCATTATAGGGTACTTTGTAACTAAAAAACTACAGTTATTTACAAAGTTAATCGTCAATTTCATGATTCTATCTATTATTTGAAGAATTAACCCTTATCGGTCGTATGTCACCTCTGACGTGACATTACAACTTTGCTCTATCGGTCGTATGTCACGTGCAAGGTGACAAGACTGAACAAGTAACAACGTCCTCATTGCTGAATGTACACACTGCATGTTTTTACAGTTTAATTCTCACTCGATAGCAGACAACACGTTCTGTCATATTTCAGGAATTATTTTACTTATATTATAATATTTTATTCCTCCAAAAATGAATAAAGAAAACTATAGCAATATGGAAAGTAACAGTGATAGTTGTAGTGAAATATGTGAAAATTTTGAATATTCGGCAAGTGATTTTAATTATTGTGATGAAGGAGACAGTGATACAAGTGTTATATTCAAGGAAAAAAAATATTTCAGTCGAGGAAAAAAAATTGATCCCTATTTAATATTCAAGTGAAGAGGAAAGCGAAGTGGAAAGAGAAATTGTTCCTGATTGTGATGAAGATTGGATTGAAATCGACAGTGATGATGAAGACAATTTAACTTCAAGTATTCCTTTTACAAATATAGGACGCCAAATCTTCGGAAATGTTCGGGAGCCTATAAATTATTTTAAAAATTTTTGTACGAACGAATTTATAACAGAAATTTTAATGCAAACTAACTTATATGCCAATGAGGAAATTAAAAAAAAAAAAAACTTAACAGCCAGGTCAATTTGGCACAATTGGAAAGATATTTCATATGATGAAATAAGTGCTTTTTTCGGTGTTGTTTTGTGAAAGACTAGTGAAAAACGACTATATACTTCTGCGAAACTTGCAACAGAAAACCATTCCTTCATGTAGGAAAATGTTTCAAAAAATACCACACATTGAAAAAATATAAATAATATTTAAACGTGAAGATTACACGTTTAATAAAATGTAAACATTTAAAGTGTAAATATAAATATTTTTATGCACAAAACTATCTTTTTATATCAAATAACCTTAATTACTCTTCTCTTACAATAAGCACTAAAACATATCTCCGACCTAGCGGAAAGTTAAGTACAAAATGCTAACGTCCGATAAGGGTTAAATTATATTTAAAGCATTTATTATATAGGAACATTATTAAAGCTATAAAGATTCATCTA
Source organism: Neoneuromus ignobilis (assembly GCA_029203775.1). NCBI lineage: Eukaryota > Metazoa > Arthropoda > Insecta > Megaloptera > Corydalidae > Neoneuromus > Neoneuromus ignobilis. The sequence continues at coordinate 30,142,014 of CP092090.1, forward strand.
ATTTGATTCAACAGACATTCACTTTCTTATGTTTGTGATGCTAAATATTATGTTAATTTTTAAAGATTTTTTACATTAACCTGTAAATTTAAATATTTGAAAATAGTCAACATTTAACATGTGAATTGAAAAATAAAAAAATAATTTAATCGAGGAAACATTTTTGATGCTAACCACATTGTAGTTAGTCTTCATTTGCGGTGTCTAGTTATAATCGGTTTCAATAGTGTTCATCATTGAGTAGTTGAATCAATACTAACTGAAAGAGATAACTAAATCTAGTATTGATTCAACTTCCTAATGATAGCACACACGGTTGAAATTGATTGTATCAAGATAACACAAATGAAAAGTGACCCTGATGTATTCATGCCAAAAGAGTTATCACAACATAACGGTGCGCGGAAATGGAAACAAAATCTCAAATTTAAATAGAATATGTTCAATACGTATTCATGACATTTAATACACTTATTTGGATATATTTAGAGCAAATTCAAGAAACTTTTAAATATTCTAATACAACAATAGCATTAACTTTGTTTTATTCGCAATAAATTAGTATCTCTCGGCATAAATAATAAAAATATAGTAGGAAGAAAGGCGTTGATGGTCAAATATATGTATATTAAGTTGATGATTAATGGAAAGTGTTGAAAAAAAGTAAGGAAAATTTATTGTTGCAATTTGACATGATGAGAATAACGTAAAATAAAAATTAAAAATTTAATAAGTAAAAAATGTTTTTCTTGTCAAAGCTTTAATTAGAGATTTTAAAATACAGTCAGAATTTTTGACTGGAACTCAAAGAATAATTTCATCAATAGACGACTATTGTAACATCAATTACAGTAACATTATATTATTAGTATTTATTTTTAATAAAAACTAAATTAATATTAAAAATATTAATTAGTACATGTATTTTTGAACAAATGAATTATTCATCTTTCATGAAATCTATAATTTCACATTTTATTATAAGATATCAACTGATATGTTCATTAACGAATAAAGTCAAGAATAATAAAAATTTGACATAAAATCTGATAGTGATTCATTTGTGTAAAAGTAAATAGGTCACAGTGCCAAACGAAAAGTAACATGTGTACATACATATGTATGTATGTATGTACGTAATAAAATAAGAAACCTATGTAAAAATAAAATTAGAACCTATGAAAACTATTCATTTTCTATCCTTTTATATCCATACATACATACATATATATATATATATATATATATATATATATATATATATATATATATATATATGTTATAATTATTACATACAAGTAAAATAAACTTCGTTTAAATATTTTTTATTTATTAGTAGCGCCAACTAGCATTTATTAAATATTTTTTATACTCATTTAATATAGAATTCTATAGATATTAAAATATTTATCAAAAGTATGTTAGATTAACTTGGTATAAGTTATTAATCTATTAAGAAAAAAAGAATTTTGTATAAATATTATTTGTTCATTCCTAGAATACGAAACGATGAGCGGCGAATGTGTTTATATTCCATTAACAAGAAAAGAGTTTTACAAAAACAATGTTACTGACGTTACTACTTCGATGTAAATAAATACATTTACACCAAAATGATATTAATGAAAACATTAACAGACAGGAAATTATGCAGAGATTAGTATTTTAAAATAAAGAGCTTAATTTATGTCAGTAATAATTAGTTATAACTAATACATTTCTTAAGAGATCATGCTCAGCAGGTCGAAAAAAATGTGTCTATTGGAATTTTTTTCAAAAACTATAACACGTTTCTCAATAAATATTTGGGTATCTAAAAACGAATATTTAAAAGAAATTTACATTTTTCCCCAATAAAATATAATTCAAAATAAAAGAGATATGGTCATACTCCTGTAAATTCTCTGAAAAAAAAACGTTTGTGATGACCACTGCTGTTCATAATTGAATCATATGAAATCAAGAAATGAAGACGATTTATTTTATACATTAATTTATGTAGTCCTTGATCAGTTTTTCGAAATATTGATTTGGAACAAAATGACAGACATTCTATTTGAAATCGATTTTCGATGAAAAATAGCTGGTTTTAGAAACTAAGCAACAAGAAGAATCCTTCATTCAAAGAATAATTTCCTGTATTTATAATAAGCCTGAAAAAATTGAAATAAAGATGCAGTCGTTTTTGAGATATTTTGGTCACCGGTTATTAAAATGCGATTTTCAGAAAAACCTATTTAAAATTTCAAAACTAGTATACACCCTATACCTATCCAAATATTCGAGCGGAGCATACATTTTAAATGCCAATACATTCATCAATTTTAGTCGGATTAGTTAGAAACTTTCAGGGAATATTTTCCAGATATTATACTTACAGAAAATATCAAAATTCGAAAATCGAATTTATCATCCTTCTGATTGAGCATGACCTCTTAAACTAAATTATTCTGTTCGATGTTTTTTTTCTGATCTTGTTAATTATAATTTTGTTTGCCATTCAAAATATCTCCCATATTTTTAATCGTTTATTATTAAAGCATTAAGTTCTAACGTATTTGTATATCTGCCGCGAATTTTATACACCGACTAAAAATAGAAACAATTAAAAAAAATAATTATACAATTATTTCATCATGTTTTGAAATAATTTATTTCCGTTATCAATGTATTAGCAAACATTTTGCATACATATATATTTATGAAATAATATTTAATCATAAAGGATAATGTTTGTTGCATATATATATATATATATATATATATATATATATATATATATATATATATATATATATATATATATACATATACAGTGAGTCAAAGTGAAACTCATACAGAGTTATGTTTCCTATAATTTTACACATATATTTTAATATAATAATAATTTTCTTTATTTTTTTTTTTTGCTTAATTTCTTTATTAAGGTTATTTTTATTATATCTGAAAAAATTCAATCGTAAATTAATACTTTTACTCCAGAAAAAGTAATCATTTCTGAAAAATGAACAAAAAATACATCAAAATAAAACTCATACAACTAACAAATTATTTATTAAATTAAAATTTAGAATGGATTGAATTATTTTAGTACTTAGTAGAGTAGCGTTTATTAATTTTTATAGCCTTTAAACGATTTGGGATGGATTTAACTAATTTTTTCACAATAAGCTAAATCAATTTTTCTCCATTCTTCCAATAACGCTTTTTTAAATCATTGTTATTAATAATAGTGCGTGTTCTAATGGCAACTTTTAAGTGATTCCATAGATTTTCAATCACACTTATATCAGGTTATTATGGTGGTGTTTCCAGTACTTTGGGGCAGTTATATAACAACCAACTACGTGTTTTATAAGCTTTGTGCTTGGGGTCGTTGTCCTGATAAAAATTAAATGTTTGTAAAATTCCAAGTTTTTGAGCTTTGGCTTTCAAATTTTTTCTTAATAGATCAATATAAACATTTTATTTCATAATGCCATCTATAAAATTAAATTTCCAACCCTTCTCGTAGACATACACCCCCATACTATAACATGACCGCTCTCATGTTTGACTGTAGGGCGTAAGAGTTTTAAAGACATTTCTGTATTTGGTTTCTGCCATACATTATTTCTCCCATGGATCCAAATAAATTATATTTGCTTTCGTCCGTAAATAAAACATCTTTCCAATAATCAAAACTCTTATTAACATGATCCCAAACGAAGCTTAACCTTTTGTTGCGATTAGCTAGATTTATGAAATTTTTCTTCCTGGCAATACAAGCATGAAATCCATTTTTATTTAATATATTGCGAATTGTTTGGGAGCTTGCTTTTTTATTTAGATACTTTTTAACTTCTAAAGTCAATTTGGGCGCGCTAATTTTCGAATTTTCTTTAATTTTTCGTAGAATTCAATGCTCGTCATGGTCATTAAAAATCTTGCGGAGACTCTTTTTGACTTTATTGTCAACACTTTGACCATTTTTAAATCCTTTTATTACAGATTGAATTGTAGCGTGGTTTTTATTAACTATTTTCCCAATTTCCCGTAGAGTTTTTCCATTTTTGTAATGAAAAATCACTAGCTTTCGCTCATCCATCGATGATCGTCCCCTTTGTCTACTCAAAGTGAAAATCCAACTTATATTTTTTACAAAATGATTACAAACGACTTAACAACAATTTTCTTTTTGTAACCAAAGTGGCCAAACACATATTTGAAGAGTATACTTTCTTAACACAGCAGTTTTCAAGCGAGAATAATTGTTGTATGAGTTTCATTTTGATGTATTTTTTGTTCATTTTTCAGAAATTGTTATTTTTTCTGGAGTAAAAGTATTAATTTACGATTGAAATTTTCAAATATAATAAAAATAACCTTAATAAAGAAATTAAGCAAAAAATAAAATAAAGAAAATTGTTATTATATTTAAATACATGTGTAAAATTATTGGAAACATAACTCTGTATGAGTTTCACTTTGACTCACTGTATATATATATATATATATAAACACATACACAAAAACGAACACAAATACATTTATATATTATTGTAAAATGCAAAATATAATTGAGACTTGAAAGATATACATATATTACTGTATGTATGTAAATTTATTTTACTTATTATTGTTAATATCACAAAAGATGTTATATAAGTATATATTTCTAATAACTACTATTGAATTTATATGAATTATTATACATTCAATGAAAAAAATATTCAAGGGCACAATTGCAATGGATATATTGTGTGTGTGGGAGAGTGTATATATATATATATATATATATATATATATTTGTGTGTGTGTGTGTGTATGTACGTATGTATGCATATTCAAATAAAAACAGACGTACAACTGCAATACAATGAAATCATCGTTCAGAATTTAGATTAACAATACAGCATTTTTAATAACATTAACGTCATCCATATAAAAAAATTGCGTATTATTTAAAAAATATGTGCTAGTGTATGTATGTGTATATATATATATATATATATATATATATATATAAAGAGAGAGAGATTAATTTTAACACTACAGTTTATCCATTATTTAATAAAGGATACAATTACAAAAACACTACAAAACTCTTTAATACAAATGTTAACTATTATTTGTTTTTCATTTTTGAACCACAAAATAATTAAACGACTAAATATATGTATGTTACCAAAAATAAACAATAAATGATTGACAAATACTAATATTATAAAAATGATTTGAAACAAATACTATTCCTTAAAATTGGTTATTATAATACACATAAGATAATGAATAAAATACACAAATCTATTTTAAAAAAATAATAACAGAAAAATTGGTTTACAAATATGTATATACGTACTCCAGATAATTACTAATGTTGCATTACAAAATCTATATGTTATGTATTTATTTCAAGGAATAATTGTTATTTTTTTTAACATATTTTTTTGTTATTGATACTTACAAATCAGTATGCCAATATATTGTTTATTTTATATATGTAAGTAGCTCTAGTAACACTTTATTTATTTGTCATATGTCCAAATTACATTAATATTATTAAAAATTAATTAGTAAACATTAAAAAATTGTCGTAATATTTTCATTAAGAATAAATACTGGTTATATAGTATTCATTCAACTTTTGTTTGTTCAACTTATTTCTGATATATATTTATATATCAAAAAACGAAGTAAGAACAACGTTCGAAATCATTTATACAGTTAATATTTTTTTTAACAAATTACAGTTTACTAGACACTTGCTCCATATGAAACAAGTTTCGATTCTTTTGAGATAATTAATTTTCTCAAAATGTAAATTTATTGCGTTGACACACATACTCGTATACATACATACAGATTCACGTGCATAGATCCTCCCATACAACAATGTGGTCCCTATTGTATATACAGTGACCAAATAAACTATTCTTATCCTATGCAAAAAAAATGTTTCTCTTTAAAATAAATATATTTTAAATATTGGTAATGAAATTTCTTTTTGTCTATAAACGTATATATGTATATGTAACAAAATTTCAATTAAATCGAGTAACTGTTGTTTAAAATATATAATTTTTTACTTTAAAAACATGTAAATTAGAGTCCAATAAACAATTCGTACTCGTAAGAAATCAGATATTTTCGGTAATTTACCTAGCTCATATCGAGAATTTCCTTACTTTTATAGTATTACACTGCACCACATACATCAATTTTAACATATATCTAACACTTAACACAGTGAATCGGTGCAGAAAACGCGTTTTTTTTCATAATGGAACGCAAAAGTTGTGAAACAATCGTTAAAGAATGCAAAATTGTGTTCAAATTTCATAATGAAGGCAAGGAAAGATCAAGTCTTCTGTTTAATATATTATAAAAAAAGTTAAAAGAGATGGCTATCTTAATAACAACAGGCATCATATGGAAAGCCAAAGAGTAATATCAGAACGACGAGAACGTTTTCTAGTTCGTGAAATTAAAAAAAGTCCACATAATAGTGTCGAAAATATTACAACAGCGTTCAATAAATATTTCAACAAAAATATTTATTTGAAATTTGCTGTAAAGTCTTAAGAATGTATGGTTATAATGCACGTGAAGCACGCAGAACGCCGTACATAAATAAGACAAACCGAACAAAATGTTTAAACTTTGCCAAAGAACATGTATACAAAGATATTTCGTTTTGGAAAAAGTTATTTTCTCAGATGAGAGCATGTTTAACGTGTTTGGTTTGGATGGTCGCTCTCTTATTTAGAGAAAAAAGAATACGAAGCTCGATATCAACAATTAAAAACCTACCGTCAAACATGGGGATGGTAGTGTATTGGTGTAAGGTTGCTTGATGTATAGCGGGGTCGGAAATCTTGTATTAATAAATGAAATAATGGATAAATTTAAATTTCTAGATATTCTACACCCAAATTAGAAGAAAGTGTGACTAAATTGGGGCTAAAAAGAATTACTATTTCCAGCAGAATAACAACATCAAACACACAGCTCATATTGTTAAAACTTGACTGTTGTATAATACCCCACATTTATTAATTAAGCCACTCCAAAGTCCGGATATCAACCCCACTGAGAATTTTGGACTGAAATTGATAAAAGGCTGCGAAAAGTGTAAGTGACTAGTAAAGAAGTATGAGAAACAATTTTTTTTCGAAATTTGGAAAGAACTGAATGCCGATGTGAATTATTATTTTATGTGAAAATAAAAGGACCCTTTTGTTATCAATATTTACATTTATTTGTAATCCATGATGTACTTTATCCTAGTCATGAATTTATTTTCATCGCATTTTTCAATTTCCTTTCGACAATATACACCACATTTGAACATAAAATTATCCAAACAAATAATATTCATATAAGGTATGTTTACAGAACACAAAGATAACATTTTGTATTATATTTAAAATCATGAAAAACATTCACACATAATCAAGTCTTTTTTATAAGTTTCGTTGTATATATTTTACATTCACTTGTACATACATACATACATATACATATATATATATATATATATATATATATATATATATATATATATATATATCAGTAATTAAGTAACGATCACTTCAATGAAATACTCCTAAACATCTGACACATTCTCACCGCATCCTGTCAATTTCGATTTCATTCACGCATGCAATACTTCCTTGAAAAATTGAATAAACATGTGATGACTATTTTATGGTTACTATTTGACACTTATTACACGAGACGAAACAAACAATGACATTTTAGTTAAAACATCTTACATGTTGACCTCATTGTATACGTATCGTCATTTGTTCAAATTTAAAATATTATTTCAATAATTTATATCAAAATTCGCATAAAAACTATTGTATGAAAATATTAATAGTCATATATACATATACAATGCCGAACAAAACTATTGGCATAGTTAAGTAGTTAGAATATTATTACGTCTATCTACGTACAGAAAATTATTAATGTTTTTTTTTTTAAAAAAAATACAGGACAATGCATTATTTGTTTACATTATAGTATCGTAAAAAATCATTCCTCTAAAAGTAATAATAGTGGGTGTATAAATAAAAATCTATTGCGTTGCAAATAATTAAACTAGCAAATGTATTGTTACACGTGTACAATTGTTCATAAACTACCTGTTAACGAGCTTATTTCTAATATACATTGATATTAGGTAGTTTTCCAAAGTTTCTTTAATACTTATAATTGTATTTCGATAAATAAGATATTCAAAATAGTGTTATTCTTACTTGAAATACAGCCAAAATGCTTAAAGCGAAAAAAACTACAGTTGGAGAGCGGCAAATAATATCAAAATTAGTTAAATAAAAGAAATATTACTCAGAAATAACAAAAATTATTAATAAAAATCGTTTCACCATTAGAAGTGTTGTATACCGATTTTATGGGCAAGAAAACCTACAACGTGACAGAAGAAGTGGTCGCCCAGCTGATAAAAAACGACGTAAAATTATCAGTATCGTAAAATCGAATCCCAAAATTATATCTTCTGAGTTAGTAACATATCTATTAGATCATTATAAAAAAGAAGTATATCCAATAACAATACGGGGAGTTCTTAGAAATGATGGTTATAGTTGCAGAACCACAAGAAGAAAATCGTACATTGATTGGTAAGAAAAATAATAATAATAATAAAAAACGATTATTATTACCAAAAGAATACATTAATACGAATAATGAGTTTTGGAATAAAGTATTATTCTCTGATGAAAATAAATTTATTATTTTACACTTGGACGATACAATTAAGGTATGACACAAGCCCAACACTGTATTAGAGGAAAAGAATTTACATGCAACAGTTAAACATGGGGTGGTGGAGTCATGGTATGGGGATATATGTCAGCTTCTGGTGATGGAAATTTGGTGTTTATAGATAGTATTATGGATAAATACATTTATTTAAACATTTTAAAGGAAAATCTGTATAAAAGCGTTCAAAAATAAGACCTAAGTAAAAAAATTATTTTCAACAGGACAATAATCCGAATCCTTATATAGTTCGACAAGTGATCATTTTTAATACTTCTCAACCTTATAATACCACTCCAATCTCCTGATTTAAATCCTATCAAGAACCTTTAGTTTAATCTATAGAAAAAAATAAGGAGACATCATATATATATTCAGAAAAACACACTTAAAGGAAATAATATTAGAAAAATGGGAAAAATAAACTCTACCTTAACTCAAATTTAGTGTATTCGATGCCTAAAAGACTATTAGCCGTGATTAAATGCAAAGAACGATCAACAAAATACTAATATACTTTTTTAAATTTAGTTTTTCTCCTGTGCCAATACTTTTGTTCACCATAGAAATAAATATAGAACTTATTTTCAGTTATTTTTCAAGTAGTATTAAATTTTTTTGTACATTACTTATGTACTATATTCTACAACAATAAAAGTACATTATTTTAAAAACATTAAAAAAATGCACTAGAATATTTAGAAACTTTAATGATTGTATACTAGCGCTGTGCAAATATCAAAAATAAATTTTGATATTTTGATTTTATGATATATAAATTTTGTTCAGCACTTTGTGTTGTGTGTGTGTGTATATATATATATATATATATATATATATATGTATGTATGTATGCATATATCTGTAAATATATATATATATATATATATATATATATATATATATATACATATCATTATAAAATTTTATTTCCATGAAATTACATTATTACATACTTACTCATTTTAATAAATATCAATTTCAAAATTTAATAAGAATTATACATTGAGTAAAAAATACGCATTTTAAATAAAATGCGTCCAATTGTATATATATATATATATATATATATATATATATATATATATATATATATATATATATATTTATATAGGTAGTACATAAACACACGAACACTTTATGTACCCTATATATATATACACAATATACGAGGGTCATTTGATAAGTATGGTAAATTTATTTATTGTTTAATTTAATTAATTAAATTACATTTTTCAATTTAGTTTTTCTTACTTTTTTACCATACTTATCAAACGACCCTCGTATATGAGAAAGATTACTAAAATGTAATTTTTTAAAAAAAATTAGTTTTTAAGAAAAAAAAAGCTTGGAATTCCTTTTATTATAATATTGTTAAGAGTTAAATGTATTTTTAAATATAAAAATCTTTCTCTGTTCGTATCTATAACTTCATCATAATTTCTTTAAAACTTCAAATTAGAACTTTATTTGAAGATGTGTATACTGTAATCAATCAGTAACTTATCAATCATGAGATAAAAAATTTATTTCCAAATATAGACATAATGAAGTCAATTTTGATATTACGTGAAACAATTTAAAAGATTGAATTTATTTTCAGGATTCCTTTATATATTTCTGGAAAAAATATTCCAGTTGTTTCTAAACAAAATAATCCAGCAATAGCTGGAACAACAATTAAGAAATTTCTTCGAGCCAGAATTTCATATTGTGCGAAACGAGGTATGTACACAAAAAAGACAAATTATACATTTATAAAAGTTAAAGTATAATTTTTTTTACAAACTAAGAATTCTACATTTGGCATTAGCATTAAAAATTAATTAACTCCATGATATTTAAATTTAACAATTCTGTACTGTTCAACCTAATGTCATATGTGAACATTTGACTTAATGAAAAATACATAAGAATTAAAATTATCTTTTAAACATTTTTTTTACTATACAAATTATAATTTTATCGATTTAAATTGATAAAATTAAATAATCTTTGTAATAAAACTCTAAAATTAAGAAAAATATTTTTTTATATAATACATGAAATTTTATGTTTAAATGATTTAGTTCACATTGTACAATACCAAAAAATCTCAAAAATTTAAATAAACATGACAAATAGTAAGTTTTTATACAAACACCTAAAGTAAAAACTGGTAAGCGTAGGCGGATGGCTTACTTTTTTATGTTTATTTTTCACATTATATAGTTCTAAACATGTGCACCCTTAGTATACTCAGATGTTTTAAATTCTGTTTCTTGTCTATCAATCATTCTATGAATAAATGATACACCTTGGTTAATCTAATATAATATTTGTAACTACATACATATTAATCATAATCAATCTCTTGATTATTTACGAATAATAATACAATTAAATATATATATATATATATATATATATATATATATATATATATATATAAATTTAATAGGCATGCACAAAAATTTTGCACTTAAAAATAAAATGTACTTTCAATAAGTTACTTAAAAATTCATCTGTAATAATATATGGTTGTTTGTGGAATTCTTCACTGGTAAATATTTGAAAAATCATTAATTTAAACATTCACTCCAGCTTATTTATTATATGTGTATAAAATAAATTAATAAATAAAATTATAGTTTAAAAAAACACAGTTAAAATAAAGAAAATCGACATTTTCTGACCTGTACACACTCACTTTTAATGATCATTTAACGATTTTTAAATTACATTTTTAAATTAAGGTACAGAATTTTTTATACAGATAATTTGATTCGTCTTACACGAACAG
>CP092090.1:30158567-30241067 GCA_029203775.1 Neoneuromus ignobilis
CAGAGTGTTCTGAAAGATAACCTGAATCTAAGCAAGTTCCCATTGCTATGAGTGCCGAAGTTGTTGCGTGAAGATTAACTGGCATTGCACAATAACTATTCGCTTCAATTTTTAAATAAATTTGACGGCGATTCTGATGCTTTTCTAAATAGGAATGTTACGGGTAACGAAATTTGGATCTACCAGTTTGATTCCGAAAGCAAGCAACAATCAAAGCAATCAAGGAGTTCAAATGCTCCCATAAAGGCTATAAAAGTAATAGCCACCATTTTCTAGGATTCTGAGGAAGTGTTGATCATAAATTTTCTTGAAAGCTAAAGAACAATAACTGCAAGTTATTATGAAACAATTTTAAGAAAACTACCCGGAAAAATTCATCAACGCGTCTTATTTCACCATGGTAACGCGCCGGCTCAATCTGCAAATTCTACCAAGGCAATATTACGTGAATACCGGTAGAAGGTTTCATCGCACCTCTATATAATCCACATTTGGCCCTCTCAGACTTGTTTTTATTCTTGTATTTTATTGATAAAGTGAAATGTTTTGTAGAACAATGGTTAGAATCAAAGAGTACTGATTTCTACCGAAAGAGCTTAGAAGGATGGAGACACCATATGGAAAAATGTTTTAACTTAAATGGAACATATGTTGAAAAATAATACGCTTAATTCAATCTGCTATGTTTTTATTTACATTTTCCGAGAACTTTTTGTACGCCCTTCGTATGTATATATGTATGTATGTATGTATGTATGTATGTATGTATGTATGTATATATGTATGTATGTATGTATGTATGTATATATATGAATATATATATATATATATATATATATATATACATACACATAAATGTAAAGTTGTATGTTTAATGTTACTACTAAAAATTTTATGTATAAATATATTTTTAAAAACACCAAAAAAATAAAATAAGTATTAAAAAATAAAATGTAATTATACAAATTGAAAAAAATATTATTTTCTCACCAAATGTTACACAAAAGAATTTCAATTAAAATAAATAAACAAATCTTGTATCTATAGTGAAAACCAATTATAAATTATTAGATATTAAGTGTATTTTTTAAAATCTTTATTTATTCAATGAATTAAAAACCCGTATTACTAATAATAAGATAAAAAATAATTATTAATATAGATTAAAGAACACGGCTTTGCATTAAAAAGTGAATACATTCTAGCATACTCTATAAAAACACATATTTAATTTAAATCAATAATTTAATAATTATTTTTAGGTCCTAAAAGATGTTAAGCACAAAAAGTGAAATAAAGTCATTTTTCTTCGAATCTATTAAATAACTTTTAAATAAACGGAGAGTGTATGAAAATCTAATGAAAAAAAATCAAAATCACTAAAAACAGTTTTAAAAATGCGATGCCAAATTCAATATCATTCATTTGCTAAATATGTTTTAAAAACAATACTGTGTTTTTTCTTGTACGTAACTATTTGTAATGCGATCATAAATGGTAATGCACGAATAGGAAGTACAAATTCTTTATGTAACAACGGTCTATGCATCTGCGGATATGATGAATTAAAATGCGAATGTAAGAATGACAGACAGGTTAGTAAATTCCAAAATATTAATAATTATTCATTCATTCATTTTCTCAACATATGATTTTCTTTAATCCTCTGATCCGAAATTAATTTAAAAATGGTTATTTTTTTACTGATAATATACGTAACTATATCTATTACGAATCTACTTGTTCGATAAAGTAGGGATATACTGTAAAAAAAATGTAAAGTAACAAAGAAAGAACAAATAAAAAATTACGTACTAGTAGAAACCGCAAAATGAACAAAATTATACCAGAATAGATTGCACGAAAAAATAGCGAAATAGGTGATCAGAGGGTTAATGTAATCATTAATTATATTTACATATATAAATATATTTTTGTGTATGTATATATACGAGAGTCGTTTAATAAGTATGGTAAAAAAGTAAGAAAAATTAAATTAAAAAAATTAATTTAATTAATTAAATTAAACAATAAATAATTTTACCATACTTATCAAACGACCCTCGTGTGTGTATATATATATATATATATATATATATATATATATATATATATATATATATATATATATATATATATATATATATGCACACATACAAATGTGTATATGTTTGTTTAGATGTGTCCTTATAATGTGGCTATTTATAGGTATAATAATATACTTACAGTAAATACATGACTAAGAGACTATTTGTACTGCCTACGTCATATATATAACTTAAAATTAAATATTCATTTTTTATATTAATTTAAAGTTCCAAATAAAAAATACTCTACGTTGAATTTATTACGTTAATAAATAATTAAATAATATGCCTATTTAATCGTAGAGAAAAATGTTTAAACTATCATTTAAAAAATATTTACATTACTTTTCATTTGATGTAGAAGTTACAAACAGTATACGAAGGTCGTTTGATAAGTATGGTAAATTTATTTATTATTTAATTTAATTACTTAAATTATTTTTTTTATTTAGTTTTTCTTACTTTTTTACCATACTTATCAAACGACCCTCGTATATATTAACATTTCTGAATCTCATTTTAATTTGTACGTTTTATTTCATGTTGGTATTTTAATTGTTGCAATATATTGTTAAAATTACAAAAATGAAATAATTTCGCAATTTTACTGAATTATTTAATTTTAGTTTTTTGGAAGCTACTACATTAAACATATTTTTAACATGAAATATTAATGTTTATATTTTTTTATTATTTTCAAAGACAATCTATTTAAATGATGGTATCTGTTTTTTTATATATATCGTCTTAAATACTTTTTTATTTATAAACTTTAGCATATATATTAAAAAATAATAACTAAAACTTCCTTTCGCAGTACATTGAAATAACTCCTAACAATACAAATTCTGACGTAAGGAACATATTTATATCAAAATGTCACTCTGTTAACTTTGCTACAAATTCCATAAAAGCAAGGTTAAATTTACGATATATCCGAATTAAAGACGTATATGATTTACAATTATCAAAATCATGTTTTCAATGGGATGGAAACGAAATAAACCCATTGCGAGAAACTCCAAAATTAAAAATAGAAATAATTGATTCCGTGACCGCCAATATTGGTAGTTACAGCTTCAAAGGAAATATTCAGTCAATAACATTCAATAATTTCCGAATAAAAAATATTGATGCATTTGCATTTTCTAGCATGGAATACTGTGAATCGATAGAATTTAAAAATTCTATTATTAAAAATGTTCAAGTGTTGGGATTTAAACAATTTTCAACTGAGATGCTTCTATTTGAGAATACGACATTTGAAAACGAGTTAACTAGTCGAACATTTTCAGAGATAACAGTAAAATCGAAACTAAAAATTATTAATAAATCGAAATTCAGTACACTAAAGCCGAATGCAATGATAATATCTAGTCCACGACATGTTCATATTTTAGATTCGTCATTCAAACGCCTTGAAAGTGAAGCATTCAAAATAGTTACCTTTGGTGATGTAATGATAAACAATAATACTTTTGAAGAAATTGATCCATTCGCATTCGCTAAAATTTCATGTTCTTCGAAAACAGGTCAAAAATCTGAATTTACATTCTCTAATAACAGATTAACTAAATTTTCAAACAATTCCTTATATTTAAATTATAGTTCCTTCGATGTAAATATGTTCAATGTAAATATTAATCAAACGTGTGCATGTGAAAATTTAGAATTATGGTTAAGTGTTTTTAATACCAGCAAATCAAATAGTGTTCATTGTCAATATAAATCATCAATATTAACTTTAGAAGAATATCAAACCAAATATTGTAGTGTAAAATCAAAGACTTTTAAAACAATAATAATTGTTATAAGTGTTTTATTCGTGATTATACTGATATTGGTGGGAATCACTTTTTACTATCATCGAAGAAAAAAGGGCACGGACGAAAAAATATGGATAAACAATGCATCGCCAATAATGAATCGAAAACGTGAAATGGAAACACAAAAAAATCTACCATTAATTGTTCCTGATGGAAGAACTTACAAAGAGACTGAATTACATGTGATACTTGAAAGGCCCGCACTTCTCACAACAGAACTTTAATAAAAAGTCATAAAACAAAAGTTAATCAAGCACCATATTATAATGTTATTAAAAATATAAAATAATAATTTTGAAATTTCATTATAAAAACTGTAATATAAAATAACTTTTATGATCACTATTTACTTTGCGACTTTGGCGAATTTACTTTCACACAAGTGAATTATCACTCCAACACCACAAAATATTGCAAAAGTATTCAATAATTGTTTATTGCTCACTTCTTTGTTTAAAACTAGATATGCATTTCGATGGCAATGTCATCTTCAACAGAGCATTACATTTAAAATTTTATATCAATAGATTTGTGTTATATAAATTTTATAACGCGTAGCGTTTAGATAACGATGACAGTGCAAAGAAAATGTACGTAAACTTATAAACAAAGAAAGGAAACCATGAATAATTATTAAACACTTTTTAATATCTTATGACGTTAGAGTGATAATTCATTTATGTGAAACTTTTATAATAACAAGAATTTCAATAAAATTTAAACTGAATTACTGAATTATATTTTTTACAAAGAAATTTCAAGATTTTAATTGATGTGTGTATACATGTATGTGTATATATATATATATATATATATATATATATATATATATATATATATATATATATATATATATATATATATATATAGCCAAAATGGGACTAAATGATGATAAATGATAAAAAGTAAATTTGTCTCTAAACTGTTCAGTTTTATGTAGGCCACCTGTATATAATCATACAACATTCTTGTCTATAAATGCATTTTATGTTTTGTGTGAATTTTTAAAACAATATATAAAAAAAGACTTAAAAAGTAGCTGAAATTTATTATTGTTTAGATTTCAGATTGTTTAAACAATAAAAACATTTAATATTTCAAATTTACCGCGAATATCATCATACATACATGTATATATTATTTAAAATTATATTTCAATATTTTGTTTTATTGTGGTGTAAGTGAGATAAATATTACACCTATCTATGTATTATTAAGTCAGTATTTTTAATGTACAAAACTTGGTATTGTATCAATGAATACACATTTATAATAAATATATATTTATATTAAAAAAAAAACTGGAGTTTATTTGTAAAATATAAATATATGCAAAAATGTATGTATTATATATGTAAAAAAATTTGTTTGTATATATATATATATATATATATACATATATAAATTTAGTTTGCAAACACATCTTTATTCTCTGTTCTAAATATTTGAACTTTCTTTTTCTCAAATAAACATAAAAATGTCTTATTAAAATAATATATTCAGTATTAGTCATTGTTAATTCTGTCAATAAAGAATAACGTCTAATTTTTCAAATAAAGATGACTTTATAGTAAAAAAAATTAAACTTTATTGAATGTATAGCTTTTTATTTTTTTGATACAAAAAATTATTTATACTGAAAATAAAGAATTAATGTCTGCAACAACTGATTTATATATGAAGTTTATACACACACATACATATAGACATATTTTTGAACGTACAAAAATACATTTGTATTTATTTAGTATGCACATATAAATAAATTCTACTTAAAATCATTATATAAAAATATTTTTTCAGAAAAAATCCGAGTTTTATTATTTTTATATATCAAAATCAATTACGCATCGATAATAAAAAAAATATGTATTAATTAATTAGTATTCATTATTTTTATTTCATTATATTCTTTCTAAAAAAAAACTTTGTAATAATTAGCCTAAAACTTTTTTTTGGATAATAAGTTTAATTATCCAAAAAAAATAATTTCTACTTTAACTGCATATTTTTCCATATATTTACTCATTATTTATTATAGAACTGTATTAAATAATATTTTTGATAATTATTTCGTTTAAAATATTCACTTATTTAATATTTTAACTGATTTAATACATTATTTAATCTAATTAACAATAAAGTTCAGAAATTAAATATTTTGATAAGATCCAAAATCTTGGGTTTTATGTATTATACAATATAAACAATTGATAATGTAAAAAGTTACTATTCATTTTGGTATTTGGCAAATTTACTTTAAATTAAATGAATCAAATTAATTTTACCCCAACACCACAATATTTTAAAAGTGTTCAATAATCACTTATTGTTCACTTATTATTTATAATTATATCGGCTAATGTATTTCGATGGCGACGCCATCAACATCATTTTAACAGAAAGACTCTGATGATGATGGCGTCGCCATCGAAATGCATTAGCCGATATAATTATAGATTATATAATTATAAATAATAAGTGAACAATAAGTGATTATTGAACACTTTAAACTATTGTGGTGTTTGGGTAAAATTCATTTGTATTAAAGTGAATCAGCCACAGTTCCAAAACAACAAATAATTAAATGAATCAATTACCTCAACAAGATGTTATAAAAATGTATAATAATTTGTTGTTCAATTGATTCACTGGCGCGCATTTTGATGGTAATCATTATAGTACTGCATTATAAAAATATTTTCAAATTCAGTAGTCAACAATGATAGCACGATCATCGAAATGTATATCGGCAAATAAAATGAATAAGTGATTATTATATAATTATAATGAGCTTTTAAAATAAGAAATTCAGTTGTGTTGAACTATAAAAAAGTGATGAAATGAATTCTTCAATTATGTGAAGAGTTTATTCAAAAAAATGGTAACTATTTTAAAACTAGTTATAATCAGTCTAAAAACTATTACATTTTAGTTTTATTTATATGTAACATTTCAAATATAAAAAAATGAACATATTACTACCAGAACTACTTCAATGACTATATAGTCAAACATTAATTATTTATGTGTATGTGATACTGAATACTGGTATATATGCTTTAATCATATTATGATTTAATCAAAATCACATATGTACGTAAACAAAAACATATATATATATATATATATATATATATATATATATATATATATATATATATATATATATATATATATATATATATATATATATATATATATATATATATATATATATATATATATATATATATATATATATATATATATATATATATATATATATATATATATATATATATATATATATATATATATGTATGTATGTATGTATGTATGTATGTATGTATGTATGTATGTGCGTGTGTATGTGTACAAAATTAAATGTAATATTTGTGATGGATATTCATTTTTAATTAAAATAACATTTTAAGTAAATGAAATTTAAAGCCAAAATTAAAATAGTCTTTTTTAGATATTAAGTATTTATTATTGAATTTTCATCTTATTTTATACTAGTTTTGTTGCTATTAAAATTAATATTTTTAAAAAATATTTAATAATTAGTTATAATAATGTTAAGAGATGATGTAAAAATATTTTCCTACTGTATTTAAATGAAAGGACATTTTTAAATTATAAAATGTGCATTTGGTTTGATAATTTTTTGTTAAAATTTAATTAATTTTAAATTTTTTTAAAAAATAATTCATCATTAAGTAATTTTAAAGCACTATTTATTCAAGTTGATATTGTTCATTTTCATTTCTGTACTCCTATTTGCTGTATTTAACTCTTAAATATAATACCTTAGGTTCATTTTTTATGTATCTTGCGTTACAACTAATTACAACACCTTATGTCATATTTGAGTAACCTTTAGGATAATAAATTTACTTTCTAAAATGTACCAGAAGATACCAAAATAGAGAAACTACTTATGATACATAAAGAAAAATAATCCTAAAATCTTATACTTAAAAAGATTAAATACAATTTATTCACAACTATTTCTTTTTAGACAATTTGTTCTGATCTCTATATAGTTATTTTTAAAATATGTACTGTGATCATATTTAATTTCTTTTAAAATAAACTTTTTAAAGATTTAAAAAATAATTTTATTATTTCCTATTCACTCATTATGTACACACACATATGCATATATATGTATGTATGTGTACAAATATAGATATTCTCATATGAATGGAGATGTATACTGGGGTAAGAAAAAACGAGCATACTAACAATTTACTAATTGTTCAAAAGCAAAAGTTAACAGTAAAAACATTGTACTTACCTGTAAGGTAATGTACCATCTAATGCCTGCATTGCTGTTGGAGGATTTGCAAGTGCTAGTCCTTTTGATAATAATTGAGCATGCTCTTTAACAACATTTTGAGCTACTAGTTCACACATTTCACTGTCTCTCTCCAAATCTTCCTCTATTAAAGAAAAGAATTACGATTAATTAATATTAAACTAACAATCAAATAGAATATGTTTTTCAATGATGTATTCATCAAATAATTTTTATTTTGATAAGTTGGTAATTTACATTCCTTAATATGTGTACATTAATTAGAAAATCACAAAGTTTTTTTTCTTACCTGTTACTATAGGTAACTGCAAATCTTTTTTCATTAAACTAGCAGCACACATTCCGCCTAAAAATGATAATTCTGCTTCGAGGTGATTTAAACCTTGAGAACCAACAAAAGAAGGCCATTCATACCCAACAGCAAGACAACGAAAACCATAAGAGCTAGTTTTTTCATTATGCTCATAATCAGAAGCAGTTTCCAAAGAAAATAATGCTTCATGTCCAGGTAAGATGATAGAATTTTGTGGCCATTGTGGCGTGCTAAAAAATTATATATTACTTAGTTTTAAAATGTAAATAAAGAAATTACATAAAATTAATACTTTTATTATGAATTTAACAATTTTAAATATATTATTAAAATAATACTTACGATGAACTAAATTTTTGAAGCACTGGCCAATATGGCACAGAATTAGGTTGATCATCTAAGTTTTGAAGTATAAAATTTGGAGTTAATCGAGGTACAAAAATTTGCAATGAATCTTCTGGCTGTGCTAATGAACATGCTGGATCAAATTCAAATGACATCCATTTAACATTGTCAGGAAATATAACTCTACAATTAAAATTTGATATACAGTTAAATTTTACATTAGAAGTTACATCAAGATAATTTTTTTTTAAACTTATTTCTTACCTATATTGTGAAACAGTAGCAGGTCTATATGGATGTTCACTCTCCACCCAAGTACAATGCTGGCTAGTTGTTATTAAAGATGATTCAGATATTCCACCAGACTGTGTTAATTGACCTGTATCACCACCAGCTAACAAATTTAATGCTGCAACATGTGGAAGCATTTCATGTATAAGACTCAATATTTGTACAGCACTCTAAAAAGAAATTATAGACATCAAAATAAATTTAATTTAATATTGAAAATAAAGTAAAAACAACACATACTCTTGGATCAGTATTAATAAGTGTGCTAACATGAGCAAACATATTTGGTAAAAGTACTTTAAAAGCACAAGCATCTCCAAGTATTTCCCAAGGTGCTGATCCTGGTGCATAGGGTACAGAAGTAGCTGAATTTTCACGTGCCAAAACAAGTAAACTTGTACATTTTTGTACAATAGTTGTAACTATAGATAAAACGCATTGTCTTGCCTCTTGTTCTAGAGCCATTCGACTGGAATGTTGACTTGAATCGAGGGGATTACTACAAATAAGATAAATTAATACTTTTCGTTAAAAAAATCAAGCATATAATAATATTTTAATTTTAATCTTGAAAATAATTTTCATTGCAGTATTGAATGAAATATAAAGTATATTTCATAATTTTTTTTAAAACATTTACACCATAATAATAAAAAAGAATAAAAACATGCCTATAATAAAGCACATAAGGAAACTGTCCACGAGTTTGTGTAGTACCATTAAAACTTAAAGAGCAAGTTTGAAATGAAAAAGTTGTTCCATCAAGTCCTTTCACACTACTAAACCCTCCATCTCCATTATTTGTTCTTCCTCCGTGATTGCGTAAACGAATTGCATAACTTACATTTTCCTAAAATTTATTTTTATTTTAGTATAAAAAAAGGAAACAATATATTCATAAATTAATTATTTTGAAAATTACCTTTACTGGAACTGGGTTTTCAAATTTTATTTCCACAATATCAGAAACACAATCTTCTGGTCCAAAAGAACCTTTAACTTGTTCTAATGTTACCCAACGTTGAGAATGTGTATGAGAAGCATCACCTGCAGTAGTCTAAAAAAATATTTTTATTTAAAATTTTCACTGCAAAAAAACATTCACATGCATATTTTATAAAATATATAGCTAATATCATTACATACATCTTCAATAAGTTCCAATTCATAATCATACTGTCCTTGACCTGCATAAATAGCAACTCCTGCAATAGTTACACCAGGACGATCAACTCGGATACAAATTGCATCCGGAGATCCTCCACCTGTATTCCATGGTCGAGACTGATTTGTACGAGCAAAACGTAATGGTGTAGCATGTAACGGACCTCGACCACATCCGCCTTGAAGTTCTTCCTATATTTTAAACACATTTATGTACATACATACTAGCAGTGAACAGGTATAAAATGGTATGATGATGATGATAATAATTATATATTTATTTATATATATATATATATATATATATCACATAAGTACAAACATTAAATCTCTCTGACAATACCAGAATTCAATGACAATTACATTTTTTTTATGTGATGAAGTTATCAGTTTCATGTCCAACTCCAATTTGAAAAACTCTCCAGATAAAGATCAAACACAATCTCCCATATAACAAGTAGTACATGCCACTACTATACTAATCGACTATACACATACACACACACACATATATATATATATATATATATACAAGATACAAGAATAGACAAAATTTTTCAAAATGGCTTTCTTTATATGATTTTCAAAATAAACTTAATTTAATTCTATAAAGTTAAAAAAAAACATTTTACTTACATCTGCAATACAACATTGATAAGCAAGCTCAGCCAATAACTTTGCTAGAAGTTGACAAGCATGTCTAGTTAAAGCTGGAAGTGTTCTAGGATGAGTTGCACCTAGTAAACGAGCTCTTATTGGTCCTGTAACCATACTTAAAAGTCTATCTACTACTTCCCGTAAAGACCAACTTACTTCTGATGCACCACCTTCAAGCTAATGAAACAAAAATTATTTCATATAATATACTGTTAATATAGTCATATATTACCTGTGTTCGATAACTCATTTGTTCAACTAAAACAGGATAACAATGTGTATCATTGGCAAGTGAAATTGGAAGACCAGAATTATCTGAAGGACTAAGACCACCATCGTTATAACTATGTCCAGGTGACAATCTACTATTATAAAGATTTGGACATAAAGAACGTAATCTGATTGTAGCACTACAAAGTGCTGCTACAACTGCACTTAAGATGCGTTCATTTTTATGTTGCATTCCAGAATCTTTATCCTAAAAAATTAATGATAAGTTTAGTATGAATTACAAATTTTATTTACAACTTTATATAACAATAAAACCAAATAATATACAATATAATAATAAAAAGTTTAACAATAACACTATAATAAAAAAATATTAAAAATTATACATGCAAATTTAAAAATTTGAATACCACTTGATTATTTCTGAATGAAGAAATATAACATTAAATTATATAACACAATAGTAATTTAATACTTAAAATGCGTGTTATATAACATTAATTTAATTAATTTTACTTACCTTATCCATTTCTGATAAAAGTTCACATAAGCAATTCCATTTAAGATATGCAGTAGGATAGAAAGCATGAAAACATGAAACAAAAGTATGATGACATTCATCAAAAATTCCATTAAGCATTTTTAAATGTGTGTCCGTAACTTTATGTGTTTTTCCTTTTCGTTTTCTAACTGTATCTGATAAAATTTGTTTTAATAATGCTCGTACATCACCAACACACTGAGCTAAGATTATATTTTCTGAAGGTGCCTTCTTTGTCAAATAATTTGGATATATTTCATTTGTATAAGTACGAATCAATCTTAAACTTGCTCTACTAATATAAACAAGTCTTTCAAGTTCAAGTGGTGAATATGCTTGTGATGATTCTAAAAGAGCAACTTTAAAAGTATTCCAAGACCACTGAAGAAGAGCAAGAAGTGATTGAAAACAATCTTTTGACACAAAACGTGAAAAATCTTTACTCAGCACATGAATTGGTTCAAGAGTTTCCATAGGACGATTCGGTGATTGATTTTCAGGTGTAATTATGCGATAGAGAATTTGAGGAATTTGACCTGCGTTTACATCAGTACCATTATTTGATTTTTTTGACGACTTAAAATAAAACACAACTTGATCTTCAGAGTTAACCATACTTTGACCAGCAGAACCACAATCACTTGATGGCCCACATACACGACACCATGCCAAATACCAACGGTTGGCCTAACAAAAAAAAAAACAATTTAACTGTAATTAAATTACTTCACTAAATTTGAAAATGAATTTTGAAACACTACTTAATAAAATATTTGCTGACATTCAACCTACTTTTATTTTTCACATACAAATTTAAAAAAAATATTTTTATATACTATTCAATATGTTATTCAATTTAATTTCTAAAAGTTGTACCTAGAATTATTCATATATATTTTTATTTTGGAAATACCTTAATGGGAACTGGTTGATCAAATAAAATAGGATGTTTCTGACGAATTGGGCATTCATATTGTTGCATTACTGTCTCAGCTAATAATTCTCCTTCGCCTTCATGTTCTCCACCTTCTACTCCAAGATCCATTAAACGAATACGAGCAGTATATTCACCTCGGCCACCAAAAAGTCCATATCCACCTAAAAAATTATAATTTAAAATAAATCTAAATTATGATTTAAAACAAACTATACATGCATGTCAATACACATACATACACACATATATCTAGAGAACATAAAAAAAAAATAAAACATTGATAATATATTAAAAATTTAGAACTATTTATAGTCAATATTTACATATATCATAGGATGTAATAAATATGAAAATAATCACTAATATTCTATCTTTGAAGAAAGGTATTTTCATATTATACAAAGTTATTAACATTTTTATGACCAACTGTATAATAATTTCGTATTCATTTGATGGCATTACTTATATGAACAATAATTATATATATATATATATATATATATATATATATATATATATATATATATATATATATATATAACATACATACATACACACATACTTTCAGATTTTCAAATATATATTTCACATTAAAAGTATTGTTACCTATTAATACATCTGTATCAGCCATGAACCGAATAGCTTCACAAGAATGACCAGAATAACCCCACCCTCCACCATAATTTTCAAAGCGATTAACAGCTTGAAAGTCATCCTTTGTATAAGATTTACTTGGAGATACATCCTTGTCTTCCATTTCTAAACTTACAGTCATTCTAAGATCATGTGCGACTGTCAAAGTATCCAAACAACAAAGTAAATTAAGAGCTGCTTGTGATCTTGTAACATTACAATTCGATACAACTGGTAAAGCAAGTTCTGATGATAATATTGCAGAAAGATTAAATTGATCTGAATTTAATACATTTTTAAGAAGACCTGCTTCTCCGTCACTTGGTGATTCAGGTGTTTGAGGTACAGTTACATAAGCTGCATTAGCTGAATTATTAATTTGTATACCACGTAAGACAATATTTTTTCTTTCATTGCTTGTATTTGTATGTTTGCTAATACTTTTCTTTTGATCATCAAACTTTGTAGTAGTAGAACGAACTATAATATTTTGTTTACTGATTTTTTCTGACACAACTGGTGAATTTTGAATATTACTCAAGAAACGAGATTCATTGACACGAACTAATGTTGGTATTTGACAAGCAACAATATTATAACAAGAAACGTCTTGTGATTGTAAATTATATGACCAGATAACGTTATAAAGTGGATCCATGCATGTAGAATTGTCGTAAAATGAAACCTGTTCTTTACCAGAATAGGAATTAGAACTACCGTCACGGCGATTTATGACAAGACATTTAACACTATTGTGACGTTCAGTCTGATTAGGTAATAATACTAAAAAAAAAGTACTGAGTAAGTTTTCCAATAAAATGTAAATTATAACTCAATATATATAATTACACATATAATAAATATAAAACTACACAAAATGAACATTTATGAAAAATAATCATTTTATATAATTTTTTTTATTTCTCAAAATAAAGAAAATTATTTTTTATTATTTGTTTATATTTCTTTTAATAAATGAAATATTTTTCTTTATAGTTTAAAATATTTCTGTATAAGTTTTTATATATGTATTATATACTTACTAATACTATTTTTGTTTGCAATCACTGTTGATCTACTCAAACTGACAGAGTTTACAAGTGATTCATCTATTTTAAGAAATGTTTGATCTCCTGATGCTCCAACCCATGTAGCTCTACGGCCATATCTCGGTCCTACATGAGGAACCGGTCCAGGAGATGCATGCCACGGATAACGTTGTTCTATTAATTCATCAGCAGTTGATGCTATTTCTGATGAAACTTCAGGATCTGCAAGTGGAGCATTGCGACCAAGCTGACCATTCTATAAAGAAAATTAATAGAAAAAAATTATTTCACAACAAAAAAAAAAAAACGTTCTATCACAAAAATATAAACCTGATGACTTCCAAAAGTGTGAACTTCTCCTCGACTTGTTAATATAACTGTATGATTGGAACCTGCTGCTACATGACTTGCAGAGACTCTCACTAACTGTGGTCCTGCCAATGCAACTATATCACCACTTCCTAATTGCCCATATTGATTTGAACCGAATGTATAAACCTACAATAATATTTAATAAATATCACTAATTACTGTTTATAAGAAACAATTAATTTTCAGTTTCATTAATAATTTCACCACTTTCTTCTTTAATTAATTATTTCCTTCAAAAGTGTATTTTAATATAAAAAAAACATATTAATATTTAATAAATTTACCATTCCATTCTGCAATAATAAAACTGTATGATGTAGACCACATGCAACTTGTACAACTGGACTATCTGAAGGTAAATATAATCGACCTGGAGGTAAAGAACCTACTCGAGCAGCATCTTTTTCAGCATCAGTACCTTGATCTTTACCTACAATTTTTTTTTTATTTTGTGAATAAAATTTTAACTATATAAATACATTCAATATATATATATATATATATATATATATATATATATATATATATATATATATATATATATATATATAAACAATAAATAAAATATAAGATAGAAAATTATAGAAATTTAAGTGATTTTCAATTGAAATATAAAAAATTTAATCCTAACATAAAGTATTTTATATATATATATATATATATATATATATATATATATATATATATATATATATATATATATATCATGGGGCTCTGCCTACTCGCTTAGTTCATTTACCTCCAAGCTTGCTTCTGTTTAACAATATAAATAAGTTATAAAAAATAAAACATTTAGAAAGCTATATTAATGCTTCTATGTGGACCATGTTTATTATAGATTGATGGTCTGATATACATTCAAATCTAATGCCAATACAATTATAATTTATTTTGTCCAAAAATCTATCTTTTTCCATTTTTTGTTAATTTTAATATCAGAAAATGTGTACTTCTATAATTCTCGGAAAAATTCGAAAATAAAATTTCTCATCTCTATATATATAAAATAGTTCCATCAGAAAATTAAAATCATTAATCCTCATACTACTCCCAACGCAAATGATTACCTCTGAAGATTAACAATTGCAATTGTGGACTGATATAAAATTTCAACACACTCGCATCACTCCGCTATTGTTAATCTTTGGAAGTAATCATTCACAATGAGAGTAAATTAATGACAATTTTTCCATAGAATTATTTTATATATATATATATATATATATATATATATATATATATATATATATATATACATATACATAAATAAATAGAAAATATTAGTTTTTTTTTATTAGATTCTTTTTTTTAAAAAAAAGCACTATCCTTAATACTTACTTAAATTTGAAATAACTACTTGACTAATTTGTTTTGAAGAAGATTTGTTTGCAGTTCGAATTGAAGTTGTTTGCTTTCCATTATGTTTTGATGTACTTGAACCACTTTTACGTTGCTTTTTTTTAGAATCGTCTTTCAGTCCTAAAATAACAAACACTAAATAAAAAATAACTTAATACTAAGTAAAACATTCTTTTAATTCCATATAGATTTACTTAACACATAAAATCCTATTTTTTAATTACAGATAATAAAATCAAAAATAAAATAATTTTCAAATAAAATTTAATTCTCAATGCTTATATGTAAAAGTATTAAGAATTAAACTGCTAATACTTATATATTAATAATTTTTTTTAAAAAAAACTTAAATAAATTGCTCTACACAAATATAGATATTTACAAATGAATGTTATTTTTGATGTAATAAACATTATTATAATCTTGTTATTTACCGTTCAATCAAGCAGAACACAAAAACAAAACTTACACTGTACATACTTGAATTGAAACAATAGTCATTGTTGTTTATTACTAGAGCAGTTGTGCAAATTATTTTTATGTTACACAAACTACTTTATCTTATGTATAAATTATAGAAAATATAAATCTTCTAATTATCATGAAATTGGACTCTTAACAAAATTTTATAGTGTAAACAATTCATGAATACAAGTTACTAACAGCATTTTTAAATCATTATTACGATATAAAAATCAAACATCTAAATGCACTAATAGAATATGATAAACAATTTTACTGAGTACTTAAAGCACCAATAGTGAGCGATACAAAAAAAAAGGCAATACATACTTTTAAGTATTAATAACATCCAAAAAGTTAACAATTAATAATAATTAATCATAATTTCACTATTAATCTTTTTTAATATTTCACTACATAATTTTTAAAATATTAATTTACTTCTAACATTAAAATACTTTTTAAAAAGATTTTATTATGTAAATAATATTAGACAAACCTTCAGTATAATAATCGTAAACATTATTAGCTGTATAGCGTCCTTTATCGCGTGCAATTGTATCAGTATTTCCAACACATGATTTACAACAACCACAGATTGCACAACCACTTTGTCCCATTCCACATCCACATTCCCTATAAATTGTTTTTTTATATTTAAATCTTAGAAATATGAAATATAAAGATTTTATAATACATCTAGAATATTTTTAAGAAAAAACACAGTTTAATGAATGTTTTAAAATAAAACAATATATTACTCACTGTCCTGGAAATCTATCTGGCAATGTAGCATTAAAACACATGTTACCATAACCAGTACATTCGCCACAAACACGGCATATCATACATTGATCAACAATCCATTCATGGCTATATTTGGGGCATAAATTAAAATCACTGAACCTCGTGTCAATTGTTAAGTCTACTGAAACATGATCACTAGGCGACTGTTGATCTACATTAGTTGAAGCTAAATAAAATATTTTTTACATATTTTAAATGATATAAAAAACACACATCATTAGATTTACCTTCACGTGCATAATGAGGAAATTCTCGTCCACACTGATACTTATTGTTAATTCCAAATGTAAAAACATGTCCTTTTGCATTTAAAGCAACAGCATGTGCTTTTCCTAATGCTATTTGAGTTATATGTTCATCTTTTAAATCTGTTACAATTCCTACAAAATTATTAATATATATTTATGATTTGAAAAAATATTATTGTTTTTTTATAAACTTAATTTAAACTATTGAACAAACCTGAAGATGAATCTGTATAGGCTGTATCTTTTCCAAACATTAAAAGTTCTCCATCCTTAGTCACTAATGCTGTAGTAGCACTATTACAGGCAGCATGTACAATAAATTTGTCATCTACTTTTATCATTTTTTTTGGTTTGCAAGGTTTTGGTTGTCGGCGAGCTTTATTCTGATCTCCATCCTCTCCTCGACGCGCTAAACCTTAAATTTTTATTTAAGATATATATATATATAAACAAATACAAATTGAAGTAAACTATATTAATAAATAATAAAATAATTTTGATCTGATAAATGTATAACAAACTGTAATTGAAAACGTAAATAAATATATATTAAAAACAATATACTATTTATGTAAATGTATGTAATAATCTTACAATTATTACTTATTAATTTAATTACAACTTTATTTACAATACCTGCAAAGAAAGCAGATCCTTCTTCAGTAACTAGGATTGCATGCATGCCTTCATGTCCAACAGCAATATGTATTACTTTTGGTGATTTTGTAAGTGTTAGTTCATTCCACTTTCCTACTTGACTTCCGCCAGTTTGTTTTAATCCTAATGCAGCTGCTTTTCCACAATATAATACTCTACCAGATGCTGTTCTTACCAAAGTAAATTCTTTACCAGCCACTAAAATATTAATGTATAAATTGATATTTTAGTACATACACTACATTAGAAATCTGTTTAAACAAATAAATACTTACCTATAGCATGTAATTCTTCTGGTGGCAAACAATGAGAAGCAGGGGGATCAGATCCATTAGGACCATTGCTAGAATTTGTTCTTTCATAAGCTGCTGCTCCAAAAACATCAACACAACGACGTGCTAATTTTAATAATAATTCATTTACACATGAGGGTGGATTAGAATTAAGAGTCAAAGTGCGTACTATAAATCCATCCTTTAACATCACAAGAGAAAAATTAAAAATAAAAAAATAACTGCAAATAATATATCTAACTTACATCTTTAGCCACAGATATAACACCTAAATTATCACCATCAGAAAATATAACACATGCTGCTGAATCTCGCTGATCTAATGTAAGAGCTCCTGTTACAAGTAAACCATCCCTTTCTACAGCTAACAATTCAGTACCTTGTTTCAGTGAACGTCTTAAATATAATTTTCCCTGCAAAAAATAATATACATAAAAATAACTACATAAATACTTGTATAAAAAACATACAACTATAATGAAAAATAAAAATAATTACATTACAGTATCCAAGCCACCCTCTTTCATTAGGATAAAAATCTGTACGATGCATATAAACATGACCTTTAACTGTTCCTCCGTAACCAGAACCTACTTTAAATAAACCTCGTGAAGTTAATAAAAACAAATATTGTCCATCACTACACATAGAACGAACAGTTTGTACATCAGATGGCAGTCGAATACGGAAGGCATCAATACGGCTATTAATAGGTACTCCATGTGTAATCCAATCAGGACGGATTATTTTACTCAAGAGAACGTTATGAATACACCGCTGAAGTGCAGTTAGCACAGAAGGCATCTATTAAAAAAAAATTATATTTATCTATATAAACAAAATAACTCACACAATTAATATTAAACAATTTATATATAAAAATAAATATATCTACAATTTTGTTCCTATACATATATGTATATACATACATATACACTAATGCATATTTCAAAACAATAATAAATCTTACTTGTATATTTTGTGATGAAAGAGCTCTTGGACACATTAGTAATGCTGCCATAGCTGATAAAAATTTACCAGTGTCACCTCTGACAACAACTAAAGCTAATAAACAAGAACATGCTACTGCAGTTAAATGTTTTCCATCATTAGGTACTGATGATTCTGGACCATGTAATGTTGCCAAATCTAATAATAAATCAAAAAGTGGCTCAATTGCTTCTGGTGGTTCACTTTTTAATCCTTCTGGACTTTGTCCTTGTAGTACATCTAACAATGCAGACAATGCTTTAGTACACAACACTGGATGTGTAGCACGGCTTTCTCGTATTAATTCAAAAACACTACGTAATCCAACATTCACAATCTGAAAAATTATGTATAAAAAAATCATGAAAATATTACATTAAAAAAATGTCACGCAAAGTAGACTAGTATCAAGTTACAAATTTAGATTAAAAATTATAATAATTGTTATTAAAAATAATACTTAATTGAAAAATACATATTTTAAATAATGCACTAGTTATATAATATTCAAAGTATACTTATTATAAAAATAATCTAAATAGAAATAAATGTAAACTATAACTATTCGTTCAAAAATAAATAAATGTAAACTATATTATTATTTTTCAGTTATGTACATAACAGAAATTATAAGTAGTTTGATTTTTTAAATGCATACTTTTGGAACTTGAACAGGAGCATGATTACTGCTTTGCGTCAAATCCTCAGTATCACTGTCTGCTTCAGAAATTTCTCCTAAAGGTGAGCTAGAACAACTCATATGATATTCATGAGTAGCCCATCGCATCCACCTTTCCAAGACAGCAAGACGAACAGATGCAAATACAGCAAATGTGGATGCATTTCCTGGTAAATCCACTTCTGGTGGACTAAGACAACCATAATCAGATAAAAGTTCAAGCTTACTTTTTATTCTAAGCTCTGAACATTTTTCGCTTTTCTTTTTTGGCCTTTTCCATTGCACACGTTTTCTAATACAAAATAAAATTAACTACTATTTTAAAATATAATCATTTACAAAAATGCATATGTATTGATCTCAAATATAAGCAAAATAATTACTAATATATTGTCTATTCATAAATAAAAAAAATATTTAAACATTTAATTGATAAAAATATGTTTTTTCTTAAATAAAAAAAATAAATAAAACACAAGCAAAATAAAAAATATTTATTTCAAAACAGGTAATATATATGTACAAGCATAAAAAATCAATTTGAGATAGATTCATTAAAAAACGAAAAAAATGTAATTCATTAAACAAAATATCTGATGGTTTAAAAGATATATAAAATTATACATAAATAAAATCATGAATCATTAAAATGCAATAAACTATTTCATACTTCCACTTAGGTTGATGCTTAAATAACTCGTGGAATAATTTTGCAAACTCTTCTGGTTCAGGTAGCATGTTGTCAGTTCCCCAATGATGCATGATTCATAAAATAATCCCTTACATTAAATTATTGATCAACACTCTTGAAGAGCTTTAACCTCATACATGCAATCCAGTTGAAAATATATTATTATGACTGAAAATAAAACTTGGATTTTCAAAAAATAAATCGATGTAAAAAAAATCAAGTCATCTGCGTCATCAAATATTATGCGCACGAATTATTTTCACGGAATTTTTATTATTTTTAACCAAAATGACAAGCCGACTTCCCTGCAGCTCTAAAAACACAATGTCAACTAATCTGACAGCTGTTTAGCGATGATTCTTTTTTCCAAACGTTTATCAAAATATACATGTAAAACTAAATACTGTATACTTTAAAAAGCCTTGTTTAAAGTATAGATACACACTAAAAAATAAATAAAATAAAGATTAGATAAGTGAACGGTAATACAAAATTATTTCTTCCCGCTCCCCATAATTATTCAAATAGCATTTGAACAAGCTGCTACCTAGCGGTGTTATTTTAGCATTGTTGAGACCGATCTTAAAAATGATTTGAGTCAATGCTGAAATTAAATTTTGACTGCAAGGTTCATATTCATAATCCATAAACGCAAAAGTAATAAGTACATCAAACTATAAATCAAACAAAATAAACATAACAGAGACAGAGCATTTAATAAAGAAAGAAAATGCCAGTCAAGGTAAACATAGAGCAGCATGTGCGAAACTACATGTGTGGAATATGCGACATGCCCAAAACAAAGTAAGTGTGTTTTACTACGTTATTAAAAAATATACACATTCAAGTGCAATTTTATAACTCAAATTTAATCTATCAAAGATACATTATTAACTTAATTCTGTGTGTATAAATATTAATGTATATGAAAGAAAGCACATTAAATAACAAGGAAGAATTGTAAAACAATGAATATTTTCGTATTGAATTGATTTTTTAATTTTATTTAAATAACGTAATTATATTTGTTTTTCTTACAATAAAAAATATCAGTTTTTATCAAAGTAATATATTAATTAAAATATTTTAAAAATAGTTTAAATAAATAATGGAATATATTAATAAAAACATAGTATATGTGTTTGTGTATATATGTATATAAAATGTTTAACGTTTGTAATTGCCTTACATTAAACAGACATTCCATAAAAATAATTGGTGAGTTAATTACTTACAATTTTATTTGTTAAATTATTAACGTCAATTTATTAATTAATGTAATT
The DNA here is from genome assembly GCA_029203775.1 of Neoneuromus ignobilis. Classification (NCBI taxonomy): domain Eukaryota; kingdom Metazoa; phylum Arthropoda; class Insecta; order Megaloptera; family Corydalidae; genus Neoneuromus; species Neoneuromus ignobilis. The sequence continues at coordinate 30,180,786 of CP092090.1, forward strand.
GGTACAGTAAGAGTAATTAATCAACAAGTTTATTTTCTGTGATTTAAAATTTTATTTGTATTGTAAAACATATACTTATTATATATATATATATATATATATATATATATATATATATATATATATATATATATATATATATGTATATATATGTATATATATGTATGCATATGTATGTATATATAATGAGAACTGAAAATATTATGAAATAAAAATATCAATAAAAAACTTCTACTATCAGTACTTTCTATTTGCATATGTATTTTTAATATTTCATGATTTTAATTGAATTTACAATGATTTAAATATACTTCATATATTTCATCCATTCCTTAATATAATTTCTGTGTGATTGAATTTAAAATAATTTAGTTTTTATCAATTTTTTACAGATTAAATCGTACTTATTTCATTGTAATATTTTAGAAATAAAAGTAAATTGATGTAATGTTTTTTTAATTTCAAAAAGTTTTCATTCAATAATCATTATGAAAAAGTATTGTTACAAATGTCTTCATATGTAAATAGTGATTTAAAAAAGTAGTATCAATCCACATTACTTCAAGTCGTCATAATATGAAATTCTTTATACGTGTTTTTATGATTATGTACATAAATAATAAAATTGTTTTTCTGACATAATAAGTATTTATAAAAACTTACATTTTATTTATAATCTTTGTTTATTTAAAGTACAAATTAAAAATTGTGAATTTAAACAATAGTATTTATTTAGTAATTTATATATTACATATACTTGTTTAAATGAGTAATGTAGAGTCAAAAACGTAAGTAATAAATAATAATATAATACTTTGTACTTGCATTGTAGCACGTTTTATTTAATTTATTTTCTATTTACATTCGATACACGTTTGTAGACAAATCAGGCAGGGATGCCGTAATTTTTTAGAATATAATTTGTATTCATACAACTGAAATTCAATTTTTACCTTTCTAAAAAATATTTATTTTTTAAAAAAAATTTTGAGAATATATTTAATTTATTTGAAAATATAATGAAAGTGTGTATGTATGTGTGTATATATATATATATATATATATATATATATATATATATATATATATATATATATATATATATATATATATATATATATATAGAGAGAGAGAGAGAGAGAGAGAGTTCAAATAAAACTGAAGGGTTTAGATATACATTTACTTCCTTATTATTATTTGCTATTTTTCAGTCTCATTTGGGCTACACATACACACACACACACATACATACATATATATATATAAATACACATGCATGCATGTGTGTATATGGCTGCAAAACTATTCAAAATTATGAACAAGTTGAAGGTCAGCAAAGTTTCGGATATTCGTGAATTACACCCACATGGCGCCTTCTCTATCGGTGGATCAGCTGTAGACTAGTTTGACAAAGTTAACATAAACACGTTTTAATCATACATACAAAAATTTTTTAATAAAATGAATTTTATTTACATCGGCTTTTCTCCCCTGTGTGTGTGTGTGTGTGATTAATACATGTGTATTTATGTTCAAATAAATCTGTTTAAATTCCAATTACAAATACACACCATTTAAAATTCATTAATTAAACTTTATTAAAAGTGTACAATTTAAATAATTATACTAAACAATATCATTAATTTATGTTGATTATATTATTAATTAAATGAGTTATTAATTTACTTTGAATATTAATATTAATTATATAAAATGTAACTTTCGTTTATTTTTAAATAGTTATGCATGAACATATAAGTATGTGAATATGCATACTTATTATTGTAATACATATTTATATAAATTATCATCTTTTAAATAAAAAAAAATGCAATTAAATTTGTATAAATAATATTCTAGTACTTTAATTAACTTTTTTTGTTCAAGTATTAACATTTTTCTTATATATTTAGAAATTAATTTAAATTATTCAGAAATTAAAATTAACATAATTTATACTGAAATGTACAAATAAAGCAATATATGTTTCAAAATTATGTTGGAAAATTTTGCAAGAAGAAATTGTAGATACCGATGACTTAATATTTACATACGTAATTATTTTTAAAAGATCATTGTCCTATTAATGAAAATTATATTTGTCACGTAACTTAACCAAATTAATTCCGTTTCTTGATTAGTGAAACATGATAATTAGTTTATCATTAGTCTACAAGCCGCTTAAATTACAAACAAACACACCGTGTCTATAAAACATTCTTGACCAAAAAGAGGATGCTTTTTTAAAATGTCTATATATATATATATATATATATATATATATATATATATATATATATATATATATATATATATATATATATATATACATACATACACACACACATACATTACAACGTATTCTTGAATGACATCAACTAATTCATCAAGGAACTATTATGAGAATGCAAATTTCATTGTACGTTTTATGAATATGTAAAACCCCAGTGCAACGTTTTTTTTTTTGTAAATATAAGACGTTAATACTTTTTTATATACATACTATATTATATATATATATATATATATATATATATATATATATATATATATATATATATATATATATATATAAAGCATATTTCTTATTTGAACTTGAAAAAATATACAAACTAAATTTATCGTAACAAATTGTACTAATCTAAATTTAATGTTATCATTTAAAATTATAATCACAATAAGTGCACAAAATTATTTCGCAATTTTTTTCTGAATATAATTATTTTGTAGATTTCGTATTAGTGCCTAAATAAATTATGTATATCAGTACAAAAAATATACATATAACAACTATTAAATTGTACTTACAATTATACATATTTTTGAACGAAGTCGTTTTATGCATGGATTATAAGTCTATTAAGTAATTAATATTTACTGTGAAGAAGAAAATTTTGGACATAGCAAAATCTTAAATTAACGGTTAATAAATTTAACAAAATGTTAAATAAATATTATAAACTTGTTTGAATATTATACTTTCTACCTACACTTTTTACATCGACCCTCTTTTACTTTGTGAAAAATGTACACCTGGACCATCTGGATTGAATCTTCTAAACTGAATTTTCAACCATCTGGCTCTCATACTACTCCCACATTCTTACCAGTTTGTACTGAAAGGTGTGTATATATATATATATATATATATATATATATATATATATATATATATATATATATATATATATATATACACATAAAGATACAAATCTTTAAAATAATTGTTCCTATTGTCAATCATTAAACAATTATATACGTAATTACCACAAAACTAAATTTATATTATGAAGAGGTGAACATTCGAACACGATTTTTATTTTATTAATGTTGTATAAATAATTGAAATTGACGCATGCATATTCTAATTATAACAAAAACGAACGTCAATTTGTCCAAACTATTATATCTCGCTATATCAACAATGTTCATATTGGATGAGCCTGTTTATTTAGAAAGGAATGCGGGGCGCTAGAGCCCTATGCAGAAATACAGTAGACCTCACACATTGCTGTAGATACATATAAACGCGTGTGTGTGTGTGTATTTTATTTGAATATATATATATATATATATATATATATAGAGAGAGAGAGAGAGAGAGAGAGAGAGAAAGGTATGTATGTATATATATAAACATGAAAACCTATATAATCATCGTTCATCATCGGATCCACAGGCTATTCCAGTTTCAGGCCTCTCTGACAATGTCAGCTCAATAAAGCCTTTTCTTATCAAAACTTTTCGATAGTTGTTTTTACAAGATGAGGTTGTCAGCCTCATGCTCAACATTCAAAAATGAGATCACTCTCCGACTGGGAATCGAACGCAATCTCCCACATGACAAGCGGTGATGCAAACCACTATGCCACCCAGGCGGGCATAGAATATTTGATATATATATATATATATATATATGTATATATATATATATATATATATATATATATATATATATATATATATATATATATATAATATTATTGTCATACACGCTGTTTTAATAAAAAAATCGAAAAAAGAATGTTAAAACTTCTATAATAAGATAGTATCCTCATTATTCATTTATAAGAATTTATAATTTCAATGAATCACATTCTTCGTTAACGCGAATTATTTGGAATGTATAATTAAGAACAAATGGTTAAGAAATGTTTACACACTGTACAAATTTTATAATATTTAGTCGTCCCTTTTATTAAATACGATTACAAAATTAAATTAAACACACATTCATATATATATATATATATATATATATATATATATATATATATATATATATATATATATATATATATATGTATATATATATATATATATATATATATATATATATATATATATATATATATATATATATATGTATGTATGTATATATACGTATATATGTATGTATGAGTATATCAACAATTGAAAATCTATAGCAGTTCAATACTGTGTGAAGCCTCATCAAATCCCACTATCTCCTGTTTTCCCAAGATTTTTTTATTGTTTCCTGTCCGTAGTTAATCTCATCCAACCCTCACCTTCATAGTATTTCACAATTTTATCCCTCCATCTTTGATAGTTTGTTCTTTGGTTTCTTTTTCTGCATTGTTCGCTGTTCCATAATTATTTGTGTTTATCTATTGTTTTCTCTTCTGATTATGTATCTTGCCCTTGCCCATTTCATCGATTTTATTTGGTTTATTATACCATTTACAGGTTTTTCAAGCACATTTAGAAATTTCTACCATTATTCTTTCCTTGTTTTATTGGGTTGTCAAAAGTTTTTAATTAATTTTTGCATTTAATGTCCACGTATTTAACTCGGAAGTATAGGTAGGTAGTACACATTGATTATATGCTTTCCATTTCAAACTAAATGGTATTTTACTCATTATATTATTTTTTCTTTCAAATACTAAACTGATGTTATTTTAGTTTTCAATCTAATCTCTGGCCATCATATCTTATAATTTGTCATAGATATTTTATTTCATTCACTTGTTCCAAGCATCAACCTTCCAAATATTTATTTTTTTCTCTACAAATCTATTAAACATGATTTTAATTTTGTTCATATTTATTTTTAATCTAATTTTCCTATTTTTTTCTGAAAGCAATTCATCGTCAGAAAACTATAGATGCGATAAATATTCTCTATTTATTTTAATACCTTTATTTTCGAAGTTTACTTCACTCATTACATGTTCTAGGATTATGTTGAATATTTTGGGCGACAAACTCTTTCGTTGTGTAACCAATATCGTTTCGCAAGCTCCGTATTCGCCTGATATGTTTCCGTGCGACTTTTTCTTATTCCCAAAACTCAAGTTGTCGCTCCGAGAACATCGTTTTGAGTTGATTAAAGCCATAAAAAAAAATTCGCTGCGTGAACTAAAGGCTATACAACAAAGCGCGTTCGCGGGAGGATTCGAGGACTGGAAGAAACGTTGGCATATGTATATTGCTCCTAATGGCGAGTATTTTTTTTCCAATGGGAAGGCGACAAAATAAATATTGATGAATAAATAACTTCTTATGTGTTTTATTTCAAAAGTTCCGTTATTTGTTAGTTTCTGGACTAAAATGTATATATATATATATATATATATATATATATATATATATATATATATATATATATATATATATATATATATATATATATATATATGTGTGTGTGTGTGTGTGTGTGTATGTATATATATATATATATATATATATATATATATATATATATATATATATATATATTATATAATCATTTTATACAAAGTTGAATTCCTTTTAAACGCAATTCTTTTCAATTGTGCTGAAACTTAAATAGAATGTGAGGACCATAAAAATATTTGACTTTTATTTTGTATTATAACGTCGTTTCAAAAATGACATTTTTAATATATTGCGCAAGAGACAGTTTTTTTAAAAAAAATGTTTTCAAATTTATTGAACTCAATTTTTCAATGAAATGTCATATAAAAAAATATAATACAGTTTTCGAAATATGAAATATAAAAAAAAAATATAAATAATATAATTTGTTTTTATACTTATAGAATGTATATGCATATCAATTTTTCCTTAAAAATGAAACAAATTATTTAGTAAATCGTAAAAAATAAATAAATAAGTATGCATTAAAAACACAATTTCCCTTTCAATGATATTTCATAAAAAGGTCAATTGTTCTATGAATATATAATTTATGCACAAAACTTCAAATTCATAAGTTATAAATTTAAATGTTATAATTTTTTTTAAGACTATTATATTCCAAATTTCACTTTTATTTTCATAACATGTGTAATTTATAATATTTGCATTCCTGTTTATTATCGTCAGGTGTATTTAGTTTGTTTTTTTACTTTTTTGTAATGTTTGAGTTAATCTTCAATTTCAAACGATCATTTAATGAAAAATATTTTAGTATTTGCGGTTTTCACTATTGTAATTAACGCTGTGAAGCGAGTAAGGTCGATGTAGTTGGTCAAGCAAAACTTTCTCTGGCGACATTACGGAAATCGACAGACCGGACATAAAACACCCAGTACTAATAATTCAATGCCTATACTCAGAATGCATTGTCAGAAGTCATTGTGCCAGAGTTGAACTGATTATTTCTTTCTCTTTTGTTTATTTTATATATATATATATATATATATATATATATATATATATATATATATATATATATATATATATATATATATATATATATATATATATATATATATATATATATATATATATATATATATATATATATACATACATACATACATACATACTTACATATAAATAAAGCAAAAACTTTTAACAACCCAAACTTCCAATGAAACAACAAAAGAATAGAAAGAATGTTAAGAATTTCTAAACGAAATCGGAAAACCTGTAAATGTACGAGAACGGACAAGAATAACCGATATAATAGAACAAAAATCGATTTATGTCATTGATTATCTGTACGATTTATTTTCTTTCTGTGACTATTTTTATTTAAATTGTAAATAAATAAATGTAGAAAATATAATATTATATATAACTTATGAAATATACCATACATATACTTTTATTATAATACCATAGATAATATATGTATATATATATATATATATATATATATATATATATATATATATATATATATATGTGGATTACATATATTATTTATATCTGATATTAATTGAATTATTTTTTTACAAAAAACAACTCAACTAAGTCATATATATTATTCTATTAAATATGTGCACCTATACATTACAAAATTATGAAAATATAATGGTTTAGAATTTTAAAAGCAATATTGAATAATTAATAAACTAAGAAAATTCTTGAGATAACAATAATTAATTATAATTATAGTAAATATTTTTTAAAAATTTATGACGTACATATGTACATAAACGTACATACTCTATCACCCACAGATGTAAACATATGCACACATAACATTCACACATATACATATATATATATATATATATATATATATATATATATATATATATATATATATATACACATATACATATATACATACACACATACATACATGCATACACATATAAATGTGTGTGTACCTATGATGTTTTGAAACATTTTTATAAAATTTACCAATACCTGACCTGTGCATTCAGTCTAGAATTATATACCTGACTATACTCAATAGTTAATAGGTATCAGTTATATGTTGTCTCTCGAACAGGAAGCACGCGAAGAATTTCAACAGCGTAACAAATCATGAACATGTGAATAATAATGAAATATACTTCAAATACAATGAAAAAATAAGTAGAAACAATGAGTATTGTAATAAAAACATATAAAAACAAATGACTCATCCATAACAATGAGTAAGAAACATTTTATTTGTATTTTTTTAAATTATTGTGTGTAGACAAAAAAGTTCGTAAAGTGAAGTGTGTGGTGTTTTCAAACATAATATAAATTTTGTATAACGTATTTTTTAATAATGGAAACAAGTACTTACAATCCGACACCAAATCGTATATCCGACTTAAACCCTCGGCAATTAAATTCGGTTCTGGATGATAAACCACAACGACCGATCAGTTTCTACGATAATTTTCGTAGCAACAATGGACCGCCTTCAGTATTACCACCTATATCTAATGACCAAAATAATGATAGTTCTATATTAGCTGTACCGTTGAATGAATCTTCATCAAATGGAAATACAAATGATTATATTGATAGTGAACATTGTGACAGTGCTACTCAGGATAGAAGTTTACTCGATAGCAACAATACTCCATCTTTAGCATATAGTTTAAATACTACAGTACCTCAAAATTTAGCAGCAGCTGCTATTGCTGGACGTCACACACCAACAAGAAATAGCTTGAGACATAGTCGAATGATAGTTCTTAGTAGAACTGGAAAAGGCAAGTAAAAAATAGTATTATTTATCGTAGTTAATAGATAATAACAAATAATGATCAATTTCTAATTAAAAAAATACCCTATAACCAAACCCCATATAATGAAATTAACATTTTAAAAAAAATTGTATTATATTTTTATATGCAAATAAATTTAATTTTTTACAAGCATTACAATATAAAATTCATACTCTAAATGTATAAAAACTACGATGCTTATAGTTTCTTATCATAAAATTTATTGTAAATACTATTAAAAAGTTATACTGGTAACTTTTATGACCAGAACACTAAATTACTATTTATTCTAATATATTACTTAGTATAAAAACATAACAAAAAATCGTAACAAAATATTACAAACAAATAATAGTATAACTTTATTTTTCATTATTTATAATCATTCTACATAAAAAATTAACTTATTAAAAATTGCTATTTTTATTTTTTACAGTAATTGCCAATAAAATTATTTATATTTTTTTTTTGAAGCAATATTTTAATAAGAAATGTTGAATACTTTTCGCAGTATGAAAAAATAATAACAAAGGTTCGACTTAAAAGTATTTTTTTCTAAAATGTGAATTCATACTTTCAATACATTTTTATAAATGAAATATTTTTCTATATGCGCACGTTACATAACACACACACACACATGTAGATACAGTGACAAACAGTGAAACAGACATTTTAAATATTTTTTTTAATTGCAAAATAATTGATGTAATTAGACTGGAATGAAAATGAATGTGATTTTTAGTTAATTTATGTAATTACTTTTCGGATTACAAAAATATTATTGTAATAAGTTGAAAATAATAAAATAAATAATCTCAAATAAAATTAAAGTCAAAAATTAAGGTGACAGTAAAACTGGAACTCGTTCGTAAATTTCATTTTTTTGAAATTAACTTCAAATCTGCTGAATAATTAATAGCAAATTCATAGATTCTCTTTTCTATCATTTTCATATTTTTCTACTAGTTTTAATTATACAAGTATTGAAATAAGTTGAATTATATGAAAACATGGCAAGAAAAGCCAATAAAATGTCGTTTGATTTGCAAAAACTTATAATTAAATATTTTCAAGATGATAAATAATGGTCAAAATACGTTCAATTGTTTACAATGTAATAATAAAATATAAAATTATAAAACAATTAGAAAATAAGAAGAGATGAATAAAAGTGTTCACTAAAGAAAACGTGTGCTATATAGGACAAAAAGTTAGAAAATATCAGTTTTCAAGTCTACTAAAGTTAAAGGAAATTGTCGAAAAAACTTGAAAATTAAAATATATTCAGAAACTATTCAAAAAAATTCTAAGAATACACGAGATGATGGTCGAGACTCCAGAAAAGTAAAGGATTACATATTAAGTATTGAATTCTTCTTTTTTAAGAAAATACGTTTATATATATATATATATATATATATATATATATATATATATATATATATAATTTTCTTTGTAAAATAATAATAATAACTTATTTGTCTAAATAAGAAAATATAAATAAGCTACTTAGTATTTTTTAATAATATAAATAAAATTGCAAATAAGCAGAGTAGATATTACTCTTATATATTTTGGAAATCCCAAATGAAGATTATATATTCTTTCATTGTCTATATGTAAATATATATGTATATATAAACATTTTTTTTGGGAAATTCCATTTATGATATTATTGACTAATAAACATTAAATAATATTAATGTCAGTGTTTTTTTTAAAAAAAGAAAAATATATAATTGTTAGTCAGTAGATTTTTAAAATGTACTTGTGCATGTGCTGTAAAATAAAATATTGTATTAAAAATATTGTTGTCATGGTAACAACTAATATTGATATTTAAACATGTTTTTGTTAAGTAATTACTAAATTAAATTTATTTTATTTTTTTTGCTTCATAAATAATTTCATTTATTTTATAAGTATGTTTAATTAAATGGAATAGATTTAATCTTGAGACATGACTTTTTGTAAATTTTTGATTAAATTACCAAAAATACTAATTGTACATTTTATTTATTTATTTTTGGTCTATGAGAGGAATAAATATACATACATATGTTTAGAATATTCCACAATACATATTTATCTTCGACAATAAAAAATGTGATTTGTCATTTATTGTTCAAATATTCATTTACACGATGTTAATATTCATTTAATATTTTTTATAATAAATTATATTAAGTATGCAGTATTCTATACATTTAATCGTTTATGCAAATTTTAAAATTAAAATAATAATACATAAAGTTTATTAGTAGTGATATTTATACAAAATAGGCTTCACAGATTACGAATTGTAGAATTTAGTGCTTTGGTTTAATTAAATAAAATATTAATTTACATATATATATATATATATGTTTGTATGTAATCTACAAAAATATGAATTATTTTACATAAAATATATTATTTCTTATTTTATATTATATCATAAATTAAAATACTATGTTAAATTACTGGCATCTAGTTTATAGTTTCGTGAAGAATAAATAAAAGATTTTTTTTATAGTTTATGTTTCGAAGCTGTCAATTTTACTACTTACTATTTATTTAATTCTAATACATGGGTGAAAATTTGAAATCCATAAATGGTTTTTATCAATACAAATATTTTAAACAATTCATTTTTCATTTTAAACATTACTTCTGTATATTGCTATATGTTAATACGTCAATATTGTATACAATAAAATTCTATTTGCTCTAATATTATTAAATGTACGTTTTTGATTATACACAATGTAGTTATAAAGTAACGGTGCAGAAATCATATACATATGGATGTATGCACCCCTATTAAAAAAAAATTTTTTTTAGATCTGTGTAGAATAATATAAACAAGTTATGTATATTGGTTTCAACTTATTTAGTAAGTGAATACAGTACGTAAGAATTATCTAATGTATAATTATCATTATTTTTTTAATAAAATCGAGAAAAATGCAATAATAATACCTTTATTACAAAAATTATATGAAAATTATTAAACAGTAAAGGATTTGTTGAGTGAAAAAAATCAGTGCTTACAAGTATAAAGTGGATGATAATGATCATTTCTTATCATCAGATAAAACTATGTGGACAAAATATATATTACAAAGATGTTTTAGAAAAAATAAAGAACTAAGTATGGAAAAAATAGTAATTGACTAAATTATTGGATTTTGTACCAAGTCAATGCACCTGTTTAAAAATTGTTTTTAGTCACAACTCTTGAACTCGTCTTACTCGCCAAAACTAATATTATAAGATTTTTTTATTTTCCCATAAATTACCCATATACCTATCAATATTTTTTTTCTTTTAAGAACCTTAATTTCGATAAAATACTATTTTTCGTCTTATCAAAAAATATTTAATTACAATAGAAATTCGAGCAAAGTAATCTTGCTCGCACTTTCATTTATTGAATCATTTCTAAATAATACAAAGAAGTAACCTAAAGATGATACGAATAACAATTATACCATTTCCGGTGATACTGTCATGTTCAAATAAATTGTCGCCTTCCGCAATTAGACGACTTGCAGTCTGAAGCGAGATGCCATTCTTGCGTCTGCGTGTTATGTTGTATTTTCAAGCCATTACGTATTTACAGTAACTTACGTTCTATGATGTGAAAATAGAAAGCGAACGTAACTACGAATCATTAACATCACGCTAAAGGTGTATTACGTTACTCAAAATACCACTCTTTTCCACTTCTTAAGTTAGAGATACACACAACATATGAAAGTAATAAATTTCTTTATTGTGTTGTATAGTATTGTACGTTAATAAATGCTACTGTGTCTAAGAATGAAATGAATGATATTGACTCATGAATATCAACACAAATACTTACAACTTATAAAGACATTATTATGAAATGAACTCTTGAATAAAAAATCATCATTGTTTTATTTTTTGATATATTATTATTTAATTAATTATTGCAATACTATTTTATAATAATAATGAAAAATTAAATATTTTTGACTAAATCAAATTCTACATTTTATAAATTAACAGCAAAAAATATTCCTGAGAAAAATGTGTTTCTACTATTTAATGATATATAAATATACTTATTGCATATAATATAAGAATTCTAAAATAAAAATATTAGTACACTACATTAGTAGATTATTAAATGCAGTAAAATGATCAATTGAATTGAACCTTCAAGTAAATGATACATTTTTTAATCAGTACAGCTGTTTTAGTTACATGTTAATATTTAGAAAAATCAAAATATTTGTACAATATTGTTGCTTAATGCATTTAGAAAATATAAAAAGTATTATTTTTCAGAATACATTTCTGTTTCAACACAAAAATCTATATTAAAAAAAATAATAGTAAGGATAAAAATGTTTACTTTTAAGTAATAAAACAATATAAGAACAGTGGAAATAAAAACACTATTAACACAGTTCTTAAATATTGAATTTCTATATTTTATATAATATACATTTTATGTATACGTGTATATATGTTAATATAAGATGATGTACATAATTCATTTTATAAATAAAATAAAAATTGAGCCTGTGCTATAATTTTTTCAAAAATACATGAATTTTTTAACTCGATATTTAAAAGAACGTCATTTTATTCAAATGCTAACAAATTAAAAAAAAATAAAATATTTTACTAAAAGTATTTCAAAATATACATGCATATATCGTTGTACGTAAATGTCAAACGGAAATATTTATTTTCAATGTTTCATTATACAGGACGTAACTATAAAGAAAAACTAATACGATAAATATAGTTTGGAATGCTTGAAAGAATAAAATTACTACTTCTGCAGATTAAAATCTCATATATATATATATATATATATATATATATATATATATATATATATATATATATATATATTAGGGGTACCGGACGAAAATATCGTTTTTTTAAACAAAAAATCAACTTAGAATATATATATTACCATATCAATTATTAATTATATATTCTCCCTCGATAGCTACAACTTTCTTTCATCTTTCTAGTAATTTTAATATGCCATTTGCATAAAAATCTTTTGATTTGGATGAAAAATAAACATCGAGACCCGTTTTCACTTCTTCGATATTCTTAAAATTTTTGTCGGATAAAAAGTGCTGCATTGATCTAAATAAATGGTAATCCGATGGAGCAAGATCGGGTGAATATGGTGGATGAATAATTATATTCCTTTCATATTCCATTAATTTATCCCAAGTAATTTTAGCTGTATGAGGTCTCGCATTATCGTGTTGAAAAAATATATTTCCTCTATTGAATATTCTAGGTCTTTTTACACGGATTGCTTCTTTTAATCGTTCCAGCTGATCACAATAAAACTGTGCCGTTATTGTCTGGCCATATTTAAGAATTTCATAATGAATAATTCCCTTACAATCCCATTATACAGACAAAAGGACCTTTTTGACTGTTAAGTTCGATTTCGACGTTGCCAGTGGTACCCTGCCCTTTAGAAGCTACTGTTTTTTGCGACATTGGTTCGAGTATATAACCCAATTCTCATCCCCTGTCACAAGATGTCGAAGAAATGTTGAATTTTCCTCTAATTTGATTAATTTTTGGCATATTCGAACCCGTACAGATTTGCTTTCATCACTTAAATGATGCGGTATCCACATACCCTGTTTATGAATCTTGCCAATTATTTTTAAATGTTCTTGCACACTAGACCAAGAGTATCCGAGTGTATCTGCAATTTATTAAATAGATTTGGTCGGTTTTACTTCAACTTCAATGCGTAACACCTCATTGTCCACTTTCACTATCCTCTCACTTCGAGGTTTATTTTTTAAATCAAAATTTCCACTTCGAAATTGTTTGAACCACCTCTGACACTGCCAAATAGTCAATATGTCCTCGTAAATGTCCCAAATTATTTTTGTCGCAATCGTTGCATTACTTTTTTGATGAAATTCGTATAACATGCAATTTCGTAAAAATTGATTATTCGGCACAAATCCTTCCAAAATAGGGCGCAAAAAAAATGTCATTTCTTTTGAAAGGTGTGTTTTAGATGTTCACCAATTAATAGCAAAAGAAATATGTGTTAAAAGATCGACAGCCGAAACACAACTGACCATTGAAAAGGACGATGTCAAAAAACGACATTTTCATCCGGTACCCCTATTATATATATATATATAAATAGTGGTACTGACTACTAAATCACAATGAAACTATAATTAAAATATAAATATAACTATGAAAAATTATACATTCATAAAATAAAATGTTAAATTCAATTGATTTGAAATTGTGACTTGAAATTGAATTTTTAAAAAACGGCTTCAAAATGTCAAATGATCACTTACTATTCATTTTTTTTTCATGTATAATTCTATTCATAATGGACATACTGTATCTTCAAAGAGGCATTGTAAAATCTGCGATGTTTTAAAATCTTTTTATTATTTTACATTTCCTAAAAACAAAAACACGATCATCGAAATGCACATTAAAGAAAAAGTGAACAGTAAATGATTAACTATTTATAGAATCTTATGACTTAAAAAGTGATTCCTTTAGTAAGAAATTTACAGATTTATTTTTTTATAGACAAATATAACACGTCTGGTAATGTTATGCGAAAACAACGTCTAGCCAGAGCACTTGTAGGTTTGCAGACATTTTTTGGCACAACTTTATGTATATTAGCACTTTGGTTACTTATTTGGGCTCCAAATTTAGGACGACGTGATAATCCATACTGGAGTGGACTTCCAGTAAGTATTTATCAGATCTAAATAAACTAAAAATTTATGATAAATTATAATAGTGTTATATTTATATTTTATTCATCTTTACATAAAAAATAGGAAATTGAATGAGCCATTAAATATTTTTCTACTTCACTTTTAAATTGATATTATATTTAACACATTATTAATGTATTAGTATTTTTTACAATAAAATATATCTGTTGCATTTTTGAGAAATTTTTATGTCATTTTTAAATGGAATTCAATCATATTTTATAATAATGACTAATACGCTTGTATTATATTACTAATATTCTCAATATTCTTTTGCTTTCTCGAATATTCTTTTGCTTCTAAAATAAATTAGATATCAAAAGAATAAGAAACAAAATTTAATGTTTATTGCTTTCTTTCCTCAATCCATTTTCAATGGCATATATTTAAGAAGATGGATACTCCAACACTTAAAAAAGTAATTAATTTATAAACATTTTTAAAAAGTTTATTATTCAGTAATCGGCTTTATATTATTTTTCTAATTTTATTTAAAAAAATATGTGATTAAATAGTGAAATAAATAAATAAATATATGAAGTAAAATTGTAATTTTTCTTTTTCTAGAATTTCTCGATTTAATTCATTCATAATTTCATAAGTAGATATAATTTGAAATAGTTTAAATAAATATATTGTTTTTATATTAGGTAATTAAGAAAGTTCTGCCACTTTTGAGATTAAAATAACGCTCATACTTTTTTACTTAAAATAACTATATTAACTAATATATCTGTTTTCACACTAAACTACCCTTTTTCATCAAGAAGATAATTTATGAACTCCATTCTTATAAAATATATAATAAAAATTTTATTTTCACAAAATTAAGTTACTTTTTCGTTTAACGTTGTGTTATTATTAAATTCTTTACCATGCATATGATCAGCCAAAAACAAAATAAATGAAAATCCGATGATAATATGTCTGGTAAATACGGGAGATGAAGGAAAATTTCTCATCCTAAATTAATTATCTTTTCTCTTGTCATTACTGCAGCATGTGACCGAGCGTTATTTTGCAAAAATGAAACTTTTTGACGATTTAGCAACGTTCGTTGTTGCATTATGAACTCTTTGTAACTGTTTAATGCAAATGTTCGTTGTGGGGGTTTGACTAACTTGTATACTCATAATGAATAATATCTCGTGAAGTCCACCAAACACAGAGAATTTTTCTCGGAGTTAATTTTGCTTTAGGTGTTTGTGACAAAGGATCATTTAATGATAACCAGTCGTAATTATGTTTATAGTTGGAACAACAATTTATTTTTCGTCACATTAAAAATTGAACCAAAATGTTTTGCGATTTTAATTATGAAATAAGAGATGCACAAATGTTAAGATATTGAAATTTACTGTTGGGAGTTAAGCGTGTGGTACTCATTTACTTAATTTCTGAAAATTATCAATTTTATACAAATGATAAAATTTGTATAAAATTCCCTATTTTATACAAATGATTTCGTATTGTTTTGTCACGTAGTTTGAACTCTTAAGCAAACTGTTGACACGTTAAATTTTACTTTATTTAAACCATTGTCTATAGTTCATTGACATTTTAGTTCGATGATCCGCCTAATATTGCTTTGTCTTGTAATGTTTCATCCCCAGAAGCAATTTTTTTTAACCACTTTTGGACTATAGATAACTACCCTTTCTCAAAACGCGATATAAATTTTTCTTGCAACTTCAGCAGCATTAGAATAAGTTTAAATTCGTAATCATGCACGTATTACACTATTTTGTGCAGACATTTTGAAGAGTTGAAATTATATTTTAAATTAAAGTAAATAAATTCGAGATGCAGTGAATGAATAAAATAAGATAGGTACTTTGTTAATTTATTAATGAGTAATATGATGCACAAACAATTCTTGGAATCATGATACACGTAAAAACTAGAAAACTTTCTTGATTACCTAATATATACATATGTATATTATATTATATTATATTATATTATATATATTATATTATATTATATATATATATATATATATATATATATATATATATATATTCTGTATCTGATATTTTTTGTAAACTCTAGATTTCACAAATAAAATCTAATACTCAATTTTTTCTTCACTATGGAATTATAGTTCATAATAGGTGTTATTACAAAATTTAATCTCTTAAAAATTTTAGATGCTATGTTAATATATTTTTTCATGACAAAAATATGTGTTACTATTGGGTTGTCAGAAAAGTTATGTCGGATTTTTGCAATAGACGTCGTTAATCTATTTTTCATAGTAGAAACGTCATTCGCATCCATATAATTGTTATCGTTTGATAGCTGACACTTCTTCCTTCATCCAGATAAAAAAATTGAGCGATTTGATTGAGTTTTATAGGTTTTATAACAAGTAGAAGATGGAAGAACAAACTGTGCTTGTGATGAAGTTGCGTAAAGTTTACGGTGACCATGCCCTACAAGAACGTCAGTACCAATGATGGTACGAGAAATTCCGTACTGGTGATTTTGATGTTAATGATGCTCCTCGTTCAGAAAGACCAATCGAAGTTGATGACGACAAAATAAAGGCATTGATCGAGTCAAACTCGCGTTACACAACACATGAGATTGCAAGAAATATTAAATATTCATCATTCCAACGTTCACGACCATTTGAAAAAGCTGGGATATTAAACTAGCTCGACATTTGTGTTCCTCATGAACTCAAAGAAGTTCATTTGGCTGCGCGTATAAACATCTGAGATATGTTCATTAAACGTGAAGAAAGCGATCCATTTTTCAAGCTTATAACTGGCGACAAAAAACGGATCGTATCAACGTGGAACACAAACGGTCTTGGTCCAGGCCCGATGAGTCAGCTCAAACAACATCAAAAGCAGGTATTCATCAAAGGAAAATCATGCTTTCAGTTTGGTGGGATTATAAGGGTGTCATGTATTTCGAGCTCTTACCAACGAATGAAACAATCAATTCTGATGTGTACTGTTGCCAATTAGACAAGTTGAACGAATCTATCATCCAAAAACGCCCAGAACTCGTTAATTGTAAAAGAGTTGTGTGTTCAACATGACAACGCGAGACCACACACAAGTTTGGTCACCCGTCAAAAACTATTGGAATTTGGATGGGATGTGTTGCCGCACCCAGCTTACTCGCCCGACCTTACGCCGTCATGCTTTTACATGTTTCGGTCTTTGCAAAACTCCTTGTGTGATAAATCGTTCAATTCCAATAAGACTATAAAATAGCACTTTGTCCAGTTTTTCGTTAATAAAGACAGGTCTTTCTACGAATGAGGAATTATGAAGCTTATCGAAAGATGGTAAAAAGTCATCAAACAAAATGGCAAATACATTGATTTATCTTTGTACTCTATATAAATAAATGCCATTTGAAAAACATAGTAAAAATGCATCATGACTTTTCGACAACCCAATATTTTGATACCATAGCTAATTCGTTTCTTCACTAATGTATCACTTTCCCCAACGCGACAAAATTGTATAAAAATGTTCACTGATTTTAGATGATTATGCCAACAATATTAGAACGTTGCATTATAAAATTTTAGATTTTATAATTTTCTAGTTGCCGAAACTTGAAAAATCTTTTTTTTTTTTTTTTGTTCATTTCAACCCTTGCTATATTTCATTATTTTGATTTTATTTCCTTAATTTTCCATATTATATGTACCAAAGAGTAAAAGTTCTCAAACAAGTATGTTTGTATTGTGCAAGGAATATATATTTACTGTAAAAAATACATTTACATTTTTCATATTTCAGCTTTTATTATCCGGAATAGTTGGTCTTTTACTTTTAGGATGCTGCAAAAAACGTTCATATAAAAATACCAGTAATTGCTGTGTTAATTCATCTAAAGTAAGTAAATATAAAAATATTTTTACTTCACCCGATACAATGTTTTAAATTTTGTAAATTAATATATTTTATGAAAGATATGTATATATTGTATACTTTAAATTTATACAATTTCAATAAACCTCATTGTAATTAAATGATCATATTTGTGTTAGTTTTATGACTTTCATAAAAGTTTACGTAACATAAAAGAAATGTATCAAAAACTAAAAAAATATCATTAATTTTTTTTAACACAATTTTAGAAAAACAATTCTGTCTTTCCCTCAATCTTCGTTATGTTCAATAAAAACCTTCTTTTGATCTACACATTACCGTACTACTGTTTTCCCGCACATGACTATGTGTATACATATATATACATGCATATATATAATTTAATTTTTTTTTTGTATTTTACATGATGAGCAATAATGTTTCCTAAATAGTTATTCAGTTTATTTATGATATTTATTTTGTTAAATATTATTTTATCATTTTTTAATTGTCTATTAATGCATATTTTCATACACATTTTTTTATAGAATTTACTAAAACTTGTATAGCCCTATCATAATAAAAAGACAATAACAATTTAATTAAACTTTTGAATTAATTTTTTGTACTAATTTTGCCTGGAATATTTTAAAAAATATAAATAATAAAACTGAGATATGTTCATTTTTTAAGAACACACTTATGTATGTTATGTTAAACTTTTGTTGTTAACTTTTTTTTTATTTGCAGATACTCAGTGTATTTTTGAGTACAGTTGCAGCTTTAGCTTGTTTTACAGCATGTATCTTTGGATTAATCCATCTTATCGCATTATCAAGTATGTTTTGTGAGCCAGAATTTACTTTAAACACAACTTGTACGTGTCGTTCAACTCAAAATTCCACATCTCTTCATGATTCATACCATTATGTGGATCTCAATTGCCCAGAAGTGGATGGTATTTTCACTTCAATGATGATATTGTCATGTGTGATTAATGGTATTGCTTCAGTAATAGCTTTTTCATATGTTTATTTACATTGGAAAAATTCTAGAAAGGTGTACACATATACAACTGTACAAACTAGTGAAAATCGAAAAATTGTTATTGATAGTACATAACACTAACCACTGTTCTTACATTGTTTATAATTTATTTTAACATAAATGAATTACTTCTTAATATCACAACATTTTATATAAATATAAAATAATCACTTAATGTTCATTCTTTTTACTAATATTGATTTTGATAGCCATACCATCATTATTAATGTAATGTTTTAAATTCTAGTTTTTACTTATCCTATATTTTATAATTTTATGTTCTGATAATAATGACATGATAATCTGATGATAGGCATTAATTACAAAAGTGAACAATAAGTGATTACTAAACATATAAAATTTTATGATAATGGAAAATGTTTCAATTATGTTAAAATTATTTTTATATATTTTTTTTAAAAAATTAAAAAATAAAAACATGAACAGCAATAAAAATAAATGTTTATTTTAACACTAAACAATTATTTTTTGATAATATATATTATAATAGCTATAAAAATATAGCATTGTTAAATTTGTTGAAAAATTATCCATTTTTCAGTAAGTAAATTTATAAATGCATAATATAATGTTCACACTATAGTTCATATTCAATGATATTTCTATTGTATAAGGTAATTATATAAATGTATCTGAATATATTTATACAAACATTTTATCAATGCCTAGTGATTATTTGTTCAATTAAAATATAATAATTGTGATAAATATTTACATTTTTAAAAAAATATAGTGCATTAAATTTGAATTTCTTTCGTGCTGAAATACACTACAATAAGAATATTACTGTTTAGGAATAAATGTTTCCTTTTTATAAAAAATTAATATATTTCAAATAAAAGTATCAATATTCAATAAAAACTATCTGTGATAATCTAAGTTTTACAATGTATTATAAAACAAATGCAATAATCTCATCAGCAAGAAGCACAATTTCAGAAGAAATAAATTTGCATTGTATTAAAAACTTATAAGCATATTACTGTGCACAATTTAATTTTAAAAAATGTAAACTTATTGTTATTAAATAAATATTTGTACTTATTTATTAACAATTCATACTAACAATTTTAAATTTGTTAATCAATATATTAGTTGCTTCAAAGGATTTAAAAAATAAATATATTTATACAATATGTCATTTCTTAATGATTATTGCTATTAGCCAAATATATAAAATAGTATATTAGAAAACGTTTAAAAATACACTTTCATATTTGTTCATATTATTTAAAATTTTATAAATATTTCACTACATAAAAAAATAGTAGTTTTATTTTTATTCAAATGTGTGTTACGACTATTATATAAACATTTTTACAAAAGTAACATTTACTTTAAAAGATATTTTTGAATATAATAAAGCTAAATAAAACAATGAAGCAATCATTTTTGTTACAATTAATTTTATTTGATTCTATTCTATACCATCCATGTTTGTTTACTGAAAATAAGTAGTTGATTATCTCAAAAAAATATTATTTGTTAGCAGTAGAAAAATCAATTACATTTATTATAGAAGTTTAATAGTAATTGTTTCACTATTGAAAATGAGAACTATTATTTTAATTGACAGTATAAAAAAATATTTTCAAACAATTTTAAAATGTAAACCCTTTATTAGTAAATAAAAAAAATAATTTAAATTAACAATAAATTATTTTTATTCAAAACAATTTTGTTTCTGAACATTTTAATTTTATAAACAAGTAATATATAAATATATATACATATATATATATATATATATATATATATATATATATATATATATATATATATATATAAAGATTTTGAATGTTATTAAAAAAGTGTTAACCTAGTTTTTAATAATTTATTAACATCTATAATACATTTAATAATATTAAACTTTATAATAATGCAACATTTAAATTTGTATCATAGAATTATGATTTTTTTTAATTATTATAAAATTATTTATAATTGTAAAAAAGTAATGTTTGTTAAATAAAATTTATTTTTATGAACTTGTGTATAATTAATATTTTTTTTAATTCATGCGGCTGAATTTCTATAAGTAGTATTTTTTCTAATTTAGAAAACATTTTTTATATCATTATATTTTTCCTTTTTATTCCAATAATCCAATAAATTGATAATGTTAGAAAAAATTGTATTTTAATCTATTTTTGCAAACAAATCTATATATTTTCATTAAATTAATGTAATTTTCTATTTTCATTTTGCCAAAATATCAAAAACGATAAAATATAAAAAAAATATAAATACATAAAAAATAAATCTATCACAATAAAATCTTAAAGTTATCATGAACATAATGATTTTAATTTTCGATGAGAATGAGTACACAATTATATTATGAACCTCGTAATTATTGTTTAATTTCCGACAAAAAATATATTTGTAAATAATTGTTGAAATTAATAATATATATATATATATATATATATATATATAGGTGATTTTATATGTATTTAATGCAGATAAATGTATTATTTATCATAAATTAGATCACATTCATTATTTTTGACAACAAATATTGCATCGACATATTCACTACACAAATAAATATATGTAATCTATTTAAAAATCCCAAACAATTTATTTGGAGGACAAGCTGGTAATTGACATGTTTTTTCTTCCATTTCAGTTTCAGCAACAGTACAATGTTCAAGACAATTTCGCCAACGTATTTGTCTACCTCTTCCACATGTCACACTGCACGAAGACCAATTAGTCCAATCACTCCATTTATGATAATTCAATTCAAAATCACGTTTTCCATATTTTTGTAGGCTTGAATATTTCTTTTTTCTTGTTTTCATCTCTTGTTCTTCATAAAATTGCTTAAGATTATTTGGTCTCGTTTTTAACTCGTTAATATGTACTTATTATTTCAAAACTAGATTGAAAATTTAAAAAATACCTTTATTCAAAATTGATTTTTCCATTTGCCGTTTTTTGTAAGACATAGATTGTTCAAGATCATTAACTTTTTTAACGACGCTGTTTAAAAGAGCTTTAACGTCGGTAATTAACTGTTCGTTTTTATCTTGAGTGGTGCCAGTTTTTTCAGGTATTACTTCTTGTTTTTCATAGGTATCATCGAATAATCTCACTGTTCCAAAATTGCAAATACCTTGTCTTTTATGACGAATTAACTGTCTACGTAATCTTAAACTTTGTAAAGGATATTTATAAAAACTTTGTGCTATTACGTTAACTTTTACGTACATTAAAGTTATAGTAATAATTAATGTTAAAAAAATACGAGTATGTACCATAATTTATTTATAGATTATAATTTTAAATCAATTTTGACATTTTGTTTACACTTTTGTATTAAAAATGTATTATGAATCAACAACATCTTGATCCAACATATTGCATGCACCTTCTGATAAATTCATAAATGTTTATTAAAAAAAATTAAATACTTTTAAACAATTTATAAATAAAATTATTCAATTTTTTTAAACAAAGCAAATGCGATGAATTTACATACTTGCAATTAAAATCAATTTATTTCATATTTTGTGAATATCCATTCATGTTATTAAAAATTAACTAAAATACAATTAGTTTTGGCACTGTACAGCCGTCATTCATTTTAATTTCATTTTTAACGTTCTCCTATACCACTAATTTTTTTTAAGTGTTCACGTTAATTACTTTTTTTCACTTTTGATTAATGTGCATTTTAACAGTCATGTCACCCTCATACCCGACGTTGTGTTAAACTGCATTAAGATTTTCTCAAAAAATAAAACATACACAATGTTATGTCACTTTATTAGTTAAAATATGATTTATTTATTTTTATTACTTTGCTTTGTCTAGATTCCAAGAAAAATATCATTTTATCTTTTTATTTTATTTTCTAGATTATCAAGAAAAATCTCTTCTAAGATAGACATTCAATTAATTTAGTAATTTCTATTGTTTTGGATTGCTTATCGCTGCTTAGTAAGCATATATTATATCAAATTAATATCATCTTTTTAATTATATAAATCAGCTCAGACGTACATCTCATCTTTATTACAAATTTTTATCACAAAATAAAAACTTTGCTTCATTATTCATAGAGGCGAATTTGTAAAAAATGCTATCTCTATTAAAATCTCTACTTTCTAATAACTAAAAAGTATGCTATAGATTTAATATTTATACAAAAATACAAAACGCGACATATAAAACTCTTAAGTACAGGATAAGAGATCATAGGTCAGCAGACTTATTACATATATAATCTAATAGGACTAGAGAAATAACATAAAAAACCATACTGATATATTTTGGGTTGAGCATTAAAGGTTGTCACTTAACTTCTGTTTCGCAAAAAACTGGTTAAGAAACAATAGGTAAAGATTCGGGAAAACTTGTTAATACGAACAACTGAAGACTCCAAATGCGATAAAGCAATATTTTTATATTAGCTTGTATGAAGTATTTATCAAAATTGACAGATCTCACAAATAAAAATCATATAACTCTATATACTATAAGAATGGGTTTTATACAATTATTTTAAAATTATAAAAACGTCACCAAAATTTATTGAACGTCTCATAAACGAATAAAAATTGTGATTAGAAATTTAGAGTAGAATCTATGAATACAACAAACACAAATTAAAAATAAAATTTAGCAGAAATGTATTAATCTAGATTACAAAAAAAATAATGGAGTTGGATTTAAACATATTACATTTTAAGACAGATTTCACTTTTGGCATATTTAAACAGAATAACTATTCAAGAAATTGTGAATATGATTTTAAGTGTTGACTTTTGGAAATTTGTTTTGTATAAATAAAATAAATTTCTTCCTTACTATCATTTATCAATTTAAATTTAACGTTATTATAAAATTTGAAACATTATCAAACATAAAATATCAAATAAAAACAGTAATATTTACTGCAGTGTTTTTTAATTAAGATTGAATGCATGAATTACGTCACTGTACGCAATAGTATTTATTTATATTTTTTTAATAATAATTAGATTTAACACAACACCATTATGTTAAAGTAAATTTTCAACAATTATTTTTTTACAATTCTTTAATCATTTTTAATATATAATTCCTGCTATAAAAAAGAAAACCTGTTTTGTGATTAAAATCTTTCTATATTGGATTTCTCATTTAGAGCATTGAGAATTACAATCTTCAGTGTCCACTATTTCCTAAACTCACCCACCTGGAACCTATGCCTACAATACCACCCAAATAATATTTTCAACAATTCCCCGAGTCATTTTTATCATTACAAAAGAAAATAATTAATTACTGATAAATTCAATTTTTGTAAATACATACTAGTATTTTAATTAAAAAAGATAAGGCTACAAATATCTTGTAATATTTTTACATAACCCATTACATTTCTTTTAATATTTCACTTACACTTTTATGATTTTATCTATACAAAATAATTGTTTCAAATTTAAAGTGATGTACCCATTTATTGATATAAATCATTTTCTCGGTATATGTTAATCTACTTTAAAAATATGTCTATACTTTTATCTTTGCATTAATCTATGTGATCTAAAATAACATTATAAAAGGTTAAAGTTGTTCATTACAGATACCAAGATTATGATGAATTTATCTCAAAAACAAAAAAATGTATGACTATATGTCTCACCTGAAACTTTTCAATCTCATTATGTTATTGATATTAAATTTCAACTTCTATATTACACATTAAAATTTTCTTCACACCACATATAAAGGTCCAATACGAGTGTAGCATAGTCATTTAAGTGATAAATATAATTAACCACAATGTTTTTATGCACTTTTAATGTTAAATTTCATTTAAACTGGACACATACTTTTTTATATTCACTTTAAATAATTTTAATTTTCACTATTTCCATAGAAAAAATTCTTTTGTCAAACAATTTTCAGTAAATATTTGATAATATACAATTTTTGATGAAAAATTTGGAAATTATGTAAAATTTTAAAAATGAATATTATGACAGTGTTACATAAGCAAATAAACATGGCTGTTTTAAAAATATCAAGTTATTTGATAGACTATTACTTTCTATTGTTATAACAATCACAAAATACATCTAAACAAGCATTAAAAGTAAAATTTACTTAAAAACATTTATGAAAAATATTAAGTATATAAAAAGTATTTTGTTTATTATTTTTATAACCAAAATTCGTTAGAAATATTTATGATGAAATGATTTTTCTTTAATATTATTAAAAAAATATAAAACTACACATCATATTTTTCTTAAAAATAATATATAAAAAAACACACAAATATTATATACAAAACAGTACATGCATTTTATGTACACAAATATATTCAAGTATATTATATACATTTACAAATTTATGTTGACTAAAAACATTATTATTTTATATATATGTAAATTTTATATATATATATATATATATATATATATATATATATATATATATATATATATATATTACTTTTGTGCTTACTTTTATGAATCTTAAAGTGAAATTCATAAACTAATGGAAGACAGTCTGAATAAGAGAACAATATAAAATTTATAATTTTTTTCACAATCTTATTTACATAAAAATAATTAGAAAATTCATAAAGTACTTGAAAACTTTATAACACTAAATTACATTTCATATAATAGAAAAAAAGTACTATGAAGAAAATTAAAATTGAATTTTTACTGTTATATATACTAGAATTTTTCAAAAAGCAACATTTTTTCAAATCATTGTGAAATTGCAATATTCTTATGTAACTATACAACTTGCAATAATAACTAATATACATAAAAATTTAATGAATAATTTAGTGAATGTAATTCATTTTCACATAAACATCACAAATAATATATGACACATAAAATAAGTATACACTAAACACATTTTTTATTTAAACATAAAAATATTTTTAAAAAGTTAATCAGCTCAGCTGCAACTTATTTTATTTTTAAAAAAGTATCTTTAATTTGACAAATATTTCAGAAAAAAATTAAAAGATCATATATTTGTACACACATTTATATATGCATATGCATACACACACACACACACACACACACACACACACACATACAGAGTGACCCAAATGAGACTAAAGGATGTAAACCAGGATTGAAGATCATATCCTTTATTTAGATCACTTTTATATATATATATATATATATATATATATATATATATATATATATATATATATATATATATATATATAATTACTTATATTTTAAAATTGATTTAAATAAATATGAAAGTTACATATACACTATGTAATTTTTCTTTCATTTAAAATTAAGTTATATTCAGTCAAAAATTTTCTATTAGATTTATATGAATAGCAGGTGCAATTAACCCTTGTGGATATTCAGCTAATGCCATTGCAGCAAGCCAACGAATTTGTTGAGTGTGATCAGAACCTGCTATTGCATGACCAAACCAAGGTGATGTTTTTGTACGTTTTGGATGAGTAAGACGTGAGATAAATGTCACACACCACCGTACATGAGGATTTCTTTTTGGTTCATAACCGATATACCAAATAATATCTTCAATCGGCCATTCACCCAATTTTATAGAACACTATAATAATAATTAAAATGCAATATATTTTTATTTTATACACACACGTACGCACACATGTGCGTACATGCATGTGTAAATATATTACTTTACTTACATTTTTATCTTTATAATATGTCAATTTTGCTTGACTAAATTCAAAAGTGTAATTTTTAAAGGATTTTGATTTTTCATCAGCATACTTTAATTCTCCTGACATTGACAATGATCGTTGATTTTCATTAGAAATTTCATTAAAAAGGTCATTTTTAAGAACAACAAGACAATTATCCTTACGATCAACTTCATCCCAATAACCCCATCTTAACACAACATCTAGAACTTTTTCTGAATAATGAATTGGTCTTCTTAAATTTCTACTAAGAACATATTCTTCAAGTTGTAATAAATGTGCTGCAATGTTCATTTTTGAACTAACTTCATGACATATATCATTAGCTGTTTTTTGAGGACTTATCTACAACATAAATTGTATCATAATTAAATACTTTTAATTAATAAAATTAAAAACAAAAATGTAATTTTCTTTTTATTCTTACAGCAATATGATAACACTTTCCAGAATTTGGTTCATTTAAATGAATCCAAACACGCAAGTCTCCTGATGGTGAGTGTTTCGAAGTACTAGGTTGACTACTATGGTAATAACGCTCTAACACTGTAAGCATAGTACGTTCTCTTTTTAATTCTGCATCATCAATAGGCCACAATTTAGCTTTTAATGTTATCATATCTGCAATGACTCCCACAATACTGTTTGAAAATTTTGTGTTTCCTCCAACTGACTGAAAGCACACACTTCTATTTAATTAAATATAAAAAATATACATTTTATTAAACATATATATATATATATATATATATATATATATATATATATATATATATATATATATATATATTATTACTATAATAATATTAAAATAGATAAATATATTAATAGAAACAAAATATTTAAAAATGATAAATATAATTATAAATGTCACTTCTGGAATAATATTAAAAAGACACCTATAAAGTTAAATACGCGAAGGTCGTTTGATAAGTATGGTAAAAAAGTAAGAAAAACTAAATTAAAAAAATTAATTAAATTAAACAATAAATAAATTTACCATAGTTATCAAACGACCCTCGTATATTTAATTAATCATAAATATAAATATTACTTACATCTAGCATCATTAATGATGGACTCCAAACTGTAGAAAGATTTTTAATTGACATCTGGTTTTTAGCTACCTGAGATTGTATAAAATTTAAATGAGCTATTAATTTTCGAAGAGTTTGATAAGAAACTCGTGGTAATTGCTCCATAAGTTTTTTATATAAGTTAACCTTTTCATTTTGGTTAGTCATTTCTAAAAACAAATGTCTTTTACAATTATAACAAATTTAATTAATTATAATTGAATTTTATGCATATTTGTATGTGTATAAATCTATGTATGTACATACACTCGTGTACATGTGCATGTGCGTGTATAATGTATGTATGCATGAACATATGTTTGTATATACATACACACACACACACAAACATATTGGAATAATTTAATTAAAATAATAAAATAAAATAACCTGAGATTCTGCAAAAATATAACTGAAGTTTAGAAGTAAATAACGAATCTGGTAAGTTTCTAAAAAAACGCTTTAAAACACAAGCTACATCATTTTCTGTATATTTTTCCTTTGTGAGTTGAACAGACCATGCATCATGTCTAAATAAAGTTAACAATTCCGCTATAGTTTTATCAGAACCGCTACGACGATATATTCCTTCAGACATACTACCTACCAATGCATATAAACATTAATTACAAAATTATATAATTGTTATCATTAAAAATTAATAATATCAACAAAATATAATGTTTTTGTTGTTAGTTTGTATAATATACATACCCTTTAAAATTATCAGGCTGATATAAATAAATTTACACAATTAAATTAGTGTAACAATAATAATAATATTTACATTACTAATAACAAAGACAAAAAAAGAACTTACCATGAGCATAAACAAAATTAATACATTTATCTACAATTACAGGAATATCTTCATGAGTAAGTTGCTGTTGATCAATAGCTGGGCCATTATTATGTGCTGAACATCGAACAGCATGTCGCCAAATTCTAGTAGTTCGTCCCAAAATTGATCTTATGTATATAGCACCTTCACCTACACAATCTACTAAAAGTTGTGGACCTGAATCTTCAGTTTTTGGTGCATCTAACTCAGGTTCTTGGAAAACTAAAATTATGAACGTACTTATTTTAATTCACACATTTACTTATAAGTTACTTTGTTAATTTTCTTCAAATATAATAGTAATAAAATATACTTTGTTATAAACTTGCATTAAACTATTTTAGTTTAAACTTGTTCTACCGGAAAACTTACCAATACATCTTGCTTTTCGTAAATCAACTTCCTTTTGTTGACCATCATTCTGACAGTAAATCATTTTACGATAATGTAACAGAAGCCAAGCACCTTTCCATTCTCCACTAGCACCTTCTCGTAAATACACCCAACCAACTCTAGTATAATCTACTGTGAGAGTTGTAGAAAAAACATTAGTAAGACTTTCTAAAATTTTTTGCATCCATATTCTTCTATCACTCATATTATCAGTTCCAAAAACATGTCTGGATCGTGGTCCTTTAGCAGTAGTTGCAATTTCAAAACAATATAATTCATTTTCTGTCACAGATAAATTTTTATCATTATTTGGCCTAAAAATATATAATTTTCTGAGATTTCAAACAATAAAAATATAAAATAAAAAATTCAGACTATTAAAAGTAACACAGTATCTTAATAAAGTGCAATTCAATTGTTTGTGTATTAACAATTCAAGCACATCTAAAATCACCAAAAAAAACAAAAAAATTCTTAGTATAATTTAAAAAGTATATACATATATTTTAATATAATATGTATATATATATATATATATATATATATATATATATATATATATATATATATATATATATATATATATATATATATATATATATATATATATATATATATATATATTATACATACAAGCTCACATATACATATACTATTTTTATTTGTACATTTATAAGTAAAACTTACATTATTTTACTCTGTGCAATAAGTTGAATACTTAAAATTGTATCCAAAGTTATTGTTTCTTTCACCACTTTCATTGCATTATCAGTGTAAGCAATTAATTTTCCATTAACAAGATGACAATATCTAGGATTCAAATCTCCAAAAAAATCTTCCACTGTTAAATTTCTTCCAATTCGCATAACATTACCTTTATGTGAAATCAATGATTGATTAATTATAGGTGGTCTTTCAATGTACTTTGTCTTCAAATCATCCTTGCTGCGAAAACTCATTCTGGTAATATTTTTCGCTGATGGTGGCACAAGTTTAAAAACATTACTCCATTTTTGAGGCATCCAACTTGGTTTGTCTTGGTTTTTAATTTCACTTATCTCTCCTTTATCTGTACTTTTAATTTCACTCATGTCATTAATATTAGATGTTAATTTTGAATTTTCATCAATACTTCCTTCATTGTCTTTTAATGAAACAAACCAATTAGATGTTGCGTTTTCAGTTTTTTTAATATCATTCTGTGAAAGAGCAAGTGAATCAAATCTTTGTGGTGGGACAGGAAGATTATTTTCTACATCACTATCATCTTCTGATTGAGACCAATCATTATATTCATTAAAATTACCATTACTTTCTGAACCATATGTATCACCTTCAAGTAGAAATTTTAATACAGAAAGGTCATTTAATGATTTTGAATCTAATTCCACATTTGCAAGAGGATCAAATTCACGTATCATACTTTCTCTGACAATTTCTGTTGATGAATCATTATTTACTCTTTCTACTTTTTCTGGTTCAAGAATATGATTTTCATATAATGAATTTTGAACAGACACAGCGCTTAATTCACTTATTCTTTGAGAATTCTTAATTTCTACATCTCTATTTACAAGACAGGAAGGAACATCGTTAGAATATATGTTTTCTGTTTCAGTTACATTGTTATAAATATTTTCCGTCGTACATGAACTAATGGAATCATAAAATGACCATGAATCTGATCTATGAACTTTATTTTCATCTTTGATGTCATTCATGTAAGTTGTATCATTTTCAGTATCACTACTGCTTCTCGTCAGACTTAAAATACTAATACTATCAGGGAAAATATCTTCATAGCATAATCGTTCTGATAAAGAAACCGAACTAATTGTTCCACATTTACTTTCTGAACTACCTGAATGTATAGAACTCGGTGCATCATATACACTCTCGTCAGGCAACGGCGGAGGAGGTATAGAAGGAGGTGGAAAATTAGGAAGATTATCCTCAATATCCTCTTCCAAATCATTATACATTTTTGACATATTCCAATGTTTTTGTTTCATTTCTAAACTTAACGGTGACTCAAATTGTATTCCTTCAAATATTTCTGAATTTAATGGTAATGACTGACTTCGTTCATTTACTTCTTTTACTGAATATTCATCGACACTTCCATCTCTAGCTAAAGAACCAAAACGCTTAGCAACAATATTTTTAACTGACTGACTAGCATTTCGAGTAGTTTCTAACATGACACGTTTTTTTTCTTGCATTTTGCCTGTAATCTCACCTGTAATATATTTTGAAGTTTCTATTACAGCTCTTGTTCCTTCATGTACTTTACCACTTATATCAGCTTTTATTTGTTTAGATGTTTCAAGTGCAGACTTCTTTTTGCATTGTAAATCTTCACTAATTTGTTTAGATGTTTCAATTACAGATTTGCTCTTTTCTTGTACTTTTCCTGTAATTTCTTCTTTTATTAATGTAAAAATATGAGGTTTACACGAGTGTTCATTAAAAGATTGTTCATTGAAATTTTGTTCACATGTTACTTTCTGAGTTCTTGGTAAGGGTACTGGCTTTTTCACATTTGCTTCTGAACGTAAAACCCTGGGTTTAGGTACTGGAGGAACTGAAGTACTCATTATAATTTCAAAAAATGTAACACTATATTTAAACTATAAAATCATTAATTATTAAATATAGCACAATGAATACATAAGTGCATTTTTAAATTGTGT
This sequence comes from Neoneuromus ignobilis, assembly GCA_029203775.1. Classification (NCBI taxonomy): domain Eukaryota; kingdom Metazoa; phylum Arthropoda; class Insecta; order Megaloptera; family Corydalidae; genus Neoneuromus; species Neoneuromus ignobilis. The sequence goes on from CP092090.1 coordinate 30,213,552, forward strand.
TATATGCAAATAATTCTTATTAAATATATATGTCTTTTGTTATTACACAAAGAACTAGGAATTTAATCACATATGAATAAACTAAATGAACATTAATGATTCAAACTAATTGAATTCATGAGTCACTACTGTGATTGCACTTTATATGAAAACAAAAACACATTACTTTTTAATTGTGTTTATTTTTTCTTAGTTATTTTTATTTTTTACACAATCAGAAAAAACACTCATTTGCAAATTTTTTTCTATATTTATTTTAATAATCATCTTTTATGACAGATAAGATGAAAGTTATCTCTTGTAATTATAATACGTCCAGATAAACAATGTGATTCTGTCACAGGCGACGACCTTGTTTCTAATGATTACGTGTCGTATCATAAAGCTAAAAATGTATGGATTCAATATTATTGTACTGTAAACTTTTATACAATGAACAGTACATATTGTTTAAAATTTAAAAGCAATAAATTTTATTCATTGAATTATTGGAATAACGTTAAATAAAAGTCAAATTTTAATAATTACACATAATTAATTTAAATGTATAAATACTTTTTCAAAAAAACATAATTTTCATATTTATTTAAAAAAATGTTTTTCTGGGGTTTTCATATTGTTAAATATTTGATTTGTATTTTTTTGTGATTTTATTATATACATATATATATATATATATATATATATATATATATATATATATATATATATATATATATATATATATATATATTTAGAGGCTCATTCAAATGTGACGCCTAGATTTACGTTTTATTAAAAAGAAACATGTGTATAGGGTAACGTATGTAGTTTCTTTTTTAATAAAACATAAATCTAGGCGTTATATTTGGATGATTATAAATATATATATATATATATGTATATATATATATATATATATATATATATATATATATGTATATTATATATATAAATTAAGAGAAAAAAAATGTTAAATAACTACCATCATAAATTATTTTCATATGTTATTAATTCAATTTTACTTTAATATAAAATGTGTAGTAAAATTTTTGTAATAGAAAAAACTAGTAAAAACTTATATTTGGTTACTCATTTATTACAATTTTTTATCTTGCAAAATTTAATGTAATTTATTTAATAAACTTTTTTATTCATTTCCTATTGCTGTACTTTTAACTACTCACTGGTTTTACTTAAATATAATAGTAATTCGACTAATGATTTATCAAAATAAATAAAAAAACAGATTGTTTTTCTTATACAAAAGTATTTATTAACATTATTTATGACAACTATATTATTAAAAATCACTAATATACTTTTGAAAAAAAATGGGTACCATAAAACAAGTATTTAATAATACTAAATTAATTATTTTAGAAAATGAAATCACATAAATACTAATAATATAAATTTACGTTGAAAAAAACACACTATATTTAACATATTGTGTATAGTGTATTTTTTTGCTGAAGAATATGAAAAAATCCAATTTTCTTAAGATCATCTCTTCGTGAAATTGTAGATCATTTTGAAGTGTCGCTCTTATGCCTGAAAAGAGAAAACTGGAATAACTAGGATTACTTTTAAATAGCAATTTAACTATATTTTTAATGATATTTTTTTATTGAATTATTTATATTTTAAAAATCCCCAAAAAAATCATCACATTTAATTAGGTCCAAAAATTATGTAAATTAATGTGACATGTTTAGGACATCTATAGACCTAAAAGTCTACATTAATATTAGATGCAATGAATATCTCAAAATATTTTTGTTTTTATTTCAGTACTGGTATATTAGTTCATTTACACAAAAATATGATTGTTCAGTTAATATATAATGGATTCATTAAATATATTATGTAAAAATTTACAATATTTATATTATGATAACTTAAGTTCATAACATTAATGTTTTGTTTATATATTTTATTCGTAACTAAAGCAAAATAATAAATTAAATCATTAAATAATATTTTATCATATTTTTGAGTAAATTTATTGTGTATGTATATATATAGAGGAGAGAGAATGTAAGACTTTGCACAGTAACAATATTGAAATTAATAAAAACAGTAGAGACAGATTACATCTCAAACAAATACAAGTTAAAATTAAAAAGAAAAGAAAATGACTAAAAGTAACTAAATAAAATTAATTTATAAGATTATACTTTCTAATTACAGATAATTATCTTCTAACAAAAGATTGTTAAATACATTTTTACAAACATACTGATAACAGGTTTCTATTCAAATCTAAAAAATTATTTTTCTGTCTATACTGCTTCAAATAACTAAAAATTGAATGTACTAAAGCTTTTTTTTATTGTACATTAATTTAAAAAAAATGTTGGGAGAGGAGCGCCTATTATTGTACAAAGTTATTAAAAATGTGATTTACTGTAAAAATTTTGTTGATGGATATTATATGAAAGAGGCACTTAAAAAGGAATGTCTTATTAAAAACTTATATTAGAAATTTACATTACTATATAAAATTGTGTTTTGTTATTTTAAGAAAAATCATGTTATGGTTGCATTTAAACAAGTGCTGATAAATCTCAGAATAAACTACATTGATTTTACTGAATAATTACAGTTATATCATTAATGTAGAAAGTACTCTTCAATGTAAACAAAGATTTAATTACAAAATATCTTAATATTACAATTATGTATGTATGTATACATATATATATATATATATATATATATATATATATATATATATATATATATATATATATATACATATACACACACATACATACACACACTTAAATGAATATAACTGCAAATATTTTCAAAATGTGAAACTTTTCAATCATTAAATGTTATATATTTCAATACATATAATTTCCCACAATACGGACAGATTTATTTAAGTTTTACATACTCAACACCCAACCATCAGTCTTAGAATATTTTCTTGCCATTAACATTTTCACAATATATGTATGTATGTATATATATACATATATATATATATATATATATATATATATATATATATATATATATATATATATATATATATATATATATATATATATATATATATATATATATATATATATATATATACATATATATATATATATATATATATATATATATATATATATATATATATATATATATATATATATTTATATACATAAACATATATATATATATATATATATATATATATATATATATATATATCTACATTCAGAGTTATACTACTACACTATTATTATATCATATTACCATCTACATAAAGTTTGTCATAATTATTCACAGACTGAAACAAACTTTGATATAAAAAACCTGAATATATAATATTGTCGATTTCGACAATGGAATATTATTTGTCCTAAATAAGTATATGCTTACCATCAAAAATACTGACAGATAACATAATTATAAATAACATATTCGATTTAAAAATATTTTGTATATTGATTAATCAATTCAATTAATTTCAAGCTTCAGCAATGTATATGGCAAACATATTTACAAAAAGCTATTATCAGATTAGAACTATATAAATTTATATTATTTTTAAAACATTTATACAAACTGATTTACTTCTTTTTATATATTATACAATAAAATCAGTCAAACTATTCAAATAACAAAGAATTAATGTTATGAACTAAACAATTTTTTTCCAATTTATGTAATTTTATTTTTTCAGATGAATACAAAGTACCCACAGTAGTGCAAATATAATATGTTCATATGTATAATATACTATTGCAAGAAATACATTTGTACTTAGATATATAAAAAAATAAGTAGAAATGAATATATATATATATATTACATATATATTCATATATACACACATATACATAAATACATACACACACATGTGCTGTGTGTGTACATACACATAGACTGTATAAAATAAATTTATTACTAAAATAATTGTAATTTTTTTAACTTAAAATGATAAATTAATATTTTTGGGAATTTAACTACATCACTTTTTAGTGTAAATAATATTTATGGAATATCATATAAAAAGATCTTTTTTGGAATGGTTCAATAATCTTAATTATCAATTTCATTTTTATAAACTAGATGAAAAAAAATAGACTTCATGTATTTAATGATACACCTCTTAAGAAACAGACGAACGTACAAGAAACAGTTCAAGATAAAGAATATAGTTACTTGAATAAATTACTAAAATGAAGTCGGATAAAAAAACAAGAGTATCAGTAGATCATTTGTTCTATACTATAATTATTGTGTTCATACACTTATCAATACACATGAAACTGGAACTGTTTTATTGATTGTCTTCATTGCCTGCTCTTTATTATTAAGACATAATGACTTTATATCAAAAATCGAATAAGTTTTTTATGATTTGGTTACCTATCCATAAAAAGTTTATAATTAAATGTAATATGCACTAGATGATAAATACTATATTAGTTTCATGCATTTAAATACAATCTTTCTAAAATAAATATTTAATATTTTTTTAAGATGCAATTTAGTGTTAATAATATTTTAATTTTTAAATTAATAAAATAATTTAAATTAAACAGAACAGTAATTACTTGAAATCACAAAATATGTTTTCTTGTTATTTAACAAATATTATATTTTTTCAAAAAAATATGTTTTAACAAAACTATAAAATTTTTAATATTTCAATTTAACTTCAAATCTTACATGAACTAATAATGTAATGAAAAAATGTTTATTAGATATAAAAAAGTATATGTTTTAACAGAAACAAATTCATACATAATATATGCATATATATATATATATATATATATATGCATATGTATGTATATGCATACAAATGTATGGGTACACACTTATTTGCAGATATGCATATACATCCACTCGTGTAGGCATACATACATACATTATTTCATTCCAAAGTTGAAAGAATAATAACAATTAAAACATTTTTTACATGGTTTATGAAATTTTAATTAAATGCGGTAATGTCAAATATTTAAAATTTGTTTCAAATTTTATAAATTAATATTTACACTTATTGTTATAACTTATGAATTGTTAATATTGAATTCAAAAATTTAGCAATGAACTAATCAAATATTTTTAGATGTTTCAATTTTGTGATATATCTACATTACAAGTTTATGCACTATATAATCATTTCCTTCAAAAATTGCATAAATATGTAGGATAATATGATGACATTAGACTTTTCAATGCAAATATATATTTATGTATGTATACATATGACTGATATAGAATTCACACATTTCCTATATTTTTAATATTCAAATTTAAAAAATAATATTAAAAAGGATATTTTTAAAAGCAAAATTAAGTCAGTGTAAATATGAATTGAAAAGAAAAATTAAATGTCGTTAACAAGTGTAACCTGTACACAGCCGAAAGTAATATCCGCATGAAGTAAAATACAGTGGAAATTTACACAATCAGCCGCGAAAATAAGCGTAGGCAACTGCGCCACCTCCCAACAAGAAAGCAATACATATGCCTAAAGTAACCGGTGTGTACAATGACCTCTTAATATTTGCCCATTGTTCTGCAGATCGTTGCTTTCGCTTAATATCATTGACTTGTGCTGCCAACATCTCATTACGCTCTTGACGATTTCTTTGCCGTATTTCTGTAGGTGAAAGAGACCTAAAAAAATATTAAAACATGTATTATCTGGAAATAAAATCACTCAAAATTCCCGAGACATTTAATATACATACATACATACATACATACATATATATATATATATATATATATATATGTATATATATATATATATATATATATATATATATATATAAACATACACTTTCATATTTGATAAGAAAATTACAATTGTAATATTTTGTTTTAAAAGAAATGAAGAAATTTTTGAATGAAACATATTTATTTTATTGAAAATAAATAAAAGTATTAATATTAAATATCTCCAGTAAAATAAATCAATAGAGATTAAACGTACCGATTTTCAAGAATTTTTTCTGGGCTTGATTCAGGTGTACCAGAAAAATTATTAATTTCGTGTTCTTCATCACTCTCTTCATTTTGTGGAACAACCGGTAATGGTCTATCCGGTGGATCATAAATACAATTACTATTATTATGAGTTTTATCTTCTAGTATATTGCTATTCACAATATCACTATTTATTTTATCATTAAATGTCATCTCGTTGAGTGAGGTGCTATTTGGTATTTTAGGTAATGGTCTATCAAATAATGGTTCTTGAGACCGAATTAGGCTTTCTGCTCGAGTTGGTAATGGAGGAGGCTCATCTATTTCTTCCTCATCTTCTAAAGCTTCATCTTCATACCCATTTTCAGAATTACTATCCTAAAAATAAATGTATCTTTTTGTTTTGGAACTGTAACAAATTCACTTTCACATAAATGAACTATCATCCTAACACCACAAGATATTGAAAGAATGTTCATTACTATCTATTGTTCACTTTCTTTATTTATAAGCTGATGCACATTTCAATGGAAATGCTTTATCATCAATACACTAAGATATAAAATCTAAATTTTATAAAGTGCTCTTCCGACGATCTTCAGGGAATTGCATTATAAAATCGAGATTTTATAATGTGCTCTGATAATGACATGCACTTGATATAAACAGCGGCTTATAAACAAAGAAAGTGAGCAATAAATAATTACTGAATACTTTTTCAATATCTTGTGGTGTTATGATGATAATTAATGTAAACTTATTTCATATGCTTAATTTATGATTATATGTTTACAAATGAATAAATATATATTGTGTATACACAAACAAACGCATGCACAAACACACACACACGTGTATGTAAAAAAGGATATATAAATGTACAAAATGAATTCAAACATATATATATATATATATATATATATATATATATATGTATGTATGTATGTATGTATGTATATATACAATACATACAAGTATTCTTAATTACATACAACAAATTAACATTCTTAGTGAACACATTATATAATAAAAACATAAAACTTTAAATATACCTCTGTATCTCGTCCAGAAAGAGGTTTAGCACCCTCAATTACAGCTTGGTAAGAAAATCTTAACTGATCCGGAGTTTGTATTAAACCCATTCGATATTGTCTCATTTCTAATAAAATTTCTTTAATATCAACAGAATTCAATCCATATTTCTCAATCTAAAAAATTCAAGCTCAGAAATAAAAAAAAAACTAAACATGAATTTATTTCATAAAAATTGATCCATTGCATTAATAAAAAAAAAAAGGTTATACATACGAGAATAAGACATGAATCTACTAAACAAAAAGTTCCTGAACGTCCTATTCCTGCACTACAATGAACTACTGCAGGACCCACGGTTTCTTCAAGTGCACCAGAAGCTCTAACATCACGTAAAAATTCTAAAAAAGCAGTAGGTGAACTTGGAACCCCAAAATCAGGCCATGTTGTGTAATGAAACTGCATTATTTCTCTTGACTCTTCACTTTCAATATCGGTTAATCTACAATAATAGATATCTATGTATAAACATGTGATATACATATATATGCCTATCTTATTGATATTTGTGTGTATGTACACACTATATGAATAGACATACAAAAAAATATAAAATTTAAATAAAAACTAATACATTTCACAGATTTTATATTATACATCTGAATTCATAACATATAATTTAATAAGTTTCTAAGGCTAGAAAAACATGTTTTTGACTAAAATAAAAAATATAAATTATGAGAAAGAAAATATTTACCTATTAGTAAAAATATTATTTCGAGATAGTGTGAATAAAATAATATATGCAATAAGTTAACATTATGTAGCAAGATGTAGGAAAAATACATTGAAACATTATTTTTATATTTAAAAATAAAATAACTTACAAATTTAAATAAAGATAATGAAGTACTTTAAAAAATATTATTACTTATATTAAGAATAACATTTTCAAATAACGGATTAAATATTTCAGAATGTTGATATTTTAACAACTATACCTAAATATTCGTTTAGAATAATATGAATGATCTTGATATTCAATATATTCTAATTTAAGACCGACATCTTTAAGAACGAGTGGATTTTCTGATCCTATTTCATTAGGCCAGTAACAGTGACATTTTACTTGTCGTTTTTCAACTAATTTATTTAACATTAAAACTGCTATGCTTTTTTGTTCCCATATCATTAACCAAAAATGTCCAATAGTGCTTATTAAAGGTCCTTGAGTAAGTATATAACGTCGATTTGCACGATCGACCTGTAAACATTACTTTTAAAATATAATTCAAAAACAATACTATAAACTAATTACGATTACTTTAACGATATTCGCATTTATATAATCACAGGGACCTCTTGATAAGACAATACGACTTTGATCATATGGATTAACATCACGATATCTGTTTAAAGATTTATTTTGGGGTTTTAAAGCTTCAGTATATTTATAATCAAATTTTAAACATTTCTGTTGTATATGCTAAAAACAAATCATATAAATTTTAATAGCTTTTTAATTATTAACCACTTTAGTGTCTACTAAAATAAATAAAGTATTACTCAGAATTTGTATAATATTGTACCTGATAAAGAATTGACCACGCTTTTTTCTTGTTAATATTAATATACTCGGTTTCTATATAACTTTTAGTAGACGTCATTCTAACAAAAAAAAAAATATGGATACGAATGTATATATAACAGACAACAATTAACTACAAATTTAACGAAAATAAAAATAAAATTCTTCTAGTATAAGTCATTTCACAAGACAGACAGGATGCTCACTGCCTCCATTACTCTCTGCTGCCAACAATTTTAATATTTTAATTAAATGTTTTTCAATTTAGAAAGAGATAAAACAACACAGTGACGCCTAGAAAGTGACGCCATGCTATGATATAATAGTCGGTTCAAAACAAAAAGCACTATATGATATTTCATTGTACACTTAAATGTCTCATTGTTTTATTCAATTTTTAGATAACATTAAATTACATTTTTGAAAAACGAATCCATTTTCTACACTTGTTTATACACACAGCAAAAACGTGCGCGCGCGCGTGGATTTATATATAATGCCAATATGTATGGATGATGATAATAAGATGTATGGACGTATGATGCTGATGTATAATGTTTGAATATTGCATGATTATATATTAACGCGTGTATGAATGTTTCTATTATATATTCATGTATGTATGCACTGATATACATGTGTATGAATGCATATATAATCCACACATGTATGCATGCATATTAACATCATACATATGTGCATGTTTGTATTCATTATCAAAATATTAGGTATATGTGCATAATGTATATAATAACAGATGGAATAAGCGATGTATTACACGCAAATTTGGAGTAATTATCGCATGTATGTATATGTGTTTTTTTAAGCGTGATAAAAATTTATATTGAAATCAATTTAAATTTCTATCACGCTTAAAAACACACACACATGCATATGCATATACATATACATATATATATATATATATATATATATATATATATATATATATATATATATATGTATGTATATATATGTGTGTGTGAATGTAAAATGAGTGAGAGGTGTTGTATAATATTAGCGGTTATTTCATTAGTTATACGTAACAACAATCGATTATTCATCTTATGTGAATTAAAGACGCATAATTGAGCTTCGTTAAAACAAAGTTTCTTAAAATAGTAAATGTGACGCCTAGATCTGTGTTGTATTAAAAAGAAACATGTGTATAGTTTCTTTTATTTCTTTTTAACCCTTTAACTGTTTATGTCGAGTATACTCGTCAGAGCGAAACGAAAATTTTTCGCATAATGTCGAGTATACTCGTCGTGAAGATAAAAAAAATCGCATTCGTATTATTATTAAACGAATCAACTGTAATTTTTTTTCCCTGAAAAAGGGCAAATAAAGATCTTTTAAAAAATGTACATTTTAGAATATTCGTTAGTTTGGCAACCTTATTTATTTTAATACACAATAGCTTGTATTAAGCTGAAATAACAAATTCTGGGGAAGTACCGTTACAAAACGATTTTTTCAAATAAAGAAAATAAAATAAAATAAAAAAAATAAAAAATAAAAGAAAATAAAAAAAATCTTTATGTGATATTTTTTTTATCAATGAAATAAATTTTGTTTGTTAACAACGAATAAAAATATATATTTTCTAAAAAACCAACACGCAACTTTTGATTTTTAATCATAATTGCCTACTTTTATAGGCAGAAACATTTTACTCTGTATATGTCGAGTATACTCGTCTTCGCTGGAAAATAATTAAGCAGGTAGAAAAAGTTTTTCGAAACAAAATTAAACAGTTAAAGGGTTAATATATGATTTTAATAAAAAGGCTCTGATGATGATGGCATCGCCATCGAAATGCGCATCAGCCAACATCGTTATAAACATTAAATGAACAATAAGTGATAATTGAACATTTTATAACCATTGTGGTGTTGGGAATAAAAATTCATTTTTATTCAAGTGAATCTGCCACAGTTCCAAAACAAATAGTAAATTAATTCATTAAAAATACTTACGAGTTTAAGGAAATATTTTTTTAAGATTTGTATTTTCGTTGTCTTAAGATAATTATATTCATTTATAAAATTCATTGTAATATATATTTTTTATTATTTCTAGTATAATAATTCGATACTATATTAGCTTATCTTTAAATCATATATTTACTTATGTAATTCGATTTTCTTTGAGTAAAAAGCGTATTATTGTTACTCTAGAACATTCAAAATTAGTATTTTAAATTGCAGTTAATATGAATAATTTATTTATTTTCTTAAAGAGGGAGCGGATTTCATATTTTTAAAGCTGATGTTTGTTGAACCTTCTTAGTCTTTTCTTGTATGGTTTCCAGAAAGTTGTCTCACAAACACTAAAATTTTCTCTCATTTATATATTATATTTCTACTTAGAAATAAATTCAAAAATACTAGGGAATTAATATTGTTAGTATAATATATATATATATATATATATATATATATATATATATATATATATATATATATATATATATATTAAAAAAATGATCTGTTTTTATAAAAAAAAAAATTTTAGTTCTAAATGATAATTAGGAAAAATATAACAAATAAATAATTATTTATAGAAAATTTAATAAAATATAACTATTTCACAACATTTATATAATTAACAAAATTATAATAAGTAAAAACACCTTTATAATGAGAATCTCTGTTTAAAAATTAGTTTATATTAATTATATAAAAAATGCAGAGAAACACGTTTGTCTATTTATTCTATTCATTTTTATTCATGTTCAATCACTGTTGAATAAGTACTTGTTAGTTCACAATCTTAATATAAGAAAGACGTAATTTATTACAAAGGTGGCAACAAAGTCATCTTGGGATACAGTTCATATGAAACTAATACTATGCAAATTATGGATTAAATAAAATTATTTTGAAGTTGATTTAAAATATTTACGTAAGACAGTTTTTATTCAATGTCACGTGATGGCACTTATTGTTTTTTGAATCCATTCAATATTCGATGTAATCTTGTCATACATTCTTGGTCGTTCAACACCTGATTTTGAACATGCAATTCTCCAATTACTAATACCTACAAGGGACCATCGTTTTTGATCTGGTAGAAGGCATAACATTGGACTTCCTGCAAATTCTTCTTCCTGTTAAATAATATATTCATAAGTAATCGATATATTTTTACTATTTATAATTATATGTTTGTGTGTGTGTGCGTGTGTGTGTAAGTGAATGTATGTACATATACAGGGTCGTTTGATAAGTATGGTAAATTTATTTATTGTTTAATTTAATTAAATTTTTCAATTTAGTTTTTCTTATTTTCTACCATACTTATCAAACGACTCTCGTAAAATGAACATAATATTTTTATAATAATAAGTCAATGTATGGAAATACTGTAATTATGTATTCTTTGCTGTTTTTTACAGTTATGTTTTAGTCATTTAATTATTTTTTTTAAAAAAACTATAATACATACATTGCAATCATCTGTTAAATGCATAGTTTCAGTACATATACTATTTAATGTTGCTATTGAAACGTTTTCACATCGTTCCATTGTTGTTATTTTCACTTGTACTCTTTGTAACTGTTCTCTGTTTCTACTCCATCCAAGGGTATTACACATCGTCATATTGTTAGGTAATAAGATTCCAGTTTGCTCTTCTTTGGGTAAGCAAATTGGTCGAACAAAATCATTTAAATAAACAGGTTCATCAAGTCTTGCAACAATTATTGTGCTGCCTTCTACTGGAGAATTCATAATTCCAATTATTCTACGACTTTGTTGCCAAGGTGAAAATCCATCTAAACGAATTACACCAAATTTTGCAATCCATTCCGATTTTGGTTGACCTTGAAAACATGATGCTGTAGTTGCAATCCATTCAGCTGATATCAAAGTACCATCACATATATGAACATCTTCTTTGAATAACGCTGCATGCCATGGCCAATCGCCATGGCCAGACATTTTTGAAAACCCATCAATACCACCGTTTGGATGCACTGGTTGTTTACCGCATTCTGAAAAACGCATGTATTTACATTTCAATTTCATTAAAATAAACAGACGTTACTCATACACGTCAATATGAAAATTAGATTCTAAAATTATGCTACTCAATTTCTGAAATATTTATTGTTTGTATAAATATATATATATATATATATATATATATATATATATATATATATATATATATATATATATATGTTTACCTAAATTTGAACAGGTAACATGTAGTACTTCTTTTGAAGGGCAACTTGAACGTATAAATGAAATTTCACTTTTTGGAGGATTTTTCATTTGTACGTATGGAGTATCTTTTTCATTATCTTCTAAAATTTCAATATTTTCGAGCTTTCTGTAAAAGCAGATATATATATATATATATATATATATATATATATATATATATACATATTTAAAGTTAAAAGATTATTAAAAATTACTAAATACTAACTGAAAAGACATTGCTTTACATAAAGAAGTGGATGCCATTTCTAATATTGGATTTTTATTAATATCTTCTGTACTATTTAATTCCATTGGAATATTTTCTGTGCAAATTTTTCCATATTCACCTTTTTCATTAAAAATTGCAAATCCAGAATGATAATATTTCATAACATGTGGTGTAAGAATTGCATATTTTGTAATTTCTTTAATACTTGGTGCTATTATTACTAAAAAGAAATTTCAATATATATATATATATATATATATATATATATATATATATATCTATATATATACCCACACACACACACACACACACACATTTGCGGATGATTTACAACACAAGCTTACAACAAAATAACTTACAACAAGCCCGTTCATCGCTACCATCAGGGCAATCTTCTTTTCCATCACAACGATGATTAATTGGAATACATTTTCGCCCTATACCACAATGTAGTTGCCCTTTAGGACAATATGAACAACTTAGTTCATCAGATATATCTTCACAATCAATAATTCCATCACACATTCTAGGAGACTGTGCTTTAACTTGCATTTCATGAACACATCCTAAATTAAACCAATTAATGTTAATAATTAAAAATTTTAAATAAGTGAATACTTCAATAAATAAAAATTAAATATTAAAGTACATATTTATTTATGTACACATAATTATGTGTGTTTCGTGAAATAAGATATTTGTAGCGGTTATAATTTAGAATAATTGAAATATTTTAAATTTATTTTTGTAACAAAAATATATCAAAATTTTATAATAATAAATACTGTAAAATAATTATATTCAATGTAATTTTTTTTACTAAATATTATATATATATATATATATATATATATATATATATAACTGAAAATAATATATTTTATAATCAGTAGGCTCTGCCCTCTATTCGCTTCGTTCGTCTTTCTTCGAATTTGCTTCTATTTAACAATTTAAATAAATTATGAAAAATAAAGCGTTTAGAAAGCTATTAATCCTTATGTGCAGACGACATTTATTATTATTATATACATACACATACATATATGTATATTAGGTGTTTTTGTTAATTTTGAGGAATTGACTAACAAAGGCCGTAGCTATTGATTGTACTAAATTATTTTGATGAAAGTTGATGACTTTGAAAGCTGGATCATTTCTAAGAAATGTTTAACAGTGACACGTCAGAAGTGTCAAAATATTTATTGTTTATCAGAGAAAATCAGGGAGCGTATTAAGCATCATTTTCGGCACGTATTGCGTTTTCTGTTTGATTAAAAGAAGACAACCACAGAATTACGGTGAATTGATTGCATCGATCAATATTAGTTTAGACAATTTAAAAGTGGTGACTTCGATGTAAAAGATAAGAAACGCCCAAGACAGCCAAAAAAGTTTAATGATACGGAACTGGAGGCTTTATTGAACAATAATTTAGCTCGAACTCTTAAAGAACTTACTGAAGAATTGGGTGTTGGTCATTGTCTACGACCATTTTAAAAAAATGGGAAAGGTCTAAAAGGAAGTTAGCTATTCAGAATCGCTACATTTGGATTTCATTGCTTACAAGGCATAGAAAGAAACAGTTTTTTATAAAATTGTGACTGGTGGTGAAAAATAAATTCATTAAGATAATCCCAAAAGAAAAAATCGCTGCTTAATCCTGGAGAACCACCAATATCAACGCCTAAATGCAATATTTATGGAAATAAGGTTGTTTACTCCTTGATGAGAGTAGGGAGGTGTCTTGCATTACAAGTTACTGAGACCAAATGAAACTGTTTCATCTGATCGTTATCAACAATAATTATTGAAGTTTGAGGAAGAATTGCATAGAAAACGGCCATAAATAACGAACAAATGACTTAAAGTAATTCTTATACACGACAATGCTGGACCACATGTCGTGAGGACTAAAGGAAAAGTTATTAAATTTTGAATGGGAAGTCTTATCACACCCCGCATATTCTCCAGACATTGCATCTTCTGATTATTACTTGTTCTAGTCGATGCAACACGAACATCAAAGGGCGCTCTTCAAAAACTTTGATGAGGTCAAAAAATAGATCGATTAATGTATTGTTTCATAAATAAGTCGTTTTTCTACCGTGGAATTCGTTTGTAGCCAAAAAGGTGGTAAAAAGTTGTAGTAAATAATGGAAATGATTTTGATTAAAATAAAATCTACACTTTTAAAAACAAATGCCTATCTCAACCAAAAAACTCTCAAAATTAACCAAACACCTAATATATGATATTAATATAAGATAACACCTAATATATGATATCAATATATATATGATATCAATATAAGTAAAATTTATTTTATCCGAAAATCCGCCAAAAAGTTTGTCTGAAAATCTATCTTTTACCATTTTTTGTTAATTTTAATATTTAATAAACTTGATATTTCGATAATTCTCGGAAAATTTCAGAAAAGTTAGGAACAAATTTTTTACATCAACATGGAGGCGAAGGCGGAGCACAATTCTTTTTTAAAAAAGAAAGATAAGTACATGTGTATGTATGTAGTTAAACAATACTTACGGGTTAGAGTAACTGTAGATGGATTACCATTATTCATTAATGTTTAATATTAAAAAAGGTTATACATCTATGCTTTTATATTTTTTAAAATATATATTATTTCAAAATATTTATTAATAATACCTGGTTTTGGTCGACATGATCCAAGTCCAGAAAATTCCGGAAATCGAGAACAATCTAATATACTTTTTACTCTATCTGGAAGCCTATTTCCACAACCTGCTAGGAAATCTCGACAAAAACTTCTACATGGCATTTGAATTTCATCTTCTATTTCATTATAACGAACAGTACAAGCAGGCTGCAGAAGTTGACAAACAAATTCATAAGCTTTTCTGTAACATTCTGCATCAACTAATTCTCTGAATGTAATTACATCATCTTGAACCTCTTTTACAGTCCTATGACCCAAAATATTTGGATATGTGGTTTTGTTGTAAGGAAGATGTTTACAATAATTCAATTCGATGGGTCGACATTTTCTTGGAGGCATTTGTGTAGTAGTAGGTGAAGATGGTGTGGAAGAACTTGATAATAAAGGCACGGGTGATGTAATAGGAACATCACTCTTTTTTAATTCAATACTTGATGCATCAATAGTGATATTTTTAAAATATGGTGATGATTCTACAGCTACTTCTTCTAATAATACACTTAATAGGTCGGGTACTTCTATGTCACGAATTCTAGGATCGAAATGAAGATTAAAATGCACTATGAGGTCTTTTCCATCCTCCCTGCAATTCATTCAATTAAAATTTTAAAAATATGTTGTATGTGTTTTATTACTTTTATATCTATATAATTTATTTAATTTTTGTAAATTTAATTATCAGATATATAAATATCGAAGAAAACATTTAAAAAGAGCTAGTAACATTTGAACATTGGATGAAAATTTTGCTTAACAATAGGTTGATATAAGGTTTAATGATAATGATTATATATATATATATATATCATCGAGTATAAGACGACCTATGTATAAAACGAGGCCCAATTTTCAAGTTACATTTCATGTATTTAGCAAATATCGGATGTATAAAACGACCTGCAATTTTATGATAATTACATGTTTCCGGTTATAATGTATTGGGATGGCAAATGCGCAATTTTGTTTTTTTTTAAAAAAAAAAATTAATGAACGACGATTTTTTCATGCAATGAAATAATTGTATTCTATAATGTACTAATCATTTTGTTCACTATTTTTTGCCATCTTTCAAGCATTTTCATAATTGAGTGCTCAAAAAACTTTTGATTTTTCTGAGCAAAAACTGATCCAAGTACGATTTAATAGACTGATCTGAAATAAAACTTTTACCATTTAAAGAGTTTTGCAAGAACGGAATAAATAGTAATCTGATATGTGAATGCACTGGAGTGAATGCGCTGGAGCCATTAAATGTTTTTTTTTTTTTAAAAAAAATTATCGTACAATTACTTTGTTCACACGAAGGTGTGTTCAATATAACTTAATGATGAATTTTGAATTCAATGGATTGTTTTTTTAAACTATAAACTATTTTTTCACGTTTTATAGTTTACATATAAGTAAAACATACCTAGAGTATATTATTTATATTCATATATATATAATATATATATATATATATATATATATATATATATATATATATATATATATATATATATATATATATATATATATATATATATATATATATATATATATATATATATATATATATATATATATATATATATATATAATATTTATTAATATTAATACTAACCCATCTAGTGCCAAAACTTCGGTACCGAGAAATCCAGGACGAAACCCACTATCTCGATAAAGTAAATTCAGTCTTTCAGCATATTCTTTAGATCGTAGCCTAAATATTTCAGTTGATGGATCGGCTAGTTCTATATTAAATGTATCACCTTCGATTACTCGAAACATACCTCGAAATATTTGTTCAGTCGGGCCTTCACTTAAATAGAATATATCTGAAAAAATAAATTATTTATACATATATATATATATATATATATATATATATATATATATATATATATACATATATATATATATATATATATATATATATATATATATTATTTAATACATATACAGGTTGACAATTTAATAATGACAATTTTAAAAACAATATCTTTAAAAAATGAAATTATAAATAAAATTTTTCAATCACGTTAATAGTCCTGAAATTGTAAAAAAAGACGAAAAACGTGGGAATATTATTTTATTATATAAGATTAATATACAACTTTATTTTTATGCCATTCACAAATAAATAAATATTTAATGCGATTGTGCAAAACAAGACAAATTCACGAAAATGATTTTATTACAAAAAATATATAAATTAATTATCATTTACTATTATATAATTCATATTTTCTTCTATACGCTAATTCTTTAGATATTTTCACACTGTGTTCATAGAAGAGAAAGGAACTGAATTGCCGAAAATGGAATCTTTTGACAGAGGCTTTCATCTAGTAGTTAACAAGAAGAGAGAGATGATATATACTAACACGGTATGTCCCAAAAATATTCAAACTTTAATTATACAGACAGTATTAGTACCGATGTCTCTAGAAATAATATTTTTTTCGTTAACACTACATTTATAACTATATCTAGTTTGGTTGAAATGAGATGCGTGCCATTAGTTACGCTAAATTTGTCAATATCTCTTTAACAGTCATTGAATAAATCAGTATAGACGAAAGATCAAAATTAAAGAAAACATTTGTGGAAACGCTTCAAATGTTAAATAAAGTTTATGAAGAAGAAGCTTTATCAAGTATAACAACTTACAAATGATACATAAAATTAAAAAAAAGTCGATCGAGAATGATGAACGCAGCGAGTGTTTTTCAACCAGTAAAGAAAAAGTGCGTAAATTAATTGAATTTGATCGTGGCATACCTATTATAAGATTAATTAAGAATTTCACTGACATTAATAAATCACTACTTTTATCTCATGTTGACGCAAGATTTGCAATGAAAAGTCTGTACGCGATTTGTTCTCTAAGAATTCATAATTTTATGCAACTTTTTAGCATCAAAAAGTATTGTAGTACTTAATAATCCACCTGATTCACTTAATGTTACATCTTGCGACTATTTGCTGTTTCCAACCCTTAATATGAAGCTACAAGGAAAACAATTAAGTACTATTTCAGAGGTTAAAAAGGTATTCTTTCAGAGATCAAATTCCATTGCATTCATTCTGAAAAAAGCACCAGATATGTTTTCAAAAATTGCATAGTCGTTTCGAAGATTGTATTTATTAATAAGGAATTTATTAATCAATAATAAAAATCAAAAGATCATTTTTTTTATTTCTTATGTATTGATTTCTTTTCTAGTGTCTGATAAAAATTCGAAAAGATAATATAAATGTTTTTCTAAAAAAATCTCTATTCGATTTTTATTTTTTAAAAACTTACGATTCGAAATGGTATAAACGGAAAATTTCATGCAGACTATAACTTCTTAGAAAGAAAAATAAATATAATAGTATTATATATCTCGAGTATTACCTTACAAATACACGTGTTATATATTTGTACGATTGTTTGTATGTTTTTACACTTTTATACTTTTGATTTATAATCTAGCTTTATCACAAAAGAGTTAAAATTACTTTTGTATTATGACTTGCCAATTTTCAAAATGTACACAAATAAAGAAGTTAAATAAATATATAGGTCCGAAAATTATTTTCACAAATTTTATATAATTTTTAAAGATAATATCTTGTCCTTTATATATATATATATATATATATATATATATATATATACACCCGTCCCTCAATTTACGCGGAGTATCCGTTCCACATGGATTTGTTTTACGCGAATGAAAATCGCGTAAATTGAGTCTGTCAGTACAATGAAAAAAATATTGGAAATAAAAGCTAGTGAAGTTGTAGAAACATATATTTATTTCACATAGCTTAACAAAAAAATAATGACGTTTTAGAAAACAAAAATAGATAAATTTTATTCGGTGTCACTATCGCTACTGTAATTCAAAACAATCAACCTTTTATATATTTATATCGTGCTTTTATACGTTCAAGTAAGAATTTGCGTCACTCTTATATATAATAAATTCCATGAAAAATTATATAAAATGAAATCTATCTGACCGCGTATAAAAAGTGCCGCGTAAATCAATACCATGTAAAAAAGTCCAGTGTAAATAGAGGTATAATTTGCCGCGTACAAAAAGTCCCGCGTAAATTGAGGGACGGGTGTATATATAATATTTCTTAAGTTTATACATTTTTTGTATCTTTAAACATATATACTCATATATACAATTATATATATTTAAAGTATTATTATTTTATTTTTGAATGTTTTTATTTTCATTTTTTTTAAAAAAACTAGCAATGCTGATTTGTTAACAAATAAGTTTCGAAAATTCGATCGCAAGAATAAAAGGTTGAATAAGGTTATACAATCAAATAAGTAACTAATGTATGCAGCAATCTAAGTAACATAAAAGACATGTACTAATCTTTTTCCACGAAATTTAAAAAACATGTCAGCGAACGATTTCCCTCCTTATATGTAAATCGTGTACATTGTTTTGTTTGCACTATTTTAATTTGCGCGTTTTGTTGTTTTTCTCACCATTTTGTTGCTTTAGTTTTAAAATGTTATTTTATAGTTTTGTTCTATGTATAATACAAAATGTATAATTATATGTTACTGAAGATTATAATACAAAATTTATGAAAAAATAATGCAAACATTAAAAATTCCTTTATTCTCAAGAATATGTTGATTTTTGGAATATTCTAATAAAATTTTTGAATCGAATCTCTATTATTTTTAAAATTTGATTTTAGATGAGAAAGTATATTTTGTTTTAGATGTGATAAGTAAAATGACCAAATAATACCATTATTGAATCTTAGCCATAAAATAAGTGATGAGTCATCGTTAGTACAATATTTAAAACTTTTTGCTCTAAAAAATGAAAGAATTATACTAGTTGAACCTCCGAAAAGTAAAGACAAGGTGTCTGATAGTGTGTTTTCGATCTATAATGTTATATAACTAAAAAAAGGTGTCAGCATAGCAAATAGATCCATCTAGATATATGGTTTTCTTTATATGAATTTAATTTTTTCACAAAAATATAATATTGTAAATATTAGAATGATGGTAATTCAACGATGTTAGATCGGGTAAATATGGAGGTTATATAAAGAATTCCTAGCCAATATTCTTCACTTTTCTTTGGATATTTATAGTCACATACGGTCTTGCATTAACTTGTTAAAAGATAACACAATTTTTGTTCAACAGCACTGACCTTTTGATATGCAGTGTTTTATTTAATTCAGTCAATTGTTGTCATTAGCGATTCAGATTAAATGATTTCACCGAGTTGTTTAAAAGTTCAAAATATATCTGTTCTTGCAATCTATCAACAGCATTATATAAAGCATGGTGATACTTTATTTTTTCGGATTTTGTAATAATCAATAAGGTTTCATCTTTTAGCAATCAATATCTTTTTCTTACTAGATTTCTATATGAAATCTATTTTTCATCTCCCATCAAAATTCATTTCAAAATTATTCATTCGTTTGACGAAAAACAAAGAACTGAAAATCATCAATTTTTGTACCAAATTGCTTGTTATTTGTACGTGTGATATCCAAACATAATCCAAAATTGTCGTATGATGAATTTTAATTTGAGTCTATTTGTTATTTTTTTTAAGTTTTAAATCTAAAAGTCTTCCAGAACGAGATTTAAATTGGTAGAAAAGAACTTTTTGGATCAAATTTGACACGTGTATTCAACAACTGTTTTACTTCCAAACACATCGCAGATATTTCCCGTGTTAATACATCTTGAACGCGAGTAACACTGAACAAATCTATAAACCTAATAACATTTGCTATATAAATATAATTTAGCATTATAATTATAAATAAATAAAAAGAGATTATTACTAGAAAACAGTTTTATCTTATATGCATTCTTTATTTAAAATTACAAATAAGTTACGTTTATTTATTTTTCTTTAGATCCCATAAGGTCATCTAGCTATTAAATATATGTAAAAAAATACCTAACGTACGTATTAAGCACGTATATGAAAACCTTTTAATGTAAATTGTGTCAGTAGGTAAGATGATACCGTTAATCTCACACACATTCATACATACGTACGAGTATATGTTTACAAGTAAAATGTACACATTTGATGTAGATTCAAATAACATCTCTGTATCATTGTTTTGTCTGTTATATTAGATTCAAATATACTTTTTTTTAATGAATACTTCAATACTGACTCATACTGAACATGATTTTATATGTAGACATATGGTTGTCGTAATCGCTTTCTATTTGATTCGATGAGTATAGTACATATTGATTACCTTTTTTCTATTGACCATTACTTTTATTTTAATTTAATGCATTGTTTTTTTTAAAAGGTTTTAATACAATATTAACTAAAATTATGTTCAAATTTGAAGAATGTTTCTTTTACTTGTATCCCAAAAGCTAACAAAATGAAAAAAAAACATTTAGCAATTACATTTGTAAAACCATTAAAAACATTTTGAAATAAAAAAATTATAATATTCTTAAAAGAATATTATTTAAAAAGTTTATATTATTATATTCGTCCATAGATTTTTATACGATTTTGATTATACACTTTATTTTTACATGAAAAACAATTTAAATGCCCCCGTTTTATCAATATTACTGCTAGAAGTTAGGTTTAATCGTTTTTTTTTTTTTATAAATATTTAATTTTGAATACTTCAAGTATTGAAAATAAAAATTTACCGATTTTTAAAAAAATGTCTAAGTAATTTAAAGATATATTATTAACCAGTTGCGCTGGCAATTAATTAGCATGCACGCGTGGCAAATCCGTCCAAAGCAATTCGCAGCGAGTTGGTATTTGAAATCATTTTTTTATAAAGTTTTAAACACACACACACATTAACATTATAGTAAAATTCCTAAATTAATTAACAAATTTATTAATAATATTGAAAATTTTTGAAAAGGAGTATTTCTTGGGTGTTGGTACGCTTGTTAATTTACCGAATGGAATATAGGTATTAAAAAATTCCATATCCATTAGATAAAAGAATATTTTTCTGTAACATTTTGCACATTTTCTCATTAAAGGAACAAATGATAAGTAGTTATCTTACAGGTTGACGTCACCTATACCATCATTGCAATCTAAAACTATATTAGGTTTTGTAATGTTTCCATTTTGGTCGGCATAATTTCTACATTTTTTCTTTTTTGTTGTAATCATTTCTGCTTTGGAATGTTTTGAAGAAAGCAAATATATATACTTTAAGTCGTTCCATTTTACAGCGAAGATACCATTGCAAAATCTTAACAATATCCAGATTTCGATTCACACAACTTATAATATTTTACACAGAAACGTGTCCGTTTTGACAGATTAAATTGTTTGCATTTATTGTGTTTTGAAGTTACTTGATTATTACTCAATGAAAATATGTAAAATTAATGAAGTTCTACAAAAACGCACTTATATGCCTTCAGTATAGTACATATTGATTACCTTTTTTTCTATTGACCATTACTTTTATTTTAATTTAATGCATTGTTTTTTTTTAAAAAGTTTTAATATAATATTAACTAAAATTATGTTCAAATTTGAAGAATGTTTCTTTTACTTTTATCCCAAAAGCTAACAAAATGAAAAAAACATTTAGCAATTGCATGCCTTAAAAACAGAAGTGTTACACTTGCTAATTGAACTCCGATGTTATTTTAACTTAGCAAAAATCACACGACGTGCTATGTACGTCATATCGGAATTTGGTACAGATAGCAGTTGACGTGCATAGCACGTCATTCCAGCGCAAGTGGTTAATATTGAATTTGATTGGAATAATAAATAATAATGTATTATTCAAATTAAAAGCAACATCATTTTTTTAAATATACATATACATGTATATATATATATATATATATATATATATATATATATATATATAAACTTACTTGTATTGACATTTACTTAGATTGTTTATGAATACATGAAAAGGAAAATAATAGTCAATATAATACAAAGTGTTATCAAACTGAAAAACGTAATCTGATAAAAACTGATACAAGCCATTATATATATATATATATATATATATATATATATATATATATATATATAATCATCATTATGAAAGTTTAAATAAATTCAGTACTGGACGAAAGCTTCATTAAATTTGCTGAATTTTTTAAATGTTTTCCCCAGACTTTTTGTTTTTGTTTTTTATCAGCAATTAATTTCACTAAACACTTGTTTTCATTATACTTCACAATTTTATCTCTTCATCTTTGATTAGATTTCTTTCTTGATCTCCTTTTAATTTTTGGCCTTGATTTCATAATAATCTTTATCCGCCTAATGTTTTCTCTTGTTGTTGTTTTTCTTTCCAATGTCTATTTCAATGATTTTAATTGTTCTTTTATATCAGTCACTTTTGTCTATTCTCATATCTATTTACAAGTTTTTCATATATATATATATATTTGTTATGTATTTTTAATATCGAAAATATATAATGAATATTTTTATAGTGAATACTAGTGAATTTATTTAATGTGAAATATTTATTGCATTAATATAACATTTTTTCTTTTTATTTATTATCTTCACTTACATATAGAATTATATGATATTATTAACTTTAACAATGTTTATATATGAAAAATTCTAAAAACATATCAAATAAATTTATTTTTAGGTTTGTTCATTTCAATTCCCACGTACATAAAAAATATAAATTGAACTTATAATGTATAGAAAGTGCACTCGTCGTACAAAAATCATACCAGTTCGGCTATTTAATTTAAGAAAGGAACTATATATGTAATTATATTATTTTCATATTCTCTTATACATTCATTTATTTACTACTGAACATGAACAAAAAATATTGTAACAATAATATGATGTTATTTTCTCACATATTGAATTTTTAATATACATATGAATGTAGCTCTCACGATTAAGCTTCTATCTAAATGAAACAGATTTTCGTCAGTACTGCATTTACATTAAATTATACTATATATATATATATATATATATATATATATATATATATATATATATATATATATATATGCACAATATTGGTTCATGAAATGCTTTTTTTCGGTTTTAATGTATAAAATAGTTTTTTTTTTTGTTTCTTTAATAATCGATTGTATCATTTCTAAATACATTAAATAATATAAAACTTGTACTCGATAAACCCTTAAGGGAAAATATAGTATGAGAAGATTTTAATTAAAAAATAGTTTCTCTTTTCTAAATCAGAAATGATCACGACAGAAATTAAGATAGAAAATTACAACACAGATAGAAAACTCGGTTGATGAAAGTTAAATATTTTATACATATGTTCGAATTCTATTATGTGGTGTAATATAAAATGTCGGATTATTATATCGGAAATAATATAAAAAATCCGACATTTCATATTACGCGACCTAATAAATGTTCTTTATTTAAATAGTTTTAAGTCATTGCATTTGTAGTGAAGAGTTTTAAGAGGGTATTCTAGTCTAGACGCACGAATTTTAGGTGTTTTTTCGGGCGCTATAAAAAAAAACAACAAATATTTTTACTATCCATTTTTTATCAGTTACTTTTTAACATTTTAAGAGTATAAACAATTATTATTAAAAACAAAAAAATCAAAATCGAAAAAGGTACAGGCTGGCAAAGTGGGGACTCGAAAAAAAAGGTGTCTCCTGGTTGACGTGGTTCTAACCCTTCCGGTCATTTGAAACGAATTTTTTTTTGAAATTATTGAAAAAGAAGGTTGTAGTAGTATCCCTCCCTAGGAAAATTAAAAAAAAATGTTTTTTTCGCAAAATGGCGGCAGTGTAAAAAAACAGTCATTTTTTTGCCCTATTTTTTCAACTTTCGGAATTTTTAAAAATAGTAAAAAATAAAATTTTCAAAAAATCCTAGGCGGTGGCAATCACTGTTATATTGAGAAACTCTGTATCAAATTTCAAGTAAATCTGTCCATTATAACTTGAGATATCACGTCAACCGTATCGAAAAAAGTAGTTTCGAGAAAAACGTGTTTAAAGTTGATTCGTTCCGGCCAGACCGGATTGGTTGGCGCGTCACAAAAATAGCTATAACTCCAAAAATAATTCAAATTTCGAAAAATTCTCTTAAGGACATATTCACAAAGGTCTAAACTTTGAAAATATGCAAAAAAATCGATTTTTTTCGAAATTCTAGACTAGAATACCTCCTTAAAGTTAGATTAAAAAGAATGTAATAATTAATAAAGTAAATATCGTTATTGGAATTCTTGTCGCCGGATTGTGGTCATAAACAAGCGTATTTATTAGGATTATTATCAACAAATGTTTTTTTGAACTGAAATATTACAAGTTTTAATATAAACTTTTATGATTTTGATAAAAGGGATTATATTGACAAAAAATAAATAAGAGACACACTGAAAAAACATGAAACTATAATTATGTGTAGGAGTGTCTGTTATGATACTAAAAATATGAATAGTGTGAAATATCTTGTTTTTCTGAAATGAGAAATTAACATTTCATTAATGATATTTTTTTCAAAATGTTTATTATTGCATATTATTGAAGAAAATTTGAAAGTTTTTTTAAAGAAAATACATGTTAAAACACATTCAGATGTTCACAAATGTATGTAGTTTGTATAATATTAATGCATGGTTACTTAAATTGCTTTTATGATGTTGAAATACCCCAGTTGTCTGATTATTAAGTATTAAAAGAATTATGAAGCTAATTGCAAATAAAGAATGAAAAATAACATATTTTTAATAAAATAATATTAATTAAGGTCTACTGAATCATTTGTCAAAGGATATAAATTGTAAATAAATTGATTAAGTTACCATCAAAATTCAAAAATATTAAAAAAATAATTGATCAAATATTAAAAATAAAATATTTTTTCAACATTTTGATAATTTTCACGAAACAATTACCAGGACTTTTAATATTATTATTGTGTTTATATTTATATCTCATATCTTTTTGTACTAATTTTTAAAATATTCTGTATTTACACTCACACACACACACACACACACACACACACACATATATATATATATATATATATATATATATATATATACACGAGGTTCGTTTGATAAGTATGGTAAATTTATTTATTGTTTAATTAAATTAATTGATTAATTTAATTAAATTTTCCAATTTAGTTTTTCCTACTTTTTTACCATACTTATCAAACGACCCTCGTATATATATAATTTTATAATTATCGTTCTAATTGAAATTATAAATATTAATTATATTTTTCAGGTAAATATATACAATGACCTTCTATAAATAATTACATTCAAAGGAAGGGAACAATATCAAGAATTTTGTTATTAAATGAATAATTTATATTTTATGAATTACTTCGTTGTCATGAAAAAATCTTAAACGAATAATCTTTTTTAAAAAAATCTTATCTATTTTTTAGAAACATTTTTGTTATTATATATTATGTAGGATCATCCAAATGTGACGCCTAGATTTGTGTTTTATTGAAAAGAAACTATACACATGTTTTCCTATACATCACCCTATACATGTTTTTTTTTAATAAAACACAAATCTAGGCGTCACATTTGGATAACTAAATATATATATATATATATATATAATTATATACTCACGCATAAATAGATACATGTATGATTTATATGTGTATAAATAATGTTTAGATTCATAATTAGTATTATTTAATAATTCACTAAAATATCCAAGTCAAGGTATTATATATAATATTAAGATTTAAATTGCCATGTTAAATGTACATTAATTGACAATAAATTGTTTTGGAAAATTTATGTGAATTTTAATTTGATACAAATTCGATAAAATTTATATATATATATATATATATA
>CP092090.1:30243567-30266067 GCA_029203775.1 Neoneuromus ignobilis
CTCTTAGTTTCCGTTTATTTTAAAAAACTTTTACAAAAATATTTTTTTTATTTTCTAATTTTTTACTTTTATTTATTAACCATACAGCTACATAATAAAATAAACCAATTCAATCATCTATTAAATATGTGTCAAAAAAGAAACCAAACTATTTGAATAAAAAAAGAAATTGTTTTGTATTTTGCAAAAAATTCAACTACTTATTTAATTCATTCTATTTTAACACATTACGGTCCGCAGTATTTCGCGCTAGACTTCATCTAAAGTCCGGCAAATTTCGCAAAAAATGCACAAAAATAACTTCTTCATAAAATCGATGTAATTCTTAAACCAATGAACATTTTGAAATAAAATTTCATATCTGCTTATAAAGGGGTTTTCTGCATAGATATGTGTAAATATAATAGTGGTTTTCAATCTGTAATGAGTGTACCAGCGTGATAAAGTACAAAAAAGATGTTTTATAATAAAAATAGTTATTATAAAAAAATACAAGGGATAAAGATATGATAAATTACGTAAAGCATATATTCTATATACAGAAGTTATTAGAAAAAAATAAGAGAACCAATTGCGATTTTATTACAAAAAAAACAGAACTTTGCTAGGGATAGAGATTACTTTATTTAAAATATGTGAAATATTTTTCATAATTTACCAATATTTTAAATATATACACCATCATCTTTTGATGGATATATATATATATATATATATATATATTTGGCGTTAAAAGTTCATATAACGAAACACGCGTTAACGCGTGAACGGACTTATAGTAGTTCAATACGAAACACGCGTTTAGGTGTAGCCGGGCGGTAATGTGTTGATATAATGCTAGGCACGCTGAAACAACGCATGGATGAATTTTAATAAGTCTGTTTTTAGAATAGTCTCGAAAACACGATATAATGTCTCCGGGAAAAGTTACGCTAAACGACAAAACAATAGTGTGGCAGAAATCAGTCAAATATCTGGGTGTGCATCTTGACAAGAAACTCACATTTAGGGAGCATGTCAAGAATGCCAGTAAAAAAGCGAATGGTGCACTGTCTCAAATCTATTGCATGATGAGCAAGAATAACAGTTTGAACATTGAAAATAAAGTGATGCTATATAAGACAGTGGTAAGACCCACAATGTTATACGCTGCCCCGATATGGAAAAATACATATAAGTTGTATTTAAAGAGGCTTCAGAGTATACAGAATAAGGCATTAAGATTAGCGCTAAATTAAGAACGTAGCTGTAAGATAAATACACTACATGATGAAGCTAAGATTAACACGGTCGCAGACTTAATTAATAGAAGAGCCTGGAAATTTTACTCCAGGAAACCTCATGATAACTCGTTAATCAATAAACTAGGTAAACCGACGGTAGTGCCCTTAAGTAACCGAGTAGGAAAACTTAGAAGAAGAAATGCCTGACTACGACCGTACTACTTCCAGAAGCCGTATTTTAATAATGCATGTAAAATAAAATAACTTGCTCTATCAAATCGGAGCCGACGATCAATACCGGCCACAAGGGGGGAGGGGACAATATCATTCACCAACTAAGACACTTGAATTTTTTGAAATTTTTTCCAAGTTGCGCATTTCAAGACTAACCAAAGAAAGTAAGACCAAATAAGTAAACCAAGTCACATAACGATCGTCGGGGTTTACCTCCAGGTACATTAAGAAAACCAAGATTAATGAATTTAACCACAAGTTAGACCAACATCAGAAAGCACAAAAAAAAGCCTCGAAGACCCTAATCAAAACGGTCTGTATGACTTTGATGTCACCATACAACGTTCTTTTCATCACCATTTTCATGTATGCGGAAAAAATAGTCACATGGTAACAAATTTGTCGAATATGAAGGATATTGGATGACGCACACTTGTCTTTTAGCAAAAAATTCGCGTATAGCAACGATCTTGTGTAGTGTTGGTCATATAACAATTACCAGCTTTCCGGCTCTCGATATTCTAACTAATAACTTTTCTCCACCACAAACGCTCCATAACATCTAAATAATAAACGCTAGAGACAATTTCACCTTTCAAAACGAATTTGCGATGAGTGATGTCTTTCAAATCGTAAAAATAAATGAACATTGTTTTCACTCACAACTTCTGAAGACGCAATTTTCTCACTTTCAATGAGTCTAGTGACTTTCATGATGAACTCTAGCGTTCGATTTCCAATTCATATTTGAAACACCGTCTATCTTTCTTGGGAACGATCTATTGTTATTGGTAACGATAAATTTCAAAAATGTAGGATTTGTTTTGGCAGTTTTAATATCTTTCCAGTGGTCAACACGTACCTTCACTTGCTTTTCCATTAATCTATGTGGTACAAATTGAGCGTAAGCTTTTCTTTCGTTTATTTTTTTTGTTAACATTTCATAAATGGTATTCTTGTTCACGCTAAACTCTCCGGTAAACACTTTATATAACAGATTCGAATTAACAGTAATAATTTCGCACACTTTTTCAACGAGTTCGTCTGTGGTCGCAGTTTTACAACGGTCTGATCTTGAGTAATCATTGATGTCTTCTCTGGCATGTTTCAAAAGTTTATACTATATGTAAATTTGTATGCGCGGCAAACAATAATCACTGTAAACTTGACGCATTAGTTCAAGTATTTCTGTGAATGATTCCGTTGTGTTTCCTCGACAATATAACAAATAGTACTACTATTTCAATCAGCATATTTTAGATACTATTTATCGTTTTAACACAAATTAATTTTTATCCCCAATACTATAATGGTTATGAAATGTTAAATAATCACTTATTGTTCACTTTTTGTTTATAACAATAATCGGGTGATGCGCATTTCGATGACGAAGGCATCATTGTCAGAACTTTTTTGTTATTTTAATAAATTTTAACAAAAAGACTCTGACGATGATGGCATCTTCATCGAAATGCGCATCAACCGACTATTGTTATAAACAAAAAGTGAACAATAAGTGATTATTTAACACTTTATAACCATTGTAGTACTGGGGATAAAAAATTATTTGTGTTGAAGTGAATTCGCCACAGTTCCAAAACATACAATAACTATTTGGCATATTTTTACCAGATTTTCACATATGTTGAAGAGATAAGTACCCATAAAAATCAATCTTTAGGTTTTTAACGAAGCTGCAAATTTCGGCAGAAAGATACTAATTTGGTTTCTTTTCCAATATACATACATACATACATATATATATATATATATATATGTATATATATATATATATATATATATATATATATATACGTCGACTAGTGTTGTGGTGGCTTGTATAACCGCCTGTCATAAACAAGATTGCATTCGATCTCTGGTTTCAGAAATAAGGCAGGCGAAATTTTTAGTTAAGGTGAAGGCAATCTGTCTAAAGGAGTAGGCTTTAAATGAAAAATCCTCACCAACGTTTTCGGTAAGCGTAGTGAATATGATTGGGTACTAGTAAACGATAAAATTCAGCACTGTGGTGTTATAACCTGATATGATAATAGTAACGACGACGACAATGATGATGATGATGATATATTTATATACATACATATATATATATATGTGTGTGTGTGTGTGTATATAATTATGTATTTACATATAGTGAGCGCATATACATATACATTATATATATATATATATACACACGCACACACACACACACACACACACTATATATATATATATATATATATATATATATATAACATTTTATAAACTAATATCTTCTAAAATATATTACAAAAAACATTACCAAGGAAGATATTATCCTTAAATTAATATTATATATATTTTTGGACTGCATTTTATCCCAAAATATTATTAAATCTTGTAAAAATGTTCTAACGATAACTTTTATATTAATCAAATTATCCATACATCCATGCATAAATATATATTTTTGGACATACATTTACATCCCATAAATATTATTACATCTACATATAAATTTTCTACATATAACATTTATATTAATACATACATACATACATACATACATACATACATACATATATATATATATATATATATATATATGCAATTTCTATATATTAAAAATGTTGCACTTTATTAAATATTGTTTACATTTTTTTCGATTCCCATATTATTCTAATATATATTTATTATTGATTTCCATTCATATTGTTTCGCTTCAATATTTATTAAATATATCTTTAAATAATAACTTACAGATCAATCTTTACAAAACAGACTTTGTTTTTCAAAATAAATTCAATGTAGATTTTTTAATAAAAAAAACTAGAACTATTTTTAATATTGAATATTTTATTATGATTTGAAATCTGGATAAGAAATGATATATGCAAACGATTTATACAAAGAGAAAATAATTTTAATAGTACAAATACAATTTCAAATGAATGTCAAGAATAACTACTCAACATATGTAAATAAATTTTAATTATTTAACTACGTTTAATAATATATGAATCTCAACAGTACACAAACTTATTATTGTAGACATGGATCAAATAGTAGATAAAATTAAAATGCATGTTTTTCAGTAGATAAAACATTAAGTAGAATATTATTTTTAAAACATATACATTTTAATTTAAAAAGAGTGTTACATTTTATACAAATATGTTAAGAATATAAAAAGAAAAATGAAGAATCTGAAGTGGGAATGTATGGAATATATTTTAAGAAGAGAAGACAATAGATGGACAAAGAAAATGGTTAAGTAAAAGTTAAGAAATATAATAAGGTTAAGAAAGGATTGATGAATAGGAAAAACATTTTGGAGATTTTATTAGACAGTTTTTGGGAAACAAAGGTAATGGATCATTTGAACTAGAAGAATTTAGAGAAAGTATTTTTCTAGCAATTAATTAATAGAGACTAAAAGAGATGATAATGAAGATAAGTACAATTAGTACAATATTAACTTATGTAATTATCATCTGATAACAATTAAATATTTTTAAACCATGAAAAGTAAGTATAACAAATATTAAACATATTTGATTTTGCAATCTGCATATTATATGGTTCTGATCAAGGTTACGTAGTCAACATATTTGTTGAGAACATTAATAAGAATTATTATATATATAGAGAGAGAGACAGAGAGACAGAGAAAAATTTATTTATTATAAAATGAAACTTAATACTTACATCCCAGATATAAAGCAACTGCAGCGAACAGAAGAAAAGTAAGAAAACTTGCTAGAAGACAACAGCCACATCGTAATTGTGAACTTAATTTCTTGCGTGTAAATCTGATGTCACTGTCTGACGACAAGATTGAACTTGGTGTGCCACAACGTCCATTTCTTCCATAGCCATTTACACGTGCACCCGTTGTACCCACAGAACTAACCGACATCTATAAAAGATACATTTATATGTATTAATAATGGATCTAAACAAGTTACTTGTATTATATCTCTTTATAACAGGATTCAAAATTAACGCAATTCACAAATAACATATTAATTTCTAATGTTGATTTAACATTTTTTTGTAAACATAAATAAAGGACGCTCATATATACATACACATACACTCATAAATATATATATATATATATATATATATATATATATATATATATATATATATATATGAGAAAGAGAGAGCATACCGATAAATAGTTTATTACTTTTTGAATTATATTCTATTACTTCATTTTTATATTTATATTTACGCATGAGTGGCCATAATTTAATGATACAAAATAATATGATATAACAACAAATAATAATGGAAAGCTAATAGAACGGTATATGTTTTTTTGTATTAATTGAAAAAAGATATTTCACTTTAAGATAAATACTTTACTTTCATTTTAATTAAAAAATTGCATGTGTTTATTTTCTGGTCAAAAAGTTGTCGTGTTTGTAAATTGTTAATAAATTTACACATATGGTATTATTTATATAAAATAAAATAGAAAAGAACTACAACTCTTATTTCAACAAACACTATATAAAGTGAGTAATTAAAATATCTCTGATTATTATTAAATGTAGTTTATTACCAAAAGAACGAAACTTGTATACATAATTGCATATTAATAAATCGTATGTAAAACACCTGCGAATTTTAAATAGATAAGTCATTATTAGAGACAGCAAAATGAATACAGATACTTGTAAAAAAACTATGAAGTTGTTCCAACTTTACAACAAATAAGTATGCTTACCATCTGTCGTATTTTCTATTTGATAACTACGCCAGAATTAAAACATTATGGAAATTGCAAGGAAAATGAATACGGAACAAATAATACAGATATTAGTATAAATTATGAAAATAATAAAGAAAATGAAATATAATAAGATTATTATCGAAAATTTATGACAATTACATTTTTATAAAAATAGATGGTGTAGCTTATTGATAAAAGAAAAATAAAATAAATATCAAAATAATTTTTTTTTCAAGTGATTACATAAATTTAAAAAGACGACTAATGTAAATATTGAATTTAGAAATTAAAATAAATTAATTCTGGAAAAAGTTAAAATTATTAACTTTATATAAATTGCAATAAATAAAATATACAAAATATGTAATAAAAATGCATTCAAATAACTTAAAAGAGAATAGTTTTTGAAAATATATATACATATATAGTTATAAACTTTTTTTCAGCAGATATATAAACTGTTTCAAACAAGCATTATTAGATTTCTATAAACTTATAATATGAAATTGCAATAATCACAAGAATTTCAATTCAGAAAAAGAATTCATTCTCCGCCATTGACCACACGTAGGTTGTGTCTACACACCGGTATTTCGAACGTGACATTGCCACTAGCTAAAATCGCCCCACCAAAACAGTAGAACTGGCTCATAAGAATATTTTAATGTTTGAATAAATTGTCTTCGATACCGTTATATATAGTATAAGGTCATTTAGCATCCTAACATGTTAAATTAAAGAAAATATTTCAAATAAAAATAACAACATTTAATAGTATTCTTGTACATTAATTTATAGTCGTATTAAATCAAATTAATATTTTTGAAAATAAAGAATATAAATTCATATATATATATATATATATATATATATATATATATATATATATATATGTATGTATGTATTTTTGAATACATAAAATATTATTTAAAAACTATCTCTAATTTATAAACAGTACATAATGTACTATATTATGACATTTCAAAAATATAAAAAGTATTAACTATCAATAAAAAACTATTACATTATTGATTCATTGTTAGAAAAATATTTAATAGTATTGTTTCGTTAATGCCATAAAATTATCTTTCGAATAATACCAAATAAATAGTCATCAGGTCAATTTGTATATGTTTTATTTAAATTTAAAGTTCTATCATGCTTAAAAAACATTTTTTATATATACATATATACAGTCTGTTAAAAAAGAAATTGAACTTTTGATATAAATAAAGAATACTCAATCTGAATTTTGCTAAGAGAGAATAAACGCATGGAGCCAAATCAGATTAATATTGTGTGTATTAAATCGAACATATTTATTTTTTGTCAAAAATTTACGTACAGTAATGTTTTTATGAGGTGGTATATTTTCGTGCACAAAATACTAGTAGTCCAACTCTCAAATATGTAGATCGTAGGCGAACAATCCTACTCCATAATTGTTTTAGAACATTTACAAAATAATTTTCCCTCTAGAATAAATTTCCGACAAATAATATACCTGGAATCATAAAAATAAGTCAATATTTTTATGATTCGTGACTTCTGAAAACGTAATTTTTGCCATTTTCGAAAATGGAATTTCCATTCAGTATTTTGATGTTTAGTTTCAGGGTCATATCTAAAACACAGTTATAATCGATTCCAAGAATTTACAATTGTCTTTGAACAATTTAATAAGATTTTTGAAATGTCCTATGCAAAATAATGTTAAACACTTCTTCTAACATTTTAAGAATCACATTCGTATCAACAGCAATAATTTTATGCACTTTTTAAATGAATTTTTCAGCAATACCGTTTTCGCACATATCGCTTTTGGATTATCATTCAAATCTTTTCTACCGTCTTGAAATCGTTTATACTATACATATATTACGAGATAGACAGTTATCATCATACACTTTTCACAACAATTTAAATGTTTCGATAAATTTTTTCCTAGTTTAAAATAAAATTTAATATTTGCTCATTGTTTCGTTGTATTTTTGTGTAAAAATATTAAAACACATTGTCTGATTACTTGTCCGATGTTAATACATTTTATGTTTTTAGAAGAGATATGACACCTTCAAAAAATATGTTTCCTAATAAATAACACTAATAATATCGGTTATCAAAGTTCAATTTGTTTTCTAACTTACCATATATGTATGTGAGAGTGCATTTATATATATATATATATATATATATATATATATATATATATATATATATATATTAACTTACAGATTTCTTTATCAGGGTTAATTTACTAATAACCATGAGAATTTCGTTTATAATTTATATTAAATAAGTATTATGTAATGATATACAAACAATAAGTAACACAATTAATTACATATAAGGATAAGTATAGTATAATATTTATTAAGACCTAGTAGTAAACATGTACGTATTCAAATGAACATTAGGTAGTAAAAACAATGAAACACTAATGATTTTAGTCTTTCGTTAACTTCAACATGTGACTTATTTAATTCGTATACAAAAGAATTGACATAATGAGTGAATTACGAAGTAAGCTATAAAAATGTAACAAAAAAATTTCGACATTTTTGTTACACGAAACTATCCAAGTGAATGTACATTTTTGGAACTCGTGTTTCTTAAAATGAAACAAAAAATTGGAAAGTAAACTACTTTTTAAATAATTATCGCGTTATAACTATATATTAAGAAGATAAATGAATGCATTTTTTTCACTCCAAATTTAATAATAAATAATATGTTTACTGTAAATACATAATATTGAATATATCTCTGTAATATGTTAAGAAAAACTATGAATTTTAATATATTTATATACGAGGATCGTTTGATAAGTATGGTAAATTTATTTATTGTTTAATTTAATTAAATTTTTCAATTTAGTTTTTCTTACTTGTTTACTATACTTATCAAACGACTCCCATATATAGTATTTATTTTTTCAACCCTGAACTAACACATATAAGTTATGTGTAGACTTCTTTGTAATTTAAAATATAATTAAAGACAAATAAATTATTCATCTCCAACTCCACAAGATTTTAAAAGTATCCAATAATCACCTATTATATGCTGATATACATATGTTTTTATAACGATGGTCACCCGATCATCTTTAGAGCACTGCAAATATTCAAACGTTTATCTTCAGTTAATAATTTTTAGTTATTTCTTACAATTTAAGGTAATTGTTAAAGATGGACTGAATATTCATACATTTCGTAAAAATTCTATTCAAAAATACAGGTTCAGACGATAATCAGTTTCTTTTTAAAATATACAAATTTAATGCACTCTAATCGTGCTCTAAGAAAAATAAATAATATTCTCTTACTTAAAAATAACAGAATATTTAGATTTATACAAATAAATATATGTTTGTGATACGTATATACACAATGAAAATAAGTAAGCGGCCATTTTTAGTTGTAAATTCGTTGAATAACAATAACAAAAATATAAAAGAAAGATATAAGTAATAAAGTATATAAATAATCAAAAATAACGCAGTGTTTTAACGATGACAACAAATCCATCTAAATGCTTATCAAATAATAAATTGAACAATAAGTGATTTATAAATTCTTGTAGAGTTAAAGGTGTGTAATTCATTTGTGATAAAGTGAATTTATCATAGTAGTAAAATAAATAGTTAATATGTATGTAGTTTCTAATCATAAAAATCATTTCCTAAAGTAATGTTACGCATACGCATTATATAGTATTTAACTATATCTTTGATAAGATTTAGTTATAAATTCTCTATCAATAAAAAAACACGTGACAAAAGAAAATTTAAATATAAAGCTTAAATATAAATATGTTTTAGTAACTGACTACAATAAAGCGTTAATAATGAATTCTTTTTAGTTATATATATATATATATATATATATATATATATATATATATATATATATATATATATATATATAAAAATTAAACATTTGATGTTAAAAAAGTAAAGCCGCTAAGCATAAAAGTGTTACTATCCAATAGTTAAATTTCAATTAAATCGCTTGGAAATCTAACACATTACTTTTAAATTCAAATCATAAATTTGATTAAAAAATTTCAAACAAACGTGTATCAAAATTCACTCACCTTCGAATCCCAGGAACCTCTTTTTCTATGGTTGTTTTTGTGTTCCGTCGTCACAGTCATATTTAGATTCAATCATGCATATCAGTTCACCGTTAATAAACTCAGCACCGTTCAGTAGTCGATCACACTGATTTTTTCCGAATCACTTTATCATCGTTCTATATTAAATATTTTAAATTTGTCAATATCAATGTATTGTCGTCGTTGTAAACTATATAATTGATATCACAATGTTCTTTTTCTCAGCTTTCTTCTCCAAAAACTTTCTCTTGTAATTAAAAAAAATATCATTCGTTATGTTTGATTAAGTTTCTTAAATGCAAGATCTAATTTTGTGTTTCAAATATATACGTAAAAAGTAATAAATCTATTTCACTCTATCATAAAAATTCATGAAATTTGCTTATATATATATATATATATATATATATATATATATATATATATACATATTAATATTAAACTGAATTCAATTTTAATTAATATGAAAACTCCAACATCTAACATTTAACTTAATCATTTTTTTGACAGTTTCCATTATATTACGTTTTAATTTTCAATTCAGGTCTAGAAAATTAATATTTAATTATACACTTCTTATTATTTAATTAATAACAACATTTATTAAATATAAACAAAATAATTATATATATATATATATATATATGTATGTATGTATGTATGTATGTATGTATATTTAATATTTAAAACAACTTGTATAATTTGATTCTAATAAAACTATTTTAACAAACAAATATCTAAAAAAGTATAAATAATGACAAAAAATTTTTGGAAATTAGCTTCGTACAATACAAGTATAAACCTAATTTATATAATTTCATGGTCACGGCAATTTTTGTAAATTCCAAAAAACAAAAACGCCATTATTAATAAAGTATCTTTATAATGCTATTATATCCGAGAAAGAAATATTTAATTTTGTATGAAATATAAAAATCCATATAGATATTTAAAATTAAATTCGAAATTTAATAAGCTTCGACTAGAATTTCAAAATAAAATCATTGCCAACAAGAACAACTCTGTCATGTATAAAATGTGCAAGTTACATGGAGTATAGCCAGGTAATTGACCATCCATTCTATCGAAAAACTGAGGTGTGGTAAACACGAAACGACTTGCCATCAGACACCGCAAGTAACGTTTCTGACATTACAATACGTCTACTTAGGTGAAGTTGTATATTCATACATGTAAATTTAAAACAAAGGTATGGATTACAATCTAACAGGTTTGCTCAGATTGTAAGAAAATACGTGATTTATTGCTAGATGAAATTTTAATATTCACTATTGTTTTCTGAGTTAATACGTATATAATTTTATTTTATTGAATTAACTTTTATACAATTTTCACACGAAATTTGATTGAGATCTGATTTAGTTATTGTTGTTTAAAGAAATAATAGATAAAAAATAACATTTATTTCTTGATTTAAAAGTACTTTAAATTAGATCAAACGATTTACTTTTTTTAAAAAAAATAACAGCAAAATATACTAATTTAAAAATAAGATTATAATAAAATATATAAAAATAATAATATATTATAATTTAACTGCATACTGTTAAATTTAAGAAAGAAAAGTAGTAATATATGTATATGTATATATATATATATATATATATATATATATATAGAGAGAGAGAGAGAGAGAGAGAGAGAGAGAGAAACATGTTTATATTTTCTTTTTAATAAAACACATATCTAGGCGACGCATTTAGATGACCTTATATATATATATATATATATATATATATATATATAATATGTACAGGTGATTTAAACATTTGGATAGTATGTTACATTAGCAGATTATCCACAGTTATTTTGCTATATAAAAGTGAGACAATATTTATGTTTTGGAGTTGAGAAATTTTGTTTTGAGTAGGGCTCACAGGAAAATTTTCAAAACCTGTATATGAATATATATATATATATATATATATATATACACACATACACATGATTAGATAGAGAAGATAGATAAATATGCAAATGGACAAACAAACAGCTAGATAGATATAAATAAATATATGAAAATTCGTCGGAATAGACTGGAAGACAAAGCATTAGATCAATTGAAGTAGAAAATTTTAGGACAGATCTTCATCTAGCAGTGAATAGAAAAAGGCTGATGATTATATATATATATATATAATAGTGACCAGAGAAATAAGACATTTTTAAAAAAAAAATTCATTAGTAGTGCTTGAGATTTGTCATACATATAATCGAACTAACAAAGCTCTAAGACTAACAAGTCTCTAGAGACTATATAAGTTTCTGTGAGTTGAAAATTAACTAAGTCATGTAAATGAACTATGAACTATTCACAAGTGTGATACAGAATGTTACTCGATATTATAAAAAATAAAAGCAACAGAGCCCAAAAGAAAGAAAAGATTGCCACTAAGTAGGAATACGGAGAGTAATATCTCAAATAAAGAAGTTGATCCATTTTTAACTTTCAGTCATATTAAACATAAAATGAGCACTAAATATGATATAAATTTTCGATTAAGATAATACGTTGGCGTTTAAATGAATTTTTTTTCGTAGGTGGATTGCTGAAAAGAAACTCTTGTTTCTTCAAACAGTTATCTTTTGCAAAGTTTCGCCTTAACAAACCCTTTCAATTATGAAAAAAATGAAAGAGTTGGTGTTATGAAGAGATGAATCTAAGTTAATCTCATTTCTTCAAATGGAAAAATCTACGTATATTATCCTAAGAGTCAATCACTAGTCCAACGTTACACATTCAAATCCATTAAACACTGTACTGATATCATTTTTATGTAGGGCGAAATATTGTGACATGGCGTTGTCCCATTTGTGAGAATATGTATTATATAAGATTCTATGATATTTTCTAAAATATATTTTTCATAAAATATTCAATAAAATATCGTGTAACGTAAATTTAAATTTGCCTATTATTTAGAAGTTTGCGCAATATAACGATCCAAAGTATTCTTTCCATTTGGTAAAACAGTGATAAAAAATAACATATGATTATAATGAATTTATGATCATTACATTGATGTTTTGGATTAGTTGGCACAAAGTCTCGATTTAAAACCATTATAAAATTTTTGGACAGATATTAAAATCGCAATAGCAGACAAGCACGTTTAAAATTTAAATAAACTATGGGCAGTTCTAAGAGAAACTTGGCAAAATACACGTACATCTGTCAATAGGTATTGTCGTTTAATTAACATTATGCATAAGTCATAATAAGGCTGAAAATCAAAGATTATATACAAACTATTAGAATTTATTCAGCAAAATTGTTTCTCAGTAATTTAAAAAATCAATATCTTATTTTTATGGCCATTGTCTTATTCATACTTATTTAACAATTCGCATTATTTTCTTTCAACGTATATTCAAAATTGTTTGCATTCAGTCGTCAATTGTGCTAATACTAAATTATGACAGATCATTAATTAAATCTAAATTACTATATTTGGTATTTTTTATGAAAATTAACTGAAAAGATCTTTTCTTTAAATATTTATGTAAATATTTTTTTAATAATTTATTTCACATTCTTACAAGTTAAATTTTTGATCGTATAAAAAATATATACGCATCTAATTCATCGGCCATTTGCATTATTTTAGCATTGTACAAGATAAACAAACAATAAATACACATTCGCAAATAAACTGTTATAAATGTATCTTGGATTGCAACATTATTATCTTTATACTCAATCTAAACGGACATGTCAGCAGGTTGAATTACAAATATCAGTTTAAAAACCACTAAACCTGTCGTGAGATTACAGCAACTGAATGTAACTAAAATTCACTGTTATGTACCTTTACTAACCACCATTGCAATTTACATTCGAAATTTAAGTCAACATTTTCTTTTGTGATGTGAAATGTAACAAAAAGTAATGGACCATGAGATGAACACGTTTCGTAAACTATGAAAGTCAAACGTGCACAACAGTAAAAACTAGTCGACGTTAACAAAAACACACACACACATTCGTACATATATCAATGGATTTTTTAAATTGTATTCCGCAGAAAGTAGAATCAAATTTAAAAATAAAGTAAAATATGAGAACTTTTATGAACAGTAATTGAACAACAACGACTATAAAAATCTGAGAATCATATTTAAAATTTAATTTTGAAAATAATTTAAATATGATATATAGAGAATATTCTTCAAAATATACAAATATAATATTCAACTGTAATAAATAATGTATGTTTTCCTTCTATTATTTATTATCTTTAATATTTAAAATTAATATTATATTAGTATTCGATACTGAATTATTGCAATAAAAAACTAAATATATTCTTGTTTCTTTTTTATATTCCTTGAATATATTATACTTAACCCAGATTGTCCCAGATCATTTTTTTTATAAAAAAATATTTTTTTGCTCCTTACTCGACTTCAACAGTTCCAAAAAATACAAATATAAAAATATTTTGTTTTGCACACCTCACATCTATCTCAGATGGTGTGTTGTCATATGACAACGCTGGGTCAACTGGGTAAAATATATATGAAAATTAAAAATGCTGCGTTTGCTTTTACTGCAGTGTAATTTATTAAATATTTTAAAAAAATGTTTCTTAAAAATATTTACATTTAATTGTTGCTGTGATATTTTTGAAAACATTTTATGCAAAGTCCGACATTGCATTTTATACAGGTATTCTTCCGATAGTTGAACAAAATTCTGCAGCGCAGTCTCTTTTTTTCAACTGGTTATTGCCAATGATTGATGCCAACATATCACAATATTTCATATGCTGTGCTCTCCATTTTACTTTTATGACTTGGTCGAGGACCTTTCGCTTTTTGTACAAAATGATTATAGTAGTATATAGCTGTATGGCATCTGAACTCTAGTTGAGTCACATTTAGTTCTACTGCTCTGTGTAGTTGCCATGCGTTTTGTATACACAGATCTATGAGCTAAGTAGATATACAGTTCCATCATTTTTTACTGCGGTTTCCAATTCTATATAAGTTAATGTTTTGATCCAAATAATCAACACCTCCCATGTACTTGCTATATTCGCTAACTGCACAAGGACGTTTAATATTTATTTTCTTTTTCTCGTTTTTGGAATAGCGCTGCACTCTTGTTGCCGAGTTTCTGCATTATCTACCCATTTTTTCAAACAAATATCCGTATTTTTCATTTATTTGGACATAGAAAATCATCGTGTTTTTTATGGAGTATCTCATTTCGAGGTAATGGACAGCTTTTTGAAATTTTATTTTCGCAAATAGTTCCAGTACCTGAATACCCACGAGACTTCAAATACATCAAATAATACAATATGCCATCTTAGGAAGAATGCACTATGTTTGTTTTATTTGGGTCAAAATTTTACTATAAAATAATATATTTACTATAAATCACATAATTTTACTAAAAAACATAAATTTCATATAAAACAAATTAATAGTCAGCGTCGATTATAAATAATCGACATAAATCCAAAAAATAACAATTACGAAAATACAATAAAGTAAAAAAAAATCTCAAGATGATCCAGGATTGCCATATGGCAACAAATATAAACGATTAAAAAATACAGAAACAAATAAAAAATGTATAACAAATATAATTATATCAAAATATTCAATTATAAAAAAAATATTTGTAAACAAAAATAATCAATTATGATGTAAATTGTAAATAAGAAACATAATT
Source organism: Neoneuromus ignobilis (assembly GCA_029203775.1). Classification (NCBI taxonomy): domain Eukaryota; kingdom Metazoa; phylum Arthropoda; class Insecta; order Megaloptera; family Corydalidae; genus Neoneuromus; species Neoneuromus ignobilis. The sequence goes on from CP092090.1 coordinate 30,259,574, forward strand.
ACTAAGACATATAATCGGAATACATTTTTTTGACATATTTTTCCACTTAAACTTCATAATATGATAACAACGAAACTTTACTTACGACTGAATAAAACTTGACAAACATATACCAAGCAAGAAAGAGACATGAAAACTAACAATTACTTCTGTCTCAAGTTATCAGGATAAGTCTTGTGCATGCATGTACGACGTCGCCAAATGGCAACGCTGGGACAAATCAAGTTAATAAATATTTTACAATATTTTCCCTATTAAATAACTTACATATTTTAAAATTTCAAATTCTATTGAAGTTCTCTAATTTAGTAACTCAAAAGATCGATTTGACATAAATTGCAGTAAAAGCTGTTTTTGAAAGTATTTATAATTTATATATATATATATATATATATATATATATATATATATATATATATATATATAATTAAAAGTGTGCATTGAAAATAAAAGTTATTTGACAAATATCTTTATAAGTTTCAATAAAAATTAAAATATAAGTTTAATCAAAATATTTTCTTTCATTTTCTACAATTTTTAGCATCTTTATAGTAAAAGGTGGATTCCATGTCGGATGCAATAAAATTATTTACTCACTTACGCACCTTTTTAAAATTTCTAAAGAATTATCCTTTAAACTATGTAGAATTGATTTAAACATATAGTGGCGAGAAACTGAAATGTTTGGAGAATACATGGAGTGAAGAAGGACTTTCCAATTTAACTATGTATAACAATAAATTCTTGGTCGTTTTAACAACATGCTCATGATAGAGAACTTCTTTCCAATTACATCAAATACACAGTAAAGTCTTCAAACTATTGGTGTTTCGTTTTGGTGTTAATTTGGATGACTGGCCAAGATATAATTACACTTTTTTGTATTTTAGATTGTTAAAATATATCCATTTTTCATTGTTAGGTAAAATTCAATACAAAACACTTTTCTTAATTTTTTGGAAAATAGTGAAATTTAGACGTTGAAACAGTTCAATATGTTTTCTTCTGACAATTCGTGTGAGACCCATTTTCCATTTTCGCGTATTCTTCCAGTGATTTGCAAAAGTAGAGATAATAGATTGATTCACTTTTAGTGTTTTTGCAAGATTAATAATTGATTGAGCTGGGTTTTATTATTTTTTTTTTATAATTCCTCGATGATCAACTTTGGGTCATACTCAATGAGAGATTTTAAGACTTTATTATCAAATTCAATTGATTTTTCATTTCGAGGTGTATCAGAAAAGCCAACGTCACTTTCAGCAATTTTTTAAATCAATGTTGACATTTGTGGACTTCTAATACATCACTGTAGATAACCTCATTTTGTTTAGTTGTAGCTGTTGCATTCAATCCACAGTAATCATATGTGTTATTTGAGGAATGAAATACTTATCATCTGTCGACATATGGACAGTTTAAAAAGTATTGTAACTATGTAAACAAAAAGTTAAATGTTGTACATGCACAATTGAACAAGACATTGATATGAAATACCGCACGTCAAATATTAAACGTTACTAAAAATAGTTTTGTAGATGTATTATTACATAGGGGAATCCCTAATAACTGTTTATATAAGTCTTACAAATTATTTTATTTTATTGTTTGTTTTGGAATTATGAAGAATTAACTTTAACACACATGAATGTTTATCCCCAACACCACAATGATTATGAAGTGTTCAATAATAACTTATTGTCCACTTTTTGTTTGGTACATATAAGTAAGTTAAACAATTAGTCTAGATTTTAACAACAAAAAAGCTCCGATGATGATGATATCACCATCGAAATGCGCATCAGCCGACTATTTTTATTAACAAAAAATAAATAATAAGTGATTATTGAACACTTCATAACCACTGTGGTGTTGGGGATAAAAATTCATTTGTGTTATTTTATGTTCTTCTGCAAAACTTTTCTTTTGATTACATATAAAAAGTAAAACGTGTTGAGTATGCTCTTTATTATGCTCCATTTTTCATGATTTTAAAACAAGGTCTAATCTCAGTAATAATTACATGTAATTTTGTTTTTTTAAACAGGATAACCAATATTATAAGCAAAATCATTTATTGAAAGAAAACAAGTTTTTAATGTACACTATTGCTACGTGTTGGTAAACTTTATTTTCAATGCATACTTCTAATATATATATATATATATATATATATATATATATATATATATATATATATATATATTGGGTTGAATCATAAATAATTTCCGTTATCGAGAGCAAGTTTTAATGACTCATCATATATGACAAGTTTTTGCTTGTTTGGATTAAGTGAACAATGATGTTTTGCTACGACAGTGGTAGCTTATGCATCGTATTCAAATAATAAATTATTGGTTGTAAAATGGAAGGATCGAAAATACACATTCGCCATGTAATCGTATGGAGTTTAAGCAGAGGTAAATGCTACGGAGACAAGTGAAAAAATATTCAGCGTGTAAGGTGAAGGAATCACAACTAACCGGCAAGTACGGAACTGGTTTTCAAAATTTCGTTCCGAAGATACGTCACTGAAAGATGAACTTAGATCAAGACATTCTTCGGACTTCAATGAATAAGTTCCAAAATCATTGGTGGAATGTAATCTACGCCAAAACACTCGAGAATTAGCAGACAAGTTAACATGTCACAGTCCACCACATATCGCCGCCACTTGGAAAAGATGAAAATATCAGGAACTTGAGTGCTTAGGTTCCACACGATCTTAGTGAAAGAAACAAAGCAGATCGTTTTTCAAGTCATTGTAAACAATGACGAATATATAATTGATTAAAGTACAATTGTTGTTTTTTATTAAAAATTAAAGTTAACATGCAAAAACGGAAATTATTTATGGATCAACCCAATATATATATATATATATATATATATATATATATATATATATATATATATATATATATATAGGGTCATCCAAATGCGACGCCTAGATTTGTTTTATTATAAAGAAACAAAATTTGATATTTGTTATAAAGAAACAAAAAATCATACACATATTTTCCTATATACCACTGCTATACACATGTTTCTTTTTATTGAAACACAAATCTAAGCGTCACATTTGGATGACCTTTATGTATAATAAACTATTTCTAAATATTTAAAATTATACTAAAATAATGTAAATTTTACACATATTTAAGTATACTGAATGGTTGCTATTTAAATTACTATCATACAGATGATATAAAGTATGCGTACTTTCTGCTATCCTCTATTAAATCGTTAAAGAATATATTTATTCAATATGATTTTAAGCGAAAGTAAAGGTCTTTAAATGTTAAGGATAACTGTTGATGAACAATCGATTGTAACATGCGATCTTAAGTTTGTGATGAATCACGAGTCGGAAATTACAGACTACTATTTACATCTCAACGATAAAATATTTTTCAGTGTCGATAATTTATCAGCAATATATAAAATGTCTTTAGGTAAAGATGTCATTTAATTAGATGTTATTAAATTATTATTCGATATTGTTTTTTTTTTTTTTTTAGGATTAAAACTTAAGTAATTAATGTGGCTTTAATTTTAAGTATTTTAGTTAAAATGTAATCAAAAATAATTACACAGTACTTAACAAATGTACTATTTAGATAATAACAAACAGATCTTTCTGTGATGATATATACCAAATTAAATAAAATAATTACTGAAAACATGAGATAAACAGCTGTAAAAACTAATAAGATCAATTTGGTCAAGTAATTGAAATTTGTTTCTACATTTGCAGACAATTCGAAAAAAATTTCAAACAATGGATTCAGTCACAAAACTATTTTAATAACACAGACAAACAATTTTAAAAAACTAAATGATTAATTTCCAAAAATATTGGAAGTTACACACAAGTTATTGGTTAAACTTAATGTTCTTATCATAACTTTAATGTTTTCCACTTAATGAAGTCCCATAAACCGTAATTAAGTTAATGAAGGTCGTTCAGTAATTCTTGTTGCTACAGAGTTTAATTTAAATCATACAACAATCTGTAGGACATGGAGAAGATGATATCGTATAATTAGAAAGTAATCTTTTGATGGATTTTTCAAAATAAAATAATCCAATAATCAGTAAATAGATAAAAATGCATTCAAACAAATAATCTATTACATAATTTCAAATTTTGTTTAAATAGTATAAATTTTTTTAACGATATATTGTACAATATAAATACTAATGATTTTTATTTAAATTACTAAAATTTCTCACAGATACAGTAATAATTTATTACAAGTTATGGTTTAAAATTAATATTGTTTTTTTTGCATCCTATATATATATATATATATATATATATATATATATATATATATATATATATATATATATATATACACATTAAAAGAAAGTAGACTACATGCAGTTTATGTTTAATCGACTTGAAATGTAGTACAAGATACAAAAAAAGTGCTAGCTATATAAACTGAATTTATACAAACAAAATTGCTAGCGGATAGGAAATATAAAGATACATCAATATTTATTGTATGTGCAATAGTGAACAACTTTCACCGTTTACACTGCTCCAATGATGTATTGGTTTAAATTTATTGAATAGAAAGATATATTTGTCTATTTAAATAGAGCATAAAATATCAATCTGTCCTACAGCAGTGATTATTCTGATATTTTTCATTGAATAAAAATAAGTTAATCAAAACAGAAAAATATTTTAATGGTAATTATTTCTAAAAGTTTTTTTTTAATAAATTTATAAATATATGTTATAAAATGCAAATATAATTATCACAATTTAAATTTATTATGATAATTAAAGTAAATTATAACAAAAAAAATTTAGTTCCAAATGTTTATATATATGTACGAGTGTGTATGTGTATATATATATATATATATATATATATATATATATATATATATATATATATATATATATACAGGTCCACCCCTTCCATATGTGCAATGTGTGCAATGCACACGGGCGGCCGAGCTTTAAGGGCGGCCGATTCCAAGAAAAATACTCGGTTACTTTTAATTTTTAAATATGTGAAACAACACATTCTTTAAATTTGTCTAACCACATCAGCTCTTATGTAATATTTTGACCTGTTCGGCGTTACTTGATTATAGCGTTTAACTACATATTTCCGAGAGACCATTTTCGAATACAAACACAAACTATTACTGTATTTCTAACACATTTTTCTGAAATTTCGATTATTCTTTCCCTTGAAGTTAATAAATATCATTTAATAGTCTGCTATGGAAAAAGTGCAATTTGGGAATGGAGGCGGTCGAAATATTTTCGCACACGGGCGGCTGATCCCCTTCGGGCAGGCCTGTATATATATATTATATGTTTATATATAAATGTATATATATATATATATATATATATATATATTATATGTTTATATATAAATATATATATATATATATATACATCATCATATCAACCCAATGCTAAATGAAAACTTCATTGAATTCCTATTCTCTAGTACTTGATCATATTCATCACGCTGACCAGTCGGGTTAATAAGAATTTTTTATACAGGATTTACTCCCCTAGAAAAGTTGCCTTTATTACAGCTAAAGAGCCCCACTTGCCTTAAATCTCCGATTAGAGATTAAACGTACTTTGCTCACATGACAGGAAGTGATGTTAACTATTATACTATACTACTGTTTCATAGAGTAATCCAAATATTACGCCTAGATTTAAGTTTTATTAAAAAAACATGTGTATAGTTTCTTTTTAATAAAACACAAATCTAGGTGTCGCATTTGGATGACCCTATATATATATATATATATATATATATATATATATATATATAGACATATACACACACACACATATATATCTATATATATATATATATATATATATATATATATATATATATATATATATATGGTATTTCACAGTTTTATTACTACATGAAAATTTTACAAATAGAATGAAAAAGTCCATTACTTATACTTAAACATGTTATATCTTTTTTTAATTTATTATTCACTTGTATTTTATTTTTAAAAAATATAAAAATACATTGATAAACGCAATTAAATTAAATTTGTACTTTTCTCTACTTGCCATTTATATTAGTACACTCAATATTCTTTTTTTTTAAACATTACCTTTCTTAATTAATACTTCTAAAAATTAGATTAAGAGAAGTAGAGTGTAATAAAATAAAGATTGTTATAAAATTGAAACCCCTATCAGTGGATTTACAATGATAAGCAAGTATATTATTTAAAAACTGAGAGCCAAATATATTATAATTAATATTAATAATGGTATTAAAGAATGAATCAATTAATTATAATTAACATTATTTATTATATTTTTTATACTTTTAAAATTAATTTTAAATTAAATCTAATAATTTTTTTGATAAAATTTCTTTTCAAAACAAACATGGACGGGGCTCCATATAATATGAAAATATTTATATGGTTTTAGATTTGATGTATTTTACTTTATCATTAGAAATACCATA
>CP092090.1:30268567-30373567 GCA_029203775.1 Neoneuromus ignobilis
AAAAAATAAAATAATACTACACGTACATTTGTATATTTTTCTTAATTATTATCGAAAATATAATTCTTATAGTATTAAAATATTTTTTACACACAATCTCTTATTATTGCGTTTTAATTAAGAACAATTATTAAGTATTATACAAATTCTATAGTATAATTAATATTTATAGTACATTGTATTGTTATTGCAATATTTGTATTTATACTTAAAGATTCGTAAAATATATAACATTTGTTATTTTTGATAATTTTTTTTTCTTCCAAAATCTATTACGTTTACTAATCTAAAACAATGTATTTATAAAAGAATATTTTTGAAAGAATGGATATTACAATGTAAATACAAATTCAATTTAGGACTATTTTTTTTATTAAAACACTTATTAAAATTTCTATCCCTCATTTCAATAAATTGTTTAGCAATTTTTTGAAAACGATTATTGTTTGGACATCTTAAAATATTATTATAAATAATGTATGTGTTACAATAATACTGTATTTTTAACTATTGCATATATACATTTTGTTCGTGAAGCCATCGTTTTAGTAGAGCAGGCTCATTAAATATTTTTATGAGACCAAACAATAATTAATTATTGTGTAATTTAATTGAGAAAAATGAATTGCCTACAATGATAATAATTATTGTAAAACTATTTAGTTATTCACTTTTCTAGCCATTAGAATTTTAGTTTTATTAATATACACTATATTTATTACTTATTAAATAAATACAACGAAACTACAAAGTAAACTTTAAAAAAAGAAAGAAAATGAGAAAGAAGATATAAAAAAATATTAGCTTATTATTTTGCTTCCAAAAACTACAAAATTAAGAAAAATAAACTAAAAGCTTTAAAGGAATGAATAAAATTATAAAACATATGTTTTATTATAGAATATTTTTAAAATATTTCGATATATTAAAAAACAACTAACGATATTGTTATTTACATACAATAAAAAAGTTCTAAATCTTTACATCTATATTGAAAACAAACCTTTTAAACAATTATATTCCACTTTTATATAATATTTAAGAAAATATAGGGTCATCCAAATGCAACGTCTAGATTTGTGTTTTATTAAAAAGAAATATGTTTATAGGGTGGTGTATAAGGAAATATGTGTATAGTTTCTTTTTAATAAAAGACAAGTCTAAGCGTCACATTTGGATGACCCTATACAATAGAAATAAAGAAATTTCTCTAAGAAACTTACATAAAAATAAAAAATTCAAACAATATGGACTAGAGAATTATAATTTTTCTAAAACTGATTACATCTGTCCTGCCAAAAATATGATTAATCGCATAAATAATACGAAAAGAAAAAAAAATAAATGGAATGAACATACCGATTTTTGACGATAATAATATTTTAACGATAATAATATTTCAAAATAAAAAATACAGAAATTATAATGAAAATTGATTAAAAATGTATTTTAATACAATAACATTAAAAACATAATCTAATATGAACTTGTTATAAAAAATATAAAACTATAGTATTTGATGTTTGTTTTGAAACTGTGGCAAATTCACTTTAATATAAATGAATTATCATCCCCAACATAATAAAATGTTTTAAAGTGTTCAATAATATAGTTCACTTTATTTTTATAAACAACAAAGCGAAAAAAATAAATGATTATTGAATACTTAATAACATATTGTGGTGTAGGAGGTTATAATTCATTTGTATTATGATACTTGATATTTTATTTAATTTATACGTAAATAAAATAAAGATGAATTATTTATTAGAAAAAGTATTTAAATTTAAATACAAAGATGTATACTGAGATGAAAAATCTTAACATTTAAATCTCTCAAATATCAAATATATATATATATATATATATATATATATATATATATATATATATATACACATATACTGATGCGTATAAGGCATCGCCATATGGGTAACATAAGCAATTTATTGATATAATTCAATAAAGTCGATAAATTAAAATATATTTAATTGAAAATAAATATATTGAATATTATATTTATTATCAATTAATTTTTTTTTAATTTAACGACTTCATTGAATTATATCATAAATTGCTTATGTTACCCATATGGCGACAACTTATACCCGTCAGTATATATATATATATATATATATATATATATATATATATATATATATATATATATATATATATATAATTCCATCACAAAATTAATGTCATTAATCTACTCCGATTGTAAACGATTATCTCCGAATTTTAACGATTGCAAATAAACACATCATTTACAATTGCAAGTAACACGGGGGAACTAGCGAAGCGAGAGTGGATTACAACCTCCAGGGTATCAGTGAGCAGGGGGCGGAGTCCCCTGATTATATATATATATATATATATATATATATATATATATATATATATATATATATAAATTATAACACGTACATATGTACGTTTAGAGTATTTACAGTAATATTATTGTTTGAAATTGTAATACATATTACTCAATATTATTTATAAAATTCAATCACAATCAATGTATATTAATTTTAATGCAAATACTGTTTGCAGTTTGTCAATAATATATATATATATATATATATATATATATATATATATATATACATATATTATTGACATAATTTTCTTCTAAAAACAATAACAAACCTAATTGAATAAAAGTAAAAAAAAACCGTCTCAGGATAAATATACTACATATGAAATGTTGATACAAAATAAAAAATACACAAATTTTTAATAAATTCGTTAACACTGCACTCACGATAAAATTTTAAAAGAACAAACTGTAAGTCACTGACACTAACTTACTGGCACAGAAACGTTACATTCAACAATAAAACCGCATACTATCGTACACTAGAATGGGAGATCTTGTCTTCAGCGTTCACTAAGTCATTTGTAGCTGGACAAAAGGTAACACAAAACTGACCTACAGAAGAAACTGTTTTGCTTGACTGGTTACCCCTTCTTATATCAATATGACTGTTAAAAACGAATGTAGGTCGTAGGTGTGTACGTTCGATGAACATTTTTATTGCTGATTGATGTATTTTATTTTTATTCACATTTATATATAAACTTAGTAAATTAAAAAAATACATTAATACTATCATGAGTGATCATAATAAATAGTATCTGATAATACTTTTTTCAAAAATCAAGTAGTGGAAATATAGTGAGTTTGGATAAAAAGAGCATTTGCACATAAATATAAAAAATAATCTGACAAATAAAATCGAATTTTCTGAAACAATCGAATAATCTGAATAAGAAATTTACGTTACTTTAATGAATGTCGTTTACATTGTTTATATTACGTCATAAATAATTTGTAAATGCAATTCAATTTAACATCTACATTGACTCAAAATTACATTTTCTATTAAGAATTTCATGTTGCTATTGTTGTAAAAAGAAAAAAATATAATTAATTAAGGAATGCATGTTATAAATTGATATTTTTATTAGTATATATATATATATATATATATATATATATATATATATATATATATAGAGAGAGAGAGAGAGAGAGAGAGAGAGAGAGAGAGAGAGAGTGATCCAAATACGACGCTTAGATATGTGTTTTATTAAAAAGAAACTATACTTATGTTTCCTATACACCACCCTATATATACACATGTTTCTTTTTAATAAAACACAAATATAGGCATAGCATTTGAATGATAATATATATATATATATATATATATATATATATATATATATATATATATATATGTGTGTGTGTGTGTGTGTGTGTGTGTGTGTATGTGTGTGTGTGTCGTATATATGTTAAATTTGAAAATATATTTTTGAATTAATCCCTTTATCTGAAAATAATTATTTTAGAAAAACAATTAAGAAATTAAGTGAAATTGAGAAAGGCACAAAAAATTATTTCAGGCAAAATTTTCAAAAAGCCATCAAAAAATGTATACCTTCAATTTCTTCAACTGAAAAATAAACCCAGAACTGTTCAAAAAAAAAGAAAATTACGAAAACGGACAAACGGGAGCCAATGTTAGAATTGCCAAAAAAAAATAATTAATTATTACAGTGATAACTTTAACCAACTGAAAAGTTGTTTGAATTGAAAAGTGTCCCTAAAACTATGTCAGAAAGTTACTAAAAATTCTATCCCAAATTGTAATATGTCTATAGCGAAGTTTAGAAAAGGTAGTAATATAATATAAAAATGCTTATCTAGGTCATGTATCTGAAAAATTTTCCTGAGAAAAATGAGCCACCAATATTTAACTTCTATATTGTGCGAAGAATTAGAACCATTCATCGCCAAATACTTTATTAATATTTGTAAGATTTAACATTCTAGTAAAAGTATTTCAAGTCTTATGGTAAGATTTTTGATGAATTGCTCTCCAAAAAAAAAGAAATCTGCATTCATTCTTAATCATAAGACTTAAATCTAATTTACTATTAATCATATGTGTTAAAACAAGTTGTTAGAAAATATAAATTTTGATAGTAAAATTTTCAAATAATACGAAAAAACATTACCAGCCTTATATTGTCAATTAATGTAAACTATATTAAAAAGAATGTAATCCTTAATTAAAACTGAAAGAAAAACTACAAAATATTAAAGATAATTAAATGAATATTTCAAAACATGTTTGTAAAATGTTTGTTGGAAATTAAGGGGTCTCACTTAGTCAGAAGATCGAAAAAAACGTGACTTTTGGGATTTTTTTTAAGAACTATAACACGTATCTAAACAAATATTCGGGTATCTAAAAACGTATATTTAAAAATTTACATCATTTTTCCAATAAAAAATATTTAACAATAAAAGAGATATGGTCGTTCTCCAATAGGTGCTTTTTAAAAAAAACGTTTGCAGTAACCATTGCTGTTTATATTTGGATCGTATAAAATCAAAAACTGAAGAAGATTTATTTTATACATTAAATTATGTAGTCCTTGAACGATCAGTTTTTCGAAATATTGATTTGTAACAAAATGACGGACATTCTAATTTAAAATTTCGATTTTCGATGAAAAAATCGCTCGTTCTTAGTCAATAAAAAAGAAACTATGCAACAGATAAAAAATCCTTCATTCAAGGACTAACTTTTTGTATGTATAATAAGCTTACAAAATTTGAAATAAATCGATAGTATTTTTGAGATATTTTGGTCATCGGTTTTGAAAATGCGATTTTCAGAAAAACGCGTTTAATGTTTCAAAACTAGTTTGCACACTATATCTATTCTATACTACGACTTAAAAATTTTCCATCAATTTTAGTTGGATTAATTTGAAACTTTCAAAGAATATTTTCCAGATATTATATAGATCATCCAAATGTCACGCCTAGATTTGTGTTTTATTAAAAAGAAACATGCATATAGGGCGATGTGCAGGGAAACATGTGTAGTTTCTTTTTAATAGAACACAAATCTAGACGTTACATTTGGATGTCCCTATACTTAGAGAATATGTCAAAATCCAAAAATCGAATTTTTCGACCTTCTGACTGAATTTGTTTTAATATTCTAACATTCATAATTTATATATAATGATTATAATTTGTAAGAAAATTAACAATAGAAAATTGCAAAAACTATTCTGTACAAAAAAATATCATTATTTTTAATTTAATTATTATTAATTATATACACATAATCATAAAAGTACATGCTAAACAAAATATGAAAAATTATGAAAACATTAACACCTCGGTTAGATTTATGAAATTGTTTTGGTGATAAAAATAAACAAACATAAAATAAAACATTTCTTAACAAAAAGCTGCAAGAATGCTTTTCATTTCCACAATTATAACTAAATAACAAAAATCACATACGTTACAGCAGAACTACGAGGGACGTTCAAAATGTTCCCGGAAAATGTAATAAAAAAATAGTAAATTGAATTAAGCGCTTTATTTTTCAACATATGTACCATTTAAGTTAAAATATTTTCCCATTCGGTGTAGCAATCCTTCTAAGCCCTTCCAGTACAATGATTTATACAGGATTTGTGCTCTTTGATTCTAGCCACTAGCCAATTCTAGCCACTGTTTTACAAAACGTTTCACTTCATCTATTGACTTAATAATGTCAGAATTTGTCCAACCTAATTTAACTAGGAATTTAATATTAACGCGCATTTCAGTTTTAACCGAATCCACGTTCGTAAATGCAAAGGTAATTTTAAACTAACACAACATCACGTGTAAGTACGAGGACGTTTGATAAGTCCGTGTAAATTCCGAAAGATGGCACCACTGGTGCATATCGAGGTTATTTTTAATTAGTAGCACCTCTTGGAAGAACACACATCAAGTTTCAGTCATATCGGTCTATTCCTTTGTGTTTGACAATCGTTGGAATCAAGGAAATCGAGTGATTGTCAAATAATGGACGAAAAAGAATTTCGCGTGTTGATTAAACACTACTTCATTAAAGGCAAAACGCCTCAGGAGACTAAACAGAAGCTTGATAAACATTATGGTGACTCTGCACCTTCGATTAGTGCGGTTTATAAGTGGTTTCAAAATTTTCGGAGTGGCCATATGAGCACAAGAGACGCTGAACGTTCTGGACGCCCTGTTGAGGTCACCACTCCAGAAATCATTGATAAAATCCATGATATGGTGATGGATGACAGAAGAGTGAAAGTGCGTGAGATTACTAGTGCTGTAGGCATCTCGTGTGAACGGGTACATAATATTTTGCACCAACATTTGGACATGAAAAAGCTATCCGCCAGGTGGGTGCCGCGATTGCTCACAATCGACCAAAAACGAGATCGTGTGAAGTGTTGCAAGAACGGTTTGCAGCTGTTTCAGCGAAATCCGCAGGACTTTAAGCGTCGTTTCATCACTGTAGATGAAACATGGATACATCACTACACTCCTGAGACCAAAGAGCAGTCTAAACAATGGGTTATCAAGGGGGAATCTACTCCGAAAAAGGCGAAGACAATTCCTTCGGCCGGGAAGGTTATGGCGACTGTCTTTTGGGATTCGCAAGGAATAATCTTTATCGACTATTTGGAAAAGGGTAAAACCATTACAGGTGCATATTATTCATTGTTATTGGATCGTTTGAAAACCGAGTTGCAAGAAAAACGTCCCCGATTAGCCCACAAAAAAGTCCTCTTTCATCACGACAACGCACCAGCTCACACCTCAGCAGTTGTGGCCGCAAAACTAATGGAAATAGGGTTCCAAATCGTTTCACATCCCCCCTATTCTCCAGACTTGGCTCCATCGGACTATTATTTGTTCCCTAATATGAAGAAATGGCTCGCGGAAAAAAGATTTTATTCGAACGAGGAGGTGATTGCAGGAACGAATGACTATTTTACAGACTTGGACAAATCCTATTATTCGAAAGGGATCAACAAACTAGAGCAGCGTTGGATGAAGTGTATAAGCCTAAAAGGAGACTATGTTGAAAAATAAAAACGATTTATTCAAAAAAATGAAGCAGTTTTTATTTTTACACGGACTTATCAAACAACCTCGTATATCGCAACTGTCACAAATACTTAAAAACATAAGTCTAAACAGGTTTACGCTCACATCAACTAATTATAAATATAGTATTCCGTTTAGCAATAATAACCACTTTCCGGAAATTTTTTGAACATCCTACGTATATATTGAATGCCACTCTTCACTAGGTTATTATTCAATTATTAAAGAATAATACATAATAAATATGAATATAAAAACAAAAGGTGACTGTAAATGAACAAACATGGGTAATTAAATTAAAAACGAAAGGAAGTCAAATAGAAAAAAAAGAATTGTCAAAAATTGCGATTTAAACAATAATAACAAATAACAAATGATCAAAATACAAAAAATAAAAAAATATATTAACAAAAAAGTAATAATTTACAAAATATGCCTTCAACTCCAAATTTAGTGCACAGAAAATAACAAATTAGCTGGAAGATATAATGGAAGTTACTAAACTTCCAGCAGCTGTGCGTCGCTATCAGAAACATGTAATTAAATTTCTAGAAAACACTTTTTTTCTAATGTTTCAAACAAAATTAAATGCTTTGAATTCGTTAAAAAATTGTCAACTATATCCAAAAGATGCAAATTTTCAGAATTTTTTCCGTAGGTGACTGCAAATTTAATGTATTTAACTTACATAGAATATTAAGAATACAGAACAGACTATAGAATAAGCTGAAAATGATAAATCTTATTATAAAAGTAAAGCATAATAGTAGATTTAACATGAACTAAGGATATAAATAGGTTGTTAAATTTTATTTCATACATAATATAATTGACAATTACGCATATACTGACGTACAGAAAGTCAATTTTATTCCGAAAGTTGTAAAATCGGGTACGTTTCACGACTTTGTTCAACAAGACAATAATTCAAAATACATTTCTAGCTTTTCAAAAGGGTGAATGACTATGCCACAAAATATTGCTATTCATCTAATATCTTTGTGATAAATTAAATCAAGTAACAGAAACAAAAAGTGTCCAGTCGCGAGGATTTAAATGCACTTTATTAGAGAAATTATAAAAAAAATCCTATATGATTCATAGAAAAGTTACTCAATTCAATGCAATCTAAATTCAATACAGTTATTCAATGAGAAAGTGGTCTTATATAGTATTAAAATTTATTTTTAAAGAAATAACGTACAATAAAATAATATATTAATAGTAGGCACCATGTATAAGCTTTTGCTGTAAACATAAATGTAGTTTTTGTTATTCCTTATTTGTTATGAATACATACTATAATTTTTGTGAACTATCATGTTTAATATCAAAATTAATGTATTTTTTTAAAAATAATAGCAGCTACAATTCATTTTTATCAATTGTATGTTGAATATTATGACAAAGTATTATAAGCAATGACAATAGAACATATCAAACTTATAATCTAACAATAATTAAATTTAAGAGTTGTATAATTTTCATCTACTTTTTAAATAGATTTATATAGATAATTTTATGAAAATAATAAATAAGAATTCAATTATTATTAAAAATGTTTAATATCATCGGTTAACACGTTAAACGCCATGTCAGTCACCAGTGACTGACAACAAACTTTCAATTCAGGCCAGCGTCAGTTCAGGCCGCTAGCATTTCGGCCGGTGACTGACATAGCGACCTGAACGGAAAGCAAGATAATAGGCTTGGCGTTTAACGTGTTAATGATGACAAATTACTAGCAATAAATAATAGAGAACTTTTAATTATGATCAGTTTATCAAGATATTCAATTAATAATTAAATTTTATTTAAAAATACGCACCTTTTATTTGATTTTCATTATTTTATTAAAAACAAAGCAGATATTAATTAGACTATTTAATAATTTTATTTGATAATACTAAATGTCAATTATAAAATATATATTATCTTTTTACTAAAGTAATTATAATTAATTCCCATAAAATACAGGCCAAAATGTATCAAATGAGTAAGCCGTAATGAAAAAAAAAGTATACAAATGCTTCACTACAAATTATTAAACTACTTTCAGAATATAAACCATTTCATATCATTATCTTAATAAAAACCTGTGTGTTATAGATATAAATTAAAGTTGAAAAATATTATTGACGATATATATATTTCGGAATTAAAGTCATGATTTTCATTATTAGGGATAGGAAATAAAGAACAATTTTATTGTAAATAAGATATATTGCCATTTACACATTTGCAAGTTGCACATATACATTTTGTTATGTTCTACCCTGTAATAATGTAAGTAAAGAGTATTCATTAATGTTATATAAACATACAGAAGTTACACCTACTATTTTTTTTTAATAAAATATTTAAAAAGATAATAGTACTATAATTTTTTTATTGAAATTATCAAAATTAAATTATTATTGACTGAATTTTTTTTTAAACATTAATTATAATGGAATTGTTCATAACTATTATTAACATGTGTGTGATGTGTATATATAAATAAAGTATTGATAAATAACTTAAAGTATTTTTATACTAATTCTAATATTAGTTATTGATAATCACTTAACTTTAATAGTGAAATGAAATTCACACACTGCAATTAATTTAGTTAATATTAAAAAATATATGAAATAAAATGGTGTGTATATATATGTGTGTGTGTGTGTATGTGCGCATGTGTGTGTGCGCGCGTAAATTTCAAATACTACATTAATTTAAATATTAATTTATAGTTTTCTACAATTTTTAACTGTGAATAATACATATATAAATTACTATTTGTTGTGAAACTGGAAAATTCACTTTCACACAAATGAATATCACCCCCAACATCAGACTATGTTATAATGTTCAATAATCACTTATTGTCCACTTTGTTGTTTATAACAGCAATAGGGTGTGTACATTTTGATGGCAATACCATTATCATCAAAACAATGTTATAAAACTGTTTAAAAAAATTTATAATACAATGCTCTGACGATAATGGCATCACCGTCCAAATGAGCACTAGCCCATTGTTGTTATAAATAACAAAGTGAATAATAAGTGATTATTAAACACTCTATAACATCTTGTGAAGTTGGAGGTGATAATTTATTTGTGTTACATATGTAAGCCTCGATAATTTACACTAAAAAAATATCAAATTATGATTGGATCACTAAAAATATAAATTAAATACAAAATGGAGTAAAAGAAAACAAACATTTAATGTATGTACAAACAAAAGTATAAAATTGTTTCTTAAACATTAACCATACAAATTTGGCAATAAATTCTCTCAATATATATTGAGCTTCTATTCTCCTATATTTTACAATGAATATCAGCCAATATTATTAAATCAAATCTTCCTTTATGAATTTTATTTTAGAAAATATGAATTTTCCTTAGGTTACATCTATGATAGACATGCAATTATTCTTTTTTCACATAAATGATAAAAATAAAACTTTTTCAATCAATATTCATGCTACTATTGCTTTTTAACATTTTCCATTTCTAGCCTAATTAGAATAAAATTTATCTAACTTCTTTTCTGCCCTCTTCCAATTACCAGCTTTAACTCTACCTGCAAATAATTTTTCAATTTTCTGCATAAATATTTTTGCATAGTTGCTTTAAAAACTTTTTTTAAATGAACAAAAATACTTTTAAATTTCTCCTCTCTTAGCATGATTTCTCACACTAAATTACTTTGAAAGGAAATTTAATTGTTAAAATGTGATATAATGAAAATAAAAAATATATACAATATAAATAAAATTAATCAACGATTTGTATTACAGCAAGATAATAATCAGAACAAAGGTTGCCCTATAAAAGGGTATAATGTCAGATTACATAAAATGGTGGTTAATCAACACCTAAATTATCGAGACTATTATTATACAAATTTTCAACAAAAATATTAAAAACCTTAAATAAATTCTATAAATTATAAAAACTTTTCAAGATCAGTATTTAAAATATTAATATCAAGATTTTTTGAAGCAGTTAAAATAAAATGAAAACAGATTAAATGAATCATTCATTTAGTTATAAAAAAACTATGTACTTGTGTATGCGTACGCACGCACACACCCATACACACAGACATACACTAGTCGTATTCATCAAAATAACATGCAAACTATTGTTGTAAGTATAAATAGATTTTTTATGAAAAAAATATACATAAATTTAAATTTTTATTAATTCAATTTTATTCCTAATTAAATAACATCTGTAAATTAAATTAACCGTGAAATGTAAAAAAAGGAAAACTATGAAACAAAAATCAATTTCTAACATATATTTAATATGCAATACATAAAGTAACTAAAATATTAAAATATTGTTCACATTATTGTAACCTATCATTACAAAATAATAAAAAAATTGACATATCAACAAAAATTTATAAGTATTAATCTTAATTATAATTTTGAATATATATATATATATATATATATATATATATATATATATATATATATATATATATATATATTAATAATATATATATATATATATATACTTGCACACACACACACACACACACACATTATATGCATATAAATGGAGAACCTAAATAAAAATATTAAACTTTTTTTAATTCTCTCTTAATATTATCAAAACAAGTTTATATATTGAAATTAATATACATCATTTCATAAATAAAATAATGATATATTTCAAAATATCAATTTTATTAAAAAAAAACAAATAAATAAAAATGAAAACTTTAAAAACTGTTTTTTATAAAGCAAATTATAGTCTTTTAGCAAAAGATCTCCATCATTATAAATTAAAAAAATCATATTTTTAAATATTAAAAATTAATATTGAAATAAAAATGCAATCTTTATCTAATTTATAGTAATAATTACATAAGAATTATATTTTAAATACTGTTATATTTTTAAGTAGTCCAAAAAAAAATTTCATTTCATATTATTTATAAATTTTATGTACGAAATATATATATAATTTCTTCTTAATCATACACAAAACAAAATTACTTTCTTTGTATATGTGATGTGTGCCTATATGTGTTTAGATGCATATGTATACACACATATATATGATGTAATTATAATTTTTTCTAAACAAAAATTATACTGAAATGTAAACATTTATTTATTTTTTATTTTTAATATTAAAAACTGTAAAATATTTTTATAATTTTCACTTAGAAATATTGAAATTTTAAAATTAATTAATAAAACTTACTACTTATAATTCAGTTATTGGAAACATACTAAATAATGTTTAAAAAATATGTTCAAAGTATAAAATGTTTAAACTTATATTGGAATATACAAAAAATGAATTACTAAATAAATAATAAAAATAGGAAATATTATGTCAACCCATAATTAGTATTAGAAATATAATATACTGACTGCTCTTCAGGATGGGAAAAAAACATCAAGACATTAATGCATGTACATTAAAATTACATTACAGTCTTAAATCGCTAATGAACATCTTAATTAAACAAGAAATATATAGCTTATAAAATAAAATACTAAACTGTAGTGGTATGTAAAACACGACAGTTAGAGATCAGTATCATACCAAGCAGCAGCCGTATTGTTTCCTTGTGGTGGTGATGGTAATGTATCTAGATGATCAAAATTTAATTCTGTATCATGAGGACCAACATCCATTGGATCCATTGGCCCATAGGTAGAACCACCACCACCACCACCATGGTGTGATCCTATCTCTAAACCTTGCATCGAATCTATGGGTATCTGGTCATAACCTAAACAAAAAAGGAACTGTAGTTAATAATCCATACAAATCAATCTAAATATCAATAATTATTAAGCATCTACATTACTATTTATTTATTTTACTGAAATTTGACAATTACATAATTATAGTTATTAAATGCATTATATTTTGATTGTTATTTTAACAAATATAAAATCAATTTATTATTTTCATACAAAATTTTTAATAAAAATTATCAATAATAAATATAAAAAAGAATATATGATATAAGTTATATATACACACATATGTACATGGGTGTATATGAAAAATATTTTAATATTGTAGTCAATTGTTACGTATTCTTCAAAATTTAGTACATCATTAATATTATATAATGTTTTATATTAAAATTATGCCAAACATATAAAAAATTAAGGATTAAAATAGTATATAAGATAAATAGGCTTTTAACAAATAATATATAAACTGTTAATTAAATATTGCATAGGCATTATTAGAAGCATGTATTTTATGTATAAAAGATGTCATGTATACAATTACATGACATACGTGCGCATGCATATAAGTATTGTGCGTACGTAGGTGGGTGTGCGTGCGTATGTACAAGTACGTACGTATGTATGCATTATATATATATTAACATTTATAACTATACACTATACAAAAAGCACATGCAATAAATATAAAATTAAATGTTACCCTTTAACACAAATGAATTATCACCTCCAATGCCATAATATGTAATAAAGTGTTCAAAAATATTTATTGCTCACTTTATTGTTTATAACAACAATGGACTAATACATATTTCGATGGTGATGCAATCATCATCATCATCATCATCATAAAGATGAATTAGTAAGTTACTCAATTATTTTAACTCGATTTTTTTTTTAAATATAATCTTGCGAAATCAAAATAAAATAATAAATAATTACATATACACATAATTATTATATAAATTATAATTATTGTGTTAAAATAAAATAATAATCATTTAGAATAATAAACAAAAAATAACAAATTAAATATGCTTTTAAAATGTTAAATATTTATATTTAAATTTCGTTATTATTATCTACTACTTATTAGATCAAATGAAATAATAATTACAATAATTCATTACAGTTTTATAATTGGTAAGTAAAATATAAAGTTATTAAAAAGTATAGTCACTTAAAACCAAAAACCATTACAATTAATAACCTCCATAGTTCAGCTGTAAATTTTAATTTCATCACTCATCCTTACCTTGTTGCTGAAAATGTTTATATCCATGACTGCTATGTACACTAGGTGGCCCCTGGCTATACATACCATCATAACCCTGATCAGGTCCAAGCATATCCTGTAATCGTGTCAATATAACATAGGCAAAATAAACTAAACAAAAATAAATTAATTAAAAACTTAATTGTACTTAAAGAAAAGAAAAAAAAAACTGATATACAAAACAATGACTAAAATCTTTAATAAAAAAATATTTTTAATACAATATTTACCAAGCAATATGAAATATTTTTATATTATACATGTGATAGTACCATTTACACAATTTTTAGAAGCCATTAATTCTGATAAACCTACTATATGAATATTATGAAAAGGAGTATGTATATGTATATATATTTATAATTCAATAAATATTGCTGTTTTCAAGTTTATTTTAATATATTTCAGTTTTTATTAAAATAAAATTTCTAATATTTTTAAATTAATATAAAAATTTATTCTAATCACATAAAATTAAAAATGTGTAACTTAGAAGCTGATTACTTACACATTATATATTTTTTTAAATTATATTGTAACTTTTTACTTTCAACACACCATTTACTATTATTATTCTTTTCCACATTTTTTTCAAAATATTTATTTTTTAAAAAATAATTTGACTATAAAATTGATATTAAAATTTGTTCTAGAATTATTTAAAACAATTTATGAAAATTATAAAAATTAGAATTTTAAAACAAAGCAAAATATAAATGATTCACTACATTATATTTATATTTTTTATGAGCACTTTAAATTATTTTATTTTACTGTTTTATTGAAAATATTTATTTATAAATAAAAATAAAGTGGTTTGTACTAAAAAAATTACACAGAAAATAATTAAGAGACTAAAAATATCAATGGAAATTATATACACACAATCATTCTTATTTACACTCAACATGCATATCAATTAACCTACATTTTACATTACATAAATAAATTTTATATATATATATATATATATATATATATATATATATATATATATATAAATATATACACACACACACACATACATTTATAAATCACTTACTTGCAAATCAGGACCCATTCCAATATCAGCATTCCAGACAGTAGTATCTTCACGAAATAGTGAATTTGTTAATTCCATTGAAAGTCGTTTTTTATAATCTTGTGGTTTATCCTCAGACATGCGAAAAAGAACAGCAGCAGCATATGTAGCAACACCCTCATTACGAGAATGCAATAAATCTGTTAGAGGAGCCGTTGCCCCTTCTTGTTCAATCATTTCAGCACCTTCTTTATCCGCAGCTAATTCACAAAGAACACCTGCAGCAACACGTTGTATATTTTCAATTTCATTGAATAATAACTGAACAAAAATGGGAATCACACTTTGTCCACGTATTATAGCTCTATTATGTGATTCTCTGGCAAGTATATGTAATGCTCCAACAGTTCCTTCTACAATTTCTTCCATTCTTACTCCATCTGCATATGCACCTGGTTGTTGACTTCCATTACTAACAACAGATGAACGCTAAAAACAATGAAGATATATATATATATAACTTATATTTTTATTTATAAAAATGAAAAATTAACTACTAAAAAATAAAACAATTTTCAATCACATATGTTTTTATAATAAAAATTATTAATTAAATAATTTCAAATGTACTCACCCTTTCTGTATCTTGAAACGCTCGCATCAAAAGTCGAACAAGATGATGAATTGCACCATGTTCTCTCAAAGGTGCATGGTTAGCTGGGCATAAAGCTAAATTTCTGATTAATCCAATTACAGCTTTAACCAGAGGCCAGCGAGATGGTGGATGTAACAATTTAACAATAACCTGCATGCCATAATTTAACCGTACAGCATTCTGGGCCATTTCAGATTCAACGTGACGTGAAGTTAAGTGACGCAATGCACATACTGCCGGTTCTGTAATTTCTTCTCGATCTCCAGCATTCACAATTGTACGAACAAGAGCATCTACTCCTCCAACCTGACATACGGTAACTTTATTACGCTGATTATTGCATGTTAAATTTGAAAGAATTCCAGCTGCACATGTTATAACATTTACATCTGTTGATGCAAGTACTTGTACAAGACTTTGAAGTAAACCTTCCAAACCATCAACTTTAGTTGCAGCATCTGATAAATTACGTAAAGTCCAAAGACAATTTTGAACTAAACGTTGGCTTGGATTTCCAAGATGCATAGCAAGTGCTTGCATTCCACCAGCTTCAACAATAGCTGGTTTATTACTTGAACAGACAGACAGCACTTTTAAAACACGAGAAGTTGTCCATAACAACTTTTCATAATCATATGAACGCATTATACGCACTAGTTCAATTGGACCTTGAGAAGCAAGAATAATTAATTTACTCTCTTGGTTTCCATATGCCAAAATTTGTAAACAATCTGTGACAATTGCAAGAAATTTAACATTATTACGCTGTAATAGAGCAACCATTTTTTGCAAACCACCAGCTAAACGAACAGCCATTTTTGAACCATCTTGATGAAGTAAAAGATTATGCAATGTTGTAATTGCATAAAACAAAACAGACTCAACTGGTGAACTAAGCAATTTTACAAGAGCAGGAATTCCACCACTTTTAAAAATAGCAAGAAGACCTTGTCGATGATGAGACAAATTATGTAATGTACCAACTGCCCCTTTAGTTGTCTCTAAATCATTGCTATTTGAAATAGCACGAACTAAAGCAGCAACCATTTGAGGGCTATTCATTATAGCATGCCTTGAAGCTTCTTTTTTCGACAACTGATGAACCATCATAGCTGCTTGTGATACAACTACTTGATCTTCATCATTCAACAACTTAATTAATTCAGGAATAGCACGAGTAGCAAGATCAGCATCATCTTGATAATTAATCAAATTGACAACAGCATGTTTCAACATCTGACTAGGCTCAGCTAGACGCTGAACAGCTGTTGGTTGTGCTGGATCAAACTGAGTTGATGGAATTTCTATTCCTTCTTCCAAAGTCTCAGGAAACATAGCAGCACGAACACGCTGAGAACGGGTCTGATTCAACTGTTGATTCATTTCTAGAAAAAAATAAATATAAATAACAAAATTATGTGCGTGCGTGTGCATAAAATTTGGTTTTCAAGTTACAAAATAACCTTTTAGGAATTTCTTATTCAGTTTTATATATATATATATATATATATATATATATATATATATATATAAATATATATATATATATATACATGTCATCTAAATGTGACACCTGGTTATATTTTATTTTAAAAAAAAAAAACTATACACATTTCCTTACACACGTTTCTTTTTAATAAATCACAAATCTAGGCGTCACATTTGGATGAGCTATATATATATATATAAAACCGACAGGTTGCTAGCATCACCGTCTCTCATGTAGAAGTGCTTTCATTTTTTTTAAAAAACAGAATGATTATATAAGTATAATATAATTTTAATTATTTAAATATAATAATTTATATCTTTCACAAAAAAAATTATAACACTACAATATATTAAATATTTAACACTTATACTTTTCTCACTTAAAGTACTTTAGATGCTAAATTATTTCCAAAAAATATCAACTATTTTCATCAACTATTATTTATACATATTGTCAGACTATCCTCAGTAGATATATGTATATGCATATGCATATGCTAGAAAGAGGTTTAACATATAAATTAAAGGATCTTTTGACATTATAATTTTTTTCAAGTAACTAACAAAATGTACTATCTTCTAATAACAATATAGGTGAAAGAAATAAGTGTTAAATAATTTATGATATAATTTGTAAAACTGTTAATAATCAACTAATATTTTTCAATTCTATGAATCAACATGGAACATTTTACATTTAAACATGGTAATAATATTACATTATATCATATGAAACTATTATTTTTTATTACTGGAAAAATTGTTCACTTTGCTAAACAAATTGTTCAAATGTTTACTCATAAACTTGTCTTTACAAAAAGAAGGCAGCATGCATCTTTTTGACTTCTGAATAACATATCAAAAAAAATAATCAATTTCTGTATTTCAAAATTAATAATTGAGTTATGGTTCATTATAAAAAAAATTAAGAATAATTTATTTGTATGGATTTAAACAAAAATCTATAACAGCAGAGATAGCACAGATCAATTTCATATTTAAAAAAGACAATATAGTAATTGTAATGTACAGGATTGATATGCAAAATTCAAAACTTGAAAAATTAACACTGAAAACAAACATCAATGAAAATCTAAAAATTCTAAACAATGCAAGAATAAAAGCAATAGTTGAAGTGGAACTAAATACAACTGTGATAAGTCTTGCATAATATCTAAAAATATCTGCAAACCCAGTGAGACTATCGTAAGTTTATAAGAAAGATGAAAAAGTTTAGATAAATAGATGTCTCACAAATTAAATAAATAATTTCATGTGGAAATTTGTTCACAATTTGTTACATGGATTTTTGGTGGCAATTTGATTATCATTACTACAAAATAAATGCATTTTAAGCTAGCTTATAAGATGAAAATGGATCTTCTATCATAATCAAAAATGATCTACACAATAGCAGATGTGTCAAAGAATATGCAATTTCCTCATATAGGTGAAACCATAACTGTATAAAAGTATTATAACGAAATTGATTTTAAACATTACAAATTAAAAATAATACAAACTGCATTAATGAACTGACATGAATCTATCATCTAGTATAACAACATATGACCATGTATTTCACAGATCACCATATAAAAGTTATTATATCTAGACTACAAAATTTGGCCCCACTTACAATATTTACTTGATTTTTTATAACAGATTTTTCATTTTTTCTAAAGTATAAATCTATTACTCAGAAATCAACACTTTACAAAACATGAAGTTATCAAAAGGGTTTATCATGTCTATTATACATAAACATTTTTTTCAAGAAGAATTACTTAGCCTAAAAATCCACTGAAAAAATGTTATAGAAGATAATAGTTAATCATTGAGTTTTTTTTTAAAAAAAATAATAATTTGAAAATGAATTGTTTGAATTTTATAATTTAAATTCAGCACTTTCATATAAAGCAATGAAATACCTATACTTAGTACACATATCCAAATAAGTGCATATAAAATGATTAAAATAGAAAAAAAATCTAGTATTTATAATTAAATTCATCTTTACCATCAACTTGATCCTGTGTAAAACTTGGTGCAAATCCATGATCTAAATCAAACATAAGTTGATCACCTTCCATGTCTTCATCATCTTTACCAGATAAAGATGGAACTTGTGTTGCTGCTCCTGAATGAATTCCTGAATCACCCATATAATTGTTTTGTGTCCACATTAAAGTTTGTTCTTTGGATGATCCAAGAGGTAAATCTTCTGGACCTTGGTAGTTACTGTGAGACACTTAAAAATATAAAATAAATTAGTTACATTTCTAATATTTTTATAGTAACATACATTATTTTTAATGGCTGCATTTGGAATATTCAAAAGTAAAACATTATATAACAAATTATTATATACATTATAATATATATATAAAGACCCAGGAAGAGACCCATGGATAAATGGGATAGACATCAGAAAATTTGTTGGAATGGACTGGAAATCATAGATTAATTGAAGTGAAAAATTTTAAGAGGTCTTCATCCAGTAATGGATTGAGAAAGACTAATGATAACGATTATATATATATATATATATATATATATATATATATATATATATATATATATATATATATATATATATATATATAAATAAATAAAACAGAAAGAAACTATATAATTAATATGGTAGTAAATAATAAATTTATATTCTTACTGGGTCGATTTTGAGATGGTATTTGATAACTCATGGTGGAACGGGCGCAAATTACACACACCTGGAATAAATAAATAATTTTTTATATATATATATATATATATATATATATATATATATACATATATATATATATATATATATATACATACATATGTGTATATATATATATATATATATGTGTATATATATATATATATGAATGTGTGCGTGTGTACGTGCATGTGTATGTGTGTACGTGCATGTGTATGTGTGCGTGTACATAGATAAATAAATATACATCAAACTTCAAAAACCAAATAACTGAACTATTACATAGATGACCAGAAGACAATCATAGTTTTAAAATATACTTGGCAACATCGCATTATATTGATTCAGACGCATGGCGGCATCCTTTGATAAACATTTGATGTAATTTATGAATGCTTACATACTCCTGTTTACATAAAAAATACACTACTATACTTAATTAATATTAATACGTCTAAATACTATGCCCTGTTTATAAATAAATACTTATAAGTTGCAAATAAACAACTTAATTTACAATCTCTAAAATGAAGCCAAGTATCCATGACAGTAACGAAAATTTCAATAAGCAAATTAATACCACACCCAAACTAAATAAAAAGAAAACAAAAATGATGTTTTCAACACAAAACAAAACGAACATATAAATTTAATAAACTTACCGTATACCAGAGATAATTAAATTTTAATATTCACAAATAGTTGACTGAAAATATTTCTTCGTATGACACACAACACACTACACCCACTGATTCACCTGAACTGAGAAGCTTATTCGGATACAGTACGAAAAAATACAATTATTTTCATTCGTTTTTTAAAGTACTCATGAATATTTACGAGTTTTTCAAATATATCAACTTAGTATTAAAAAATAAATAAAAAATTGAATATTAATAAAAATTTGTAGCAAAAATTTGATTCACTTCCAAATACGACGGAATACTATGAATAATATGATATAAACATAATCTGACACATACTAGACCTTATCTATAATTAAATTTGATTTTAAAATTTACTTAAAAACTTATATATATATATATATATATATATATATATATATATATATATATATATATACATATAATGTTTCTCTTTAAAATAAATATATTTAAAATATTGCTAATGATTTTTTTTGTCTATAAATATATATACATATATGTGTATACAACAAAATTTCAATTAAAATAAAGTAACTATTGTTTAAAATACATATTTTTTACTTTGAAGACACTTAAATTAAAGTCCAACTAACTATTTGTACTTTTAAATATTTTAATATCTTTTTATAGAAATTCATGGACTAATATTTAGATGGTCCCCCTTTGCCTTAATAACGTCTTGTAAACGTTTTTTTACACTCCTAACTAAATTTGATGTCATATCGGTATTCAGTTCTTTCCAAATTTCAAAAATTGTTATTTTTCATATTTCTTTACTAATCACTTCCACTTTTTGCAGTCTTTTATCAATTTCAGTTCAAAATTCTTAATGGGATTGCTATCCAGACTTTGTGGTGGCTTAATCAATAAATGTGTGGTATTATACAAAAGTCAAGTTTTAACAATATGAACTGTGTGTTTGAGGTCGTTATTCTGTTGGAAATAATAATTCTTTTTTAGCCCCAATATAGTCACACTTTCTTTTAATTTTGGTGGTAGAATATCGAGATATTTCAATTGATCCATTATTCTATCTATTAATACAATATTTCCGACCCCGCTATACATCATGCAACCCTACACTACTAAATTACCATCCCAATGTTTAACGGTAGGTTTTAAATTTTTGATATCGAGCTGCGTATTTTTTTTTGCCAAATAATAGAGTGACCATCCGAACCAAACACGTTAAACTGACTCTCATCTGAGAAAATATTTTTTTTTCAAAACGAAATATCTTTGTTTACGTGTTCCTTAGGAAAGTTTAAACGTTTTGCTCTGTTTGTTATATTTATGTACGGATTTCTACGTGCTACACGAGGATTATACTTATACATTCGCAACACTTTAAGGGAAGTTCAGTTCAAATATTTTTGTTGAAATATTTATTGAACACTGTAATATTTTCGATACTATTATGTGGAGTTTTTTTTTTTTTTAATTTCACGAACTAGAAAATGTTCTTGTCGCTTCGATATTACTCTCAGGCGTCCCATGTAATACCTGTTGCTATTAAGAAAGTCATCTCAACTTTTTTTATAATATATTGAACCTTCTTATTATTTTTCCAATTTTTAAATAAAATTTGCCTTCATTATGAAATTTGAACACAATTTCGCGTTCTTTAACGCTTGTATCACAACTTTTGGGTCTCATTTTGAAAAAATGCATTTTCTGTACCAATTTACTGTGTTAACTGTTAGATATAATGTATGTTAGAATTGATGTATGGTATACTGTACAATACTATAAAAGTAAGGAAATCCTCAATATGAGCTACAGTGGCTCCCACTCGTATTTATACACTAGCTAGTTAAAATTTGATTGCTAAAAATATACCACTTATTTTAAAAAAATAGAGAAATATATTTTAGGGCTGTTAGACAATAATATTATCAATAATATTTGTAAAAAAATATGCTATTTAAAATATTACATAATAAAAATAAAGAAATACAAGAAATTTAACAAAAATAACTCAACATTTGTATTCGTACAGCCGTAGAAATAGTTATGTAAAATGAAGATGAGGGGAAATACAAACATAAACAAATTTTGTTTTTGCACAAACAAACTCCTACAAATTTCTACATGTTTGTGTGTCAATTTAAACAAAGTATATCATAGCATATTCACACTATTTTAAACATGGGTAGAAAAGGCAAGGAAACATCAATTGTGTTGAGAAAATTAATTATTTCTCACCATAAAGATGGAAAATCTTTACGGGAAATTAACCAAATTGTATTTCGAAATCGTTCAACTGTTCAATATGTTGTAAATCAGTATAAAATGAAAATAGAGTAGAAAATAAACTTAGAAACACAAATAGAGCAAAACTAAATGCTTACGACAGGAAATAAATTGTTTAACAAATTAAAGAAAATCCGAGAATCAGTGCAAAAAAAACTTGTTGTAATAATAGAAAATGATCTTAAAAAGACTGTTAGCTCGGAAACTGTACGTCGTGTTCTGTAGGGTAGCGCGAAAGAAACCATTTATTAATGAAGTGAATAGAAAAGAGAGATTAGAATTTGCCAATAAGTATAAAAATCATACTTTTGACTTTTGGAAAAATGTTCTCTTTACCGATGAAAGTAAATTTAATCTTCTTGGATCCGATGAAAGACAAATGGTGCGGAAAAAACCGAATACTGAGCTTCACAAGAAAAATCTTCGGCCTACTGTAAAACATTGAGGTGGGTCGGTTATGGTATGGGGATGTTTTTCTGTCGCGGGCACGGGTAATTTACAGTTTATTGACGGAATAATGGATAAATACAAATATATGGATATTTTAAAAAATAACGTAGAAAAAAGTACCACTGATTTGGAAATGTTAAAGGACTTTTTATTTTACCAAAATAATAATCCCAAACATAAGGTACATATTGTATAATGTACCACATGTGGTGGAAATACCCTCACAGTCACCTGACCTTAATCTTATAAAAAATCTATGGGCAGAATTGGAAAAAATAATTAGAAAATATAATTTCTCAAACAAAAATGACATAAAAATACGTCTAGAATCAGAGTAGCGTAATATTGGGCCTGAAATTACCTAAAAATTAGTAAAATCAATTCTAAAGTAATTATTAGAAGTGATCAAAAGGAAAATGCACCCTAAAAAATGTTAATTTTTGACCATTTTGTATTTTTTGTCAGAAAAAAAAATTATTTATACTACTGTATGAAAACGAATATTGAGTTAATTTTGTCAAATTTCTTTATTTTTATTATGAAATATTTTAAATAGCATATTTTTTACAAATATCATTGATAACATTGTTGTCCAACATCCCTAAAATATATTTCTTTATTTTTTAAAAAATAAGTGGTATACTTTCAGCAATAAAGTTTTAATAGCTGGTGTACAAATACAAGTGTAAGCCACTGTAGGTAAATTACCGAAAATATCTAATTTTTTACTAATAGTACGAAAAGTTTGTTGGACTCTAATTTGGGTGTTTTTGTGATAATTGTCTTGTCGGAAATAAAATTTACGGCCTAATCCGATTTTTCCCACATTTTCTTCTAAATTTTTCTTTAAAATATCGAGATAGTAGAATTTATTTATTATTAACTATAAATTCAATATTACCAATGCCGCTGCTTAACATACACACCCATAACATTACTCGACCACGACCATGTTTGTGCCCAGAATTCATTAATCATAAAGGAGTTGTGTTCCAACATGACAATGCAAGACCATACACAAGTTTAGTTATCCAAAAACTATTGGAGCTTAGATGGGATGTGTTGCCATACTCAGCATATTCATCCAACTTTCCACCGTCAGACTTTCACATGTTTCGGTCTTTACAAAACTCTGTGTAGTAAATCGTTCAATACCGATGAGGCTATAAAACAGCACCTTGTCTAGTTTTTTGTTGATAAAAACACGTATTTCTACGAACGTGGAAATATGAAGTTCATTGAAAGATGGCAAAAGGGCATCGAACAAAATGGCAAATACATTATTGATTAAACTTTGTACTTTATAAATAAATGACATTTAAAAACATACTCAAAATGCTTTTCATTTGTCATTTGTCTTGATTTTATTTGTCATGACTTTTCTGACAATCTAATATTAGAACATAATTTCATAAACATCAATGTTTATGTTTCATAACAAAAAATCGCTAAATATAATCGTGAATTTGACTGACATTAAAATTACTTTTATTACACTACACTTAGTATTTTTACATTTTATTTTTGAGCTTTAAATACATTTCTTAATTTTTTATTTATTTAATCACATTCAATTTAAATTAACATTATTGCAGAATTTATTTTAAAAATTTTTTTAGTGATACAAACAATTTAATACTAGGTTAAAAGTATACAATGAAAATCATCTTACTTTAAATTTTATTAAGCTTGTATTAAACAAAATGTTAGAAAAATTAGCTTGAAAAATCTAAAAATTGCATTACTCTATTTTATTTACACTGCATTCAAAAATTATTTAGGAACTTGGTTTATTTTTTGAGTAAAAAAATCTGAATACATTACAAAATATTCTAAATTATATTTTTATTAAGTATTGTTTATACAATCTGTTAGTTTTAAGATTATATATTTTATTATTATACAATTTATTCAATATTTATAATATCAATTGTTAAACATATTAGATTATTTAAATGAATAGCCCTTTTTCATTTACTTCTTCAAATAGTATAACCCACTTATATAAAAAACATTGGTTTTCCCAAACGTATTTCTTCTTTAATTTTACGATGAAATTCTTTATTGTTTAAACTATTTGCATCGACATTCCATCTATAAACATTTTCATTTATAATAATTAAAAATATATATGAAAAACATGTTTACGTAATATATATATATATAAATATACATTATATATATATACACTACACACTTACTCCGTTAAGTAATGCCGAATACGAAAAGCAGCTAGATGAGCATAATACGTAGGAGCAGGATAAGAAACTGCTCTCGTACATCGTGAAAACAAATGACACATATAATAAGTTAATTCTTCAATATCATCCTCTGTAAAATTTGAATCATCCCATAACACTCTATATTTTGTTGGTCTACTTGTGCCCTAAAAAATTATATACAATAAAAATCATACAAGTATCTTATATATATATATATATATATATAAATATATATATATATATATATATATATATATATATATATAAATATATATATACACATATATATACACACACAGGAAATTTGCATTAAGAGTAAATCCTGAATAAAAAAAATTCTCACCAAACTGTCTGGTCAGTGTAGTGAGTATGTTAAGTCCAACGAATAGTAACATTCAATGAGATTTTCACACACATGCACACATATGTATGAATACACAGACAATATCATTAAAAATCTGATATTTTTAACAAAAATACCTGAATTGAAGCATGACTACATAAATAAAAATCTATATCTCGAGGATGTGTTATTACTGTATCTACTACAGTTCCAGCTGGTACATTTGCATTTCTTCCATCTTCATCTCTCCGATCAACTGGGAATAAACGAGTGTGATGTCGTTTTTGAACAACCAAAAATGTAATTTTTGGTTGATAATTTGATAAATTACATTTTAATTCAATTCTTTTACAGGCACTTCGAATAGCAGTTACTTCGGTTTGAAGTACCTATATAAATGATAAGATATTAATATAATTTTCTGTTATTACAAACGCCTGCTTTCTCTAGTAGAATAATAAGAAATAGTATTTTCATAACTTAATAAGTAACTTTTTTTTATTTCACTCAAACAAAAAAACAATTTAATATCAAATATACTGTTTTAATTATAATAAACAAATAGAATAAGGTGAGCTGATTTGAAATACTTCGGTTAAAACAAAAAACAAAATGAATTCTTGTCGTTATTATTTATCAGTTTTATAATTAAATATCTGTAAAAATAACCTAACATATTTTAACTTTTATTATAATTTCGAATATGAACTTTATTATAAATTATTACATAGTTCACTTGTGAATTTCTGATAATTTAAAAATTTTGATTAATTAAAATATATGTAGTAAAGAACTTCTTAAAAATTCATAAAATTACATCAAAGATGACATTCTTAGGCCATCTATACAAAAACTGAAAGTAAAATGGTTTACAGCTACTAAAAGTAATATCTGATAATACAAATTTATATTTGCAAATTAGCCCCTTAGGATTTTCATGTAAAACTATAGATAAAGATTATGATTTTTACATTCTTATTACAAGAAACTTTTTTGAAGAAATACGTTTTTAAAAAGTTTCATATTCTATACCTGTTGAAACTGTCCTTCTGAAACTCCATCCCGGAAAAATACTATAGAATGTGGAAAATAAGTAGTTTTTTTTCTAAAATATTCAATTTGTTCCTCCATTATAGCTTGTAAATCAGTTATTATTTCTTCTTTACCACGTTGTAAACGCCAACAAATGTAATACTTTGAAGCTTTTGGATCACAGCTTGCAGTAACACCAACTACACTAGGAATGTTAGTTTGTTCTGGAGATGGATGTGTAACATCAGCACCTACGATCTAACAAAAAAAAATACATGTACCTGTGTGTAAATAGAAATGCATACACAGACGTGTATTTTATATTTATGTGACGTGAGTTTTCATCATTGTCATCATTATTACTATATCCAGCTTATATAACCCACTGATAAATGAAAGTCTCATTAAATGTTACTATTCACTAATATTCCAATATATATATATATATATATATATATATATATATATATATATATATATATATATATATATATATATAATGATAAGTGAGAACGCTAACCACTACACCACCAATCGGTTGACATGTATTTTTATATATATATAATGGCTCAATAATCCAAACACTCGTTAATTCGGATACCTCAACAATTCAAATAAAAAATATTTTAAATTCAAGTACTTTATAATTTAGATATCTTATGTAATTTAATATTCTCAGTAATTTGGATACATCAAAAATTTTAAAAATCCGAATGACACAAATGTCTTGTTATGTTCTCCTTACCAAATTGCATTATTCTATTGTAACCCATAAATGAAAAATTCTATTCACATTATGAGGTTTAACTATCGGAAATGTTTTCTAAGTCATATTTAAGAATTTTGGATGACATTTAGTAGTGTATTAAAAAAATTAATCTTAACAACTTGCTTATTAATAAATCTAGAACACAGTATAACAAAAATGACTTTTAAAAAAATGTTCAAATACACCTTTTTTAATAAAAAATGTGAATCTAATAGTAACTTGTTTCTGCCCACTTTCAAACAAATTTAACAATATGTAATTTAATAAATTTACTTAATGACTGCACTTCGAATATATCTTTAATATGAAATCAGTGAATAGATCTCCAAGATGATGCATTTGTAGAATTAGAAAGTAAAGATGAGAATAATAAATTAGATGTAAACAAGTTAAATATTATATTTGTTATATTCAAAAGAAAGAATATTAGTCATAATGAAATTGTGTCTTACTTTAACAAATACTCTGAATATACAGAACAAAACATATTTTGTTCAAATAAAGTTCCTCTTTGATAAATGAAACTACATTAAACAAGAAAAAAATGACTATCTGTTAAATGAAAATAAGTGAAAATTTTACTTTTTTTTAGTATAAGAAACAATAAATATGTATTTTTATTTATTAAAAAATGTATTTAATAATTTGGGCAATTTCAGATTTTTAACCGTTTGAATTATCAAGTCATGCCTATAAGTATGTTTATATTATACACACACACATCAATGAGCCTGATCAATATGTTGAGTATAACTAAGTACCAATGAAATAAAGTTTTTGCCGTGTGTGTGTGTACATATATAGCATATGTATGTGTGTGTGTACAAAACAATATTAAAAGCTTAATATATAATTATGATTTAAATATCTTACCATACAAGGTTTCGACAATATTGGAGGTCGGTTAAATAATTGATGATTAAGTCCTTCAAGTTTTGCGTTCACTTTCAATAAAATATTTCCAACTGTTGCTGGTTTCATTCTAAATATAGTACTAGATTTTATGCACTGTGTTAAAATTCCAACCTCGATTTCTGCAATACGCTTGACCTAAAATGTAAAATATACATTTGAATATTTAAATTTACATCAATACTTTGTAACTAAATCCTCATAACAAAAAAAATTGAATATTATGAATTTTACACAAATGAATTTTCACCCCAACACCACAATAATTTAAAGTGTTCAATAATCACTTATTGTTCACTTGTTTTTTATAATTATATAATTATATCGGCTGACGCATTTCGATGGTGATGCCATCATTGTCAAGCCTTTAGAGAAAGGCTTTGACAATGATGGCATCGCCATCGAAATGCATCAGCCGATATAATTATAAATTATATAATTATAAAAAACAAGTGAACAATAAGTGATTATTGAACACTTTAAATTATTATGGTGTTGGGGTGAAAATTCATTGGTGTAAAGTGAATCAGCCACAGTTCCAAAACAACTAATATTATGAACTTTTTTACATATATTTTTTTTAATAAAATATTTTTTTATACTTTAAAACATATTAACATTACTATAATATTCAAACATAATGAAATAATTACTGTAAATAACAAAGAACGAATACTATATATAATAATTTTAAATGTATTAAAAAATATATTCTTAAAGATTTTTTGCACTTTCTTTCAACTGCTGTTAATAAGCAAGATAAAAACAATTTTCACACACCGTACTATAAGTATTTCCATAGTCTGGTACAACAACAAATACCAATGATAAATGCTTATTTTTTTCAAAAAATTCAATAAGAAATTTAATATCTGTAGCATTTCTACTGATAAAAGGTAGAGGTGCAGATATATTCATTCCACAATTTTTACCCATTTGTACTACCTAGAATAAAATTATAATAATATTAAACATATCTGTATATATATAATTATATTTTTTTAAAATTTTAATAATAAAAAAATACAAACAGTATACAATTTTAAAATTGTAGTTTACTTAAGTATATACTTACATTTTATAATATGTATTCAAATATACAAATTAAATTAAAAATATACAGAGTGGCCCAAATGAGACTAAAGAATAGTAAGTAAATAAATGTATGCCTAAACCCATCAATTTCATTTGGGTCACCCTATAT
This sequence comes from Neoneuromus ignobilis, assembly GCA_029203775.1. NCBI lineage: Eukaryota > Metazoa > Arthropoda > Insecta > Megaloptera > Corydalidae > Neoneuromus > Neoneuromus ignobilis. Next base: position 30,298,747 of record CP092090.1, read on the forward strand.
AAATATAAAACTTTAAAAGTAACTCTAAAATCATAATTTTTCAAATATAAAATTGAAATTTTAATAATATAAATATTTTTGTTTAATATATAAGGTCTAAAATTCACTAACCATTATAATGCATAGATAACCTACAATAGATAGTGACCTTTGGATAATTTCTATATTAAGAAAATTGATTAAAAAAATACAAGTAAACTATTTGCAAAACAATTATATTAAAGAAATATTAAATGATTAATGCTTATATTTTAACATTTTAGTTGAACTGAGTTTTGCACACAGTTTTATTTTTTACTTTTTTAATATCAATTTCTTAACATATTACAAATATTTGTTATTAATTCTATATTTGAATAATTATGATTCTAAAGTTACTTTTAAAGTTTCTTTTCTAATTTATATTTTGTAATTTAACATATACATAATATATCTGAATGTGCATTTAAGAATTTAATTGTGTACTCAAATGAACTAATAATTTTACAATTGATACTGTTTTTTCTAATTTATTTTTTAATAGAGCAAAAGTACTACAATTACTTCGTCAGCAAATCGGTTTAAAGATTCTGGTCTAGTACGATTACAAAGATTTAAGATTGTCCATTGGTCCAAAGATGCAGGAATTAAAAAACGTTTTTGTCTCCAAACTCCTTTTTCAGGTATAACTTGACCGTTACCATATGTTAAATCTGGTGGTTTAAGTACACGACCATTAAATTGAATAAATCGGTCTGCTATTTGTACACCAAATTCTCTAACACATGGATCATTATTATAATTCATCTAAAAATATTAATTTTTATATTTTATAATAAAGTATATACAGCTGTATGCAAAAAAATAGCAGCAATGATTTTTGATGTAAAAATTTTCAAAAATAAAGAAAACAAATTAATGTAATAAATTTACAAAAAAAATTAACATAAAAAGTAATGAAAAAGTAACTATAAAAATACAATTTTTTTTAATTCAAACTAAAAACAAAAATACAGTATTCGATTAAACAAAAAAATCAAAATTTCGACTGCAAAATAATAACACCATATCAGATCTTAGATAGGTTCTTAGTTAATGGTTGTAAAATTAAACTATTTTGAATTAATATAATTAAAAGTAAAAATAATTACATCATTTTAAATTAGTAGCTTATTAATTTAAATATTTCAATTAATTGAAATGGGTCGTGGTAAGCACTGCAACGAGAGCAACGTTTAATGTTAAAAAAAATTAATTTTGGAAAATAAAATTTATAAATTTATAGGATATAGAGAATAGGATGTTCAAATAAAATGATAATAAATGCTAAAACTAGGTCGACAAAAAAGAACCGAAAAGGAGAAGTGATAAAATGATGACAAGAGATGATAACAATATAGTTAGATTGGTGAAAAAACCCGTTTATTACATCAACAAAAATTAAGCAAAAGTTAAATTTACAAATAGACACCTCTACTATAAAAAGAAGACTTTTTGAAAAGAATTTGAATATACAACCGTGTGTGTGTGTGTGTGCGCATGTGTGTTCGTAAATAATGAAATTGTGGCAATAAATTTAATACCAACTTTATTGAATAATTCCATAATTTTCTTTTTTCTTTCATATGCCGGAGTCGCTGCTATTTTAACGATTTCGCGTGTTTGATTTTCATTTAATTTACGATTCACTACTTGTCCACCAAATATTGTGCATAATTCCATTAATACAAAAATTTTTTTATTCATAGCACCAACATGTATACAAGGCCAATGAGGATTTTTTACTCTAAAAAGAAATAATGTTTAGATCTATTTATATACACACATACATTCACACACACACACACACACACATACACATATATATATATGCACACACACACTGATGAGCAAAAGTATTCACCATATGGGTAACATAAGCAATTTATTGATATAATTCAAGTCGTTAAATTAAAAAAAATAATTTTTATTTAATTGATCATAAATATAATATTCATCAGAAAAAATACAAAAAAACAATAATTAATTCTATTATATAGTAGAAATTGTTAAAATAAAAACAGTACGTTACATTAACCCTTTGCGGTCAAGGATTTTTTCAACTGTACTTCTTGCCGAGTCGAATATATGTACTTCTAGCTGGGCGACATTCGACCTAGTAAACAGAAATGTGATGCCGCTTGTATAGCGGCATCAACCGCAAATGATTAATTTGAGCAAAAGTATTCGCCACTTTTAATATTATACAGAATATCAACAATTTTTTTAAAAAAACTTTAATATCTCGTTTGTTTCCCTTTTCTTTTTATTACTTCATTTAAACGATACGGCACTGAATAAATTATTTTTTTGTTGCTTCCAATGTTATATTTGCCCACTCCTTTTGAAATAAGGATTTAACTTGTTTCTTGGACGTAATATGGTGTTGTCGAATTTTTTTCTCTAATAAATCCCAAAAATGTTCTATGGAATTTAGATTGGGAGATTGTAGTGGTATTTTCAGTGTCACAATCTCACGCCTTTATCTAAATGTTTTCAACTCCAGAAGCGGCTATGCAACCCCACCACCATCATGTTTAACAACTTTGTGTATATGATTCTCTTGCAGTTCTGTATTTTTCTTTATCCAAACCAAAATTTGGGCATCAGAACGATAAATACAAAATTTACTTTCAACCTTGGTCCAAAACTTCTCATTACATTTATTTTTATAATTATTTGCAAATTGAAACCTTTTGGTTTGGTTCACTTTACTTATAGCTGATTTTTTCTGCAGACACAGGTGTTGTAACTAGCCTTTTTAAGAATTTTCTGTACTGTATAAGGATGTAGTTTTTTTCCAATATATTTTTCTAACTGTGCTACGACAGAGGACGAGCTTGTTTTAGACTCTTTCTTTATAATATTAATTATATTACATTGTTCATGTACTGTTAGTTTGGATGGCCGACCAGTTCTTTGGCAATTTTCTAAGCTTCCTGTATCATTAAAGCGTTTTATTATATCACAGACAGTAGTACGACTCTTGGATACTATTTCCGAAATTTCCTTATGTGATTTACTTTTTTTGGTATAAATTTACAATTATTTTTTTCTCGGATATATAAGATTCTGTTTGTTTGCGTCATATTTTTGAAATATCTTTGTAAAACTCACTAAATGATGAAAACAGTCAATGTATACCGAATGGGGAATCCTCAGAAAATATAAATATTTGGTTATACTGCAGTGCTGCCACATTTACTTAACAAAAACTTTGAAATTGTATGTCATTAACAATAAGTGATGAATACTTTTTCTCAGCCTAAATGTAACCTACTGTCTTTATTTTAGCAATTTCTACTATATAATAGAATTAATTAGTTTTTTATATTTTTTTATAATGAATATTATATTTAATATCAGTTAAATAATTTTTTTTTTAATTTAATGATTTTATTGAATTAAATCAATAAATTGCTTATGTTGCCCATGTGGCATATACTTTTGCGTGCGTGCATGCGTGCGTTCGCGCGCACCTATATATATATATATATATTTATATGTATATATCTATATTTAGAACTTATCCTTAATTTCTATGCTTTATATAACGGACAAATTACTTACAAGTTCTACGTATGTTTATTCACATATACAAACACTTTCATATACTAACCTATACTTTTTTTCATTTTTGTAATAATCGGATACTGTTGAACTTCTTCCATCATCAAGTTTAAATATAATTTTATCTGGAATTTCATTTATTCCATTCACTCTGTAAGTACGTTTACTACTAGGAATACCAGGAATTTCATACCAAACCTAAAATTAATTATCATGTAGAGACATTAATTTTTATATTTATATTTATACATATATATATATATATATATATATATATATATATATATATATATATATATGTATATGTATATATTTATATATGTATATATTTATATATGTGTATATATATATATATATATATATATATATATATATATATATATATATATATATATATATATGTATATATATATACACGCACGCACACACACACACTTGTATGAATGCATGCTCATATAAGAGTATAGCATAGATGTATATGGATGTATTTGTGTGTATGTACATGCACGCGCGCACACATACACACAATCATTAGATCAGTTTATATCAGACTACTGTTAGTGAAAACCTTATTAAATATTAACATTCACTGGTATGTAGTCATATAAATTTGACTAGGTGGATTGATGAGAATTTTCATCCAGGATTTACTTTTTTTTTAGGCAGAATGCATTTACTTTAACTAAGTGTCTCATCTGTCCTAATTCTTAGATCAAAATTGAACACACTATTCTATTCGAGAGGTGATGACATAAATCACTACATTACTGAATAGTGTGTATGCATATGTGGTTAAAAAAAAGTAATCAAAATTATCATTTGATGATTTGATCATGACATTAGTAAATTATTTTTGTTGAATATAAATATTAATAAATTAATATACTTATCTAGTAAATAAAATTCAAAAGCAAATTATGTAACATGAGTTACTTTTTGATAGATAATTAATTACTGTTTAGTTTATTACTACAAACACAGCTAATATATATACGAGGGTCGTTTGATAAGTATGGTAAACAAGGAAAACTAAATTAAAAAAATTAATTTAATTAATTAAATTAAACAATAAATAAATTTACCATACTTATCAAACGACCCTTGTATATATCTACATATATATATATATATATATATATATATATATATATATATATATATATATATATATATGTATGTATGTATAAATGTATATACATATAAACATTTCTTAAATATTATAATACCTTTAAACCTTTTATTACGCCTTCTAACTGTTTTTTCATTTTATAATCAAAATATTTAATGTTATTAGGATTATCATGAATTAATTCTGCCATTAAATTAATAACAGGTTGTTCTTTTGGAAAACCTGTATGTACAACTAAAAATAAATAACAAATACATATAGTAAATGAGTAAAAAATACATTATTAACACTGTGTTTTAACAAATGTTATAAAAATAAATATACTATAACAAATAATTTTGCTCTTTTACACACCATCGATATTTAAAAAAGGTTTCCATCCTAAAGCAGCACTTTGAAATAAACCATGCCATACTTCCATCCCATCACCAAGATCAACTACTCTTCCTGGCGGTGGTTGTGTGAAAAAAGATCGTCCAACTTTTACTAAATTTTGAGATGGTGACTGACGAAAAACAACATCTAAACACTGTATAGCAGATTGTGGTATATTTAGAGAGGCCTTTGAACTCATGAAATTTATTATTGATGATAAATCTACATAGGCTGCAAACTGTATTTTAATATTAAAAGTCATTTCTCTTGTAGACTCACAATCCGAAACTTCAATTTGGTCTTCCATACAACTACTAGGAAACAATTGTTTTGCAGAATATAAATTTTTTTTCCCATCAAATGCTGGATATCTATTTGGAAAACGTTTTTTCCGAAAAGCTTCCATAACAAAAGGTATTAACCGTTTTGGTTTATCTGGTTCAATTTCAACATCATAATGAAAAGCTTCTTTAGCACTGACAGAAAATAGAAAATGATTGCTTTCTAATTTAATAGGACGACCTTTTGTTCCAGCTCTATCCAAATTTTTACGTACTGGTATTGATAACAGTGACATATTTTTTTGAAGATCAAATTCTGGAGTTTGCTGTAAAAATAAAATTAAAAAGTAATTGTTGCATAGCAAAATATTGTGTTGCGTAACAACGAATTATTGTTGCTACGCAACAATAATAAATAAATAAATCGGTAAAGGTAGCAACGGTTGTTATGTATATTGATGTGAAAAAAGTGTAAACAATGCAATAAAATAAATATATATGTTTAAAAGTGTATTACATATACGGAGATTTTTATAAGTGACAATTATAAAAATACAGTTCATTGTATACCTGTCAATCAGTTCCAAATCAGTTCCACGACTTTAAGTAGTCTTGGAAATTTATGAAAAAACAGTAATATTTAAATTTTTATATAAAGCATGAATTACTTTACATGTGTTTTGTTTCAATTTATTTATATTAAATTAAACAAAATACAACCGCGACAATAAATCCAACATAAAAAATTATAAAAAATTATTTTATCTTTATTCATTTTATTTTATTTCATATATAATGCTAATACTATTTAAATAATAAATATAAAATGCTTACATACCTGTTTACTGTCTAAAGATGAATCTGAAGGTTTTAAAAATTTAGAAACAGTAGTTTGTTCAACTTGTAATTGCTTAAGATCTTGTGATTGCTCATGAGTTACAGGCTGCATGCGGCCTACAGATTGCTTATGACTTTCAGGTGAGTCAATGCCTCTAGGCTGTCCACGACTTCCTGGTTGCCCGCGGTCTCTGGATTGACCCTGATCTTCGGGTTGCCCACGGCCTCCAGGTTGCCCACGGCCCCAGGGTTGCCCACGGCCCCAGGGTTGCCCACGGCCTCCGGGTTGCCCACGGTCTTCACTCTGCCCACGGTCTTCGGGTTGCCCACGGCCTCCAGGTTCTCCACGGTCTTCACTCTGCCCACGGTCTTCGGGTTGCCCACGGCCTCCAGGTTGTCCACGGCCCCAGGGTTGCCCACGGCCTCCGGGTTGTCTACGGCCTCCGGGTTGCTCACGGCCTCCGGGTTGCTCACGGCCTCCGGGTTGCTCACGGCCTCCGGGTTGCCCACGGTCTTCACTCTGCCCACGGTCTTCGGGTTGCCCACGGCCTCCGGGTTGCCCACGGCCTCCGGGTTGCCCACGGCCTCCGGGTTGCCCGCGGTCTCTGGATTGACCCTGATCTTCGGGTTGCCCACGGCCTCCACGTTGCCCACGGCCCCAGGGTTGCCCACGGTCTTCACTCTGCCCACGGCCTCCAGGTTGCCCACGGCCTCCAGGTTGCCCACGGCCTCCAGGTTGCCCACGGCCTCCGGGTTGCCCACGGCCTCCGGGTTGCCCACGGCCTCCGGGTTGCCCACGGCCTCCGGGTTGCCCACGATCTTCGGGTTGCCCACGGTCTTCGGGTTGCCCACGGCCTCCAGGTTGCCCACGGCCTCCGGGTTGCCCACGGCCTCCGGGTTGCCCACGATCTTCGGGTTGCCCACGGTCTTCGGGTTGCCCACGGCCTCCGGGTTGCCCACGGTTTCCGGACTGCCCACCGCCTCCGGGCTGCCCACCGCCTCCGGGCTGCCCACCGCCTCCGGGCTGCCCACCGCCTCCGGACTGCCCACCGCCTCTGGACTGCCCACGACCTCTAAGCGATTCATTATCACCAGATTGTTCCTGGTCTCCAGGCTGCCCATGGCTTCCAGATTGCTCATGTTTAGACTGTGACGGTTTTTTTCTCCCCATAATAATATTTGATTTGTTTAACCTGTAATTTAAATAAATATTGAAAAGAAATAAATTAAAATAGAAAGCGACAAGATGTGAACCACTTTTTATATGAAATAATAGTTGTGAATTTCTATTAAATATCGGAAAAATTTGTTGAGTTGACTATTGACCATGTTTAATAATTGTTGTGTAACAACAGGCAAATAATAAATAATCACCTGAGACATTTCAACACTCATTCTAATTTGTTAAATATCAGTACATAAAAAGATCAAGATGACACTGAAAATGATTGATGTCTTCATACTTTGAATCTATAACGATGACAATGTTAACTACATAGAATGAAGATATATTTCTACAGTATCTCATTAATATAGATAATGGGCCTTTTCACACTAATCAACATGCATACAATATTCACGGCCCATTATCTCTTGTCTCACACCCTCTTTTCTGAAAACTAATTTTTTTTAGGTAATATGCCGTGAAACTGTAGACATGAATATTACCGATATGAATATTGTGGCCTTTTACTGCTCGTCTCACACCCTCTTACAAACAAACTCCGGAAAGAGGTTGTGAGACGAGAGGTAATAGGCCGTGGATACATGTGTATGCGTGTATGCATGTTGACTAGTGTGAAAAGGATCAATAAGGCAGATGAGTCAATATACCTCACTGAGGGGCACTAAATTAAAAAGAATAGATGCCTCTTGCACATTTGTGTAAAACAAATGTTTTGACAGGTATATCAACAAAAAAATATATAAAATTGAGAAAACTCATGCATACAAGCTTGTAAAGAAGATGGACATGCTAAATCTTGTCAAAAACGTTTTCAATATTAAGAAAATTAACCCTAGTTCTTCGTCGCTCATTTAAACTGCGAGTTACATTTGTCCAGAGTTCAAACTGCTTATCAATTTGGAATCAACAAGTATATACCAAGATCTTCAATATATTTAAAAATTCATTCAAACACCTTAGACAAACAAGAAAATAGACTAATCAGATAATTATTTACAGCATATTTATATAATTTATTACTTTTTGGAATAACTATAACTTTAGCAAGTCTCCAACTGAAGAGAAAGTACTTAAGGCAGTACAATGCATTAACGACTATCAACATTTATTTAATCCTTTGTGTGGTAGTTGTTAAAGAGCATCATTTAAGGATAGTAGTGATTTCATAAGGTATAGGGTATTGTGCCTCGATTTACATTAATATCTTGAAATATCACTGGACAAAATTTTCGAGATGTAGTTGTAGTTGGTCAACCAATTTTCGAAGTTTCTGTTTGAATTATATATTTCTCAATAATTTGTTCAACATATCCAAGCAAAAAATTTAATCAGTAAAGGAACAAATTAATTTTTTTAATCTTATAAGGATCACCTTATAAGAAACGAATTAGAAATGGCTAATGGTTCGAGGGCTTTTGAATGCAACTACGGCTGCGACCATCGTGGTCGGCCATACTGACTAACTATTCCGAGGAGTATAGACTCTTTAGTTGCTTAAATAACCTGGTTGATGCATGGTTAGAAAATTATTACATTTTGGAGCATTTTTTGTGTCCTTGTTTCAGAACTGTAGCACACTGTTTGCACAGTGGAGTTCCAAGACACCTGCGAGGGTGATTTCTTACTGGCCAGGTCATACGTACGGTTTGTCTAGAGATGCAAGCAAATGGGACCGCTTATACTTAGATTACTCGACGACAATGTATATAACCCCCACCCCCCAACTAAGGAGTGCGTTGCCTATCGCTCCGCTTGTCCGTATAGTTCCAGACCTTACGGTAGGGAGCTAGAGATGATGATGAAAGGCGGTGTTTCTAACAAAAGAGTGCGCATCAGTAATGAGCTGCGCACACTTACTTTGGAACACCTGCAGCTTTTCAGTGTTATGAGCATCATATGTCCAGACTGAACTCGCATACGTCATAATCAGTCGAATGTAGCTGAGATAGAACATGCGCTTACTTCTCAGCAACAATTTCGATTTCCTATTCAATAGCAAGTATAGCCTACATGAGGGCCTATGCACATACATACATACATACATACATACATACATACATACATACATACATACATACATACATACACACATACATACATACATACATACACACACACACACACACACACACACACACACACACACACACACACACACACACACACATACATACATACATACATGCACACGCACGCACACAAGTTATATGTCACACATAGTAACAAATATAAATATGTGAGGGTAGCAACGGTTGCTATTTATACGATAGGAAAAATCAGGGTAAATAACGACATAAAAGGATAAACAGCACTGTTGCACTGCTGATTGATAATTAAAGAACATTATTTTAAACGTTGTTGCAACTGATTGATTAATAAATAAAAATTATATATTTTAATAATTGTACTGTCAATTATTTAAAATTAAAACTGGCGCAGTCGGTAGGATTCCACCGACCTCAAGATTCGAATATTGGTAGTCAATCGTTGACTGCTCCTGTTTGAACGAAACCATCGATCAAGAGGGCGATTTTTATATCCCTGTGGTGGATCATCATCAGCATCGATTAAAGAATCGAGCAACAAACACCATCGAAAGTAAGTGGCTTGAGTACTTACCATCGTGGTACCGTTATTTTTTTATAACTTTTTACATTTTTTATAAACCATCCATAACAATTGGATAACAACGGAAACAATTTCAAACATTTTTATTATTTAATTAAATGTCAAAAAATAATAAAAAATTACTTTGACTAAATAATAAATCACGTGAAAAGAAATTATTATTAACTAAATTAATAATTTGAAATTTTGAAACTTAGAATTAATTTAATTATTGCACATATACTAACAAAAAAAAATCCCATATCCAACGCAAACCCAAAACCAAAACTGAAATAAATAAATTGATGTCAATATTGAAACCAACAAGGTTAAAATCGAACACGAAAATGAATGATCCTATACTAAAATATCCAGATATGAACAAACAATTTAACCTAGTAACAGACGCGAGCAACGAAGCGATCGGTTCTGTATTAATGCAGGAAGATCATCTGATAGCATATGCATCCCGAACATTAAATGACGCCGAAAGGAACTATTCCACAACAGAAAAAGAACTTTTAGTAATAGTGTGGTCAACAAAACACTTTCGACCATACCTATATGGAAATAAATTCACCATAGAAACGGATCACCGTCCAATAACTTGGCTATTTACTCTAAAAGAACCAAACAGTAAATTGACAAGATGGAAATTAAAACTAATGGAATATAATTACGAAATTAAATATAAACAGGGAACAGAAAACGTAATAGCCGACGCATTATCTAGAGTAAAGATAAACACAAACGAAATAGATATAAGTTCGTTAATAAACGAACCAGCACACATAAGCGCGGAAGACTTACGAGAGATCGACGACCTTCTAAAAGAAAATGACACTGAACCTTTAAACGAACCTGAAAACAATGCAGAATTAGAAGATAACCAAACAATACATTCAGGTAGAGGATACAATACCATCACAATACCATATAAAGACGGACCGATCAACACCTACAAAAGACAAATAATTTTCGATTCACACAGATCATATTCCAAATGTATCATAAAAAGATTTACATTATTTGACGACAAACAAAGGGCATTTTGTAACATGCCCTACGGATACAGTCAGATAGAAGTACTCAAAACACTCAAAGAAATCTTAGTACCTAAGAAACAGATAGCAATTTATTTCAAAACTCGCAATATGGAAAGAGAAATATTACAAACAATAAGAGAAAACTTCAACAACGAAATGAATCTAGTAATTGCAAATAAAACACTGACAGACGTCGAAGACGATCAGGAACAATCACAGCTAATCAAATATTATCATCAAGGAAAAACTAAACATAGAAGAATTACTGAAGTAACCACCTCGCTGAAAAATTTATATTATTGGCCCAGTATGGACAAGATGATAAACACGTATATAAACAATTGTGACATATGCAATAGATCGAAAATCGACAGACACCTACAAAAAATGAATATTCAATTATCCCCTAACACCTGAAAAACCTTTTCAATTACTACATTTAGATATGTTATTCATTCGAAATAAAATTATACTAACAATAATAGACGCATTCTCGAAATACGCGCAAGCATATTTAATATCAGATAGATCATCAATAAATACCCTAGAAACATTTTACACTTTATGTCTCATCACGGTCTCTGCGACAAAATAATAACTGACAATGACGGAGCTTTCACAAGCACCCTTTTCCAAGATTACCTGAACAGTAATAATATCAAACATCACTGAACATCTGTAGGAAACTCTAAATCGAATGGAATGGTGGAAAGATTTCATTCAACCCTACTAGAATCATTGAGAACCACAGAAATAGACAATAAAAAATTACCATTTAACACAGCGTTAAATATAGCAATAGTATCTTACAACAATTAAATTCATAGAACGCAGTTGACACCATTTCAAATAATCGACGTAAATGAAAAAGGCTTGTTACCGAAAGACCAACATGAAAACATAATACTAAAAGAATATGTGGAGAGAAGGAAACACGCCGCGGAAAGAATCAATCAAATCGTAAGAGAAAGATTGTCCAAGGTAAAGAAAAAATACAATCAAAGCAAGGACTATCACAATTAGAACAGGTACCGACTAGCACTGAGGTATACACAAAAACGGCACCTAGAAGAGACAAATTACTTCCCCTATTCAGAAAAGTAAAAATAGACAAGATTAACAAAAGAACATTCACTTTTAAAAATAAAAAAGATGAAAAGACGAAACATAAACGCGATTGGATTGAACGAAGAAAACGTTTTTTCCTTACAGATGCGACAACTAACGACAAAATTGTCAATGACACTACTACTACACCTAACTAGTACAACTACCTTACCATTCCTTGTTAAGAACAATTCATGAATTACCATATAAAATATCCAATTGTTACGAAAGGTAGTATAAAACTATACCAGATTGTAAACGTACCACATAGTAACTACTCAATTAACGACTTATGCGAATCGGCAATACACCTCTGAAGATCAAGGATGATCTTAAATTTAATGAGGGAGGAGTTATATGTAACACATAGTAACAAATATAAATTTGGGAGGGTAGCAACGGTTGCTATTTATACGATAGGAAAAATCAGTGTAAATAACGACATAAAAGGATAAACAGCACTGTAGCACTGCTGATTGATAATTAAAGAACATTATTTTAAACGTTGTTGCAATTGATTGATTAATAAATAAAAATTATATATTTTAATAATTGTACTGTCAATTATTTAAAATTAAAACTTACACACACACACGCACACACACACACGCACACACACACACACACACGCACACACACACACACATAATATATATATATATATATATATATATATATATATATATATATATATATATATTGACATTTTTATCTGGGAATAAAGTATCCATCCAGTTTGTAAAATTTTACAAAACAATTTGGGGAATACCGATATAACGAGTAAAGTATCCACCAAGTTTGTAAGAAGGCAAGATTTCACAAAACAATTCGGGGAATATCCGATATATACCAAAGAAAATAATCAGCCGAGTTTGTAAGAAGAAAAGGAATGCTAAAAGATTTTGCTTTTGCTCGACACTTCAAAAATGTTTTAATAAAAATTAACTACGGTCATTGAACATTACAGTTTTAATAATATAGATAAAATATACAACTAAATGAAATTTTTTCATCTTTTTACTAAAATTACATATTTTCAAAGCAAATGGTAATTTTTCTTTTCACATAACTATACTCGATGAACGCACCAAATGTGAGGTTTAAAATGACGTGTATACTCGTCAAATAGCTTCTTCACACTAGTATTCATGCATACAGTATTCATGGCCCATTACCTCTCGCCTCACACCTTCTTTTCAAAAACTCATTTTTTAGGTAGGAATTTTCTTGTTGCCACCGCCGCAGCCGTTCAGCAAAAAATTTAAGTGATGCACGGTATGCACGCAGTGGGCCTTTCCACACTAGTGAGCATGCATACAGTATTCACGCCCTTTTACCGCTTGTCTCACACCCTCTTATCACTAAACTCTCCCAACTAAAAAAATTAGTTTTCGAGTAAAAGCATGTGAGACGAGTGGTAATGGGCCGTGAACACTGTATACATGTTGACTAGTGTAGAAAGGCCCTATAACACATAAAAATGCGATAAAAAATTGTGATGAGGTCGGAAATATTTTTGTGTTTATTACTATCATTTCATTTTTAGCCATAGAGCCGTGAAGGTCGAATTCTTATTAAAGTAATTTTGTTGATTGTATTTGGTGTATTTGAAATAAGGTTGAAGTAAAATTAATTTATTTAAATTGTTCGTTGCTTGAAATAATTTTAAAGTGAAATTTAATTATATAAATTGTTTTATTATTTGGAAAAAAATAAAATTGAAAGAGAAATTACATTTTATTATCATGAGTGATTTTGACTGCAGGACATAAGGAGCAAACATTATTAATGTTTAATAATTATTATTAAACCTTATTTATAAGTTCCAAAAATATCCATGTTTGTATAATCCAGTAGATCTAACCTTTTATTCTCCTTTTTATTCGAGGAGAAAATATTGAATAAAATTATTTTCACCATAAAACTAACTATTCCCAAAAACTATTATTTACAGATCAGAAAGAGGTTTTAAATATTTCAGTTTTTCCCTGGAAACTGTGTTTTGTGACAAAATTAACTATGATTCATCGATTTGAAAAACATACTACTAAGTTGTCGCCTCGAACGTTCAATTCTAAATGAAATATTTTACTAATCATTATGCAATCAAATCTGCATCATCAATACTAGTATGAACGTGTTGTATTCATGACATCATATACTGGTGGCATATCAGTGCAACTAGTGTGAACAGGCCCAAACGCAGTTAACTGGTTAAATACATGTATTATAATAAAATACAATTCTAATATAAAAAATAAATCTATTCAGCAATAGATTCATTTTTTTTCTGCCACTGCATATAGAAGACTAATTAATAAGCTACGTACAATACAAATGTGTAGTAGAATATTACACATTTGTATAACTGATAGAAAATTATTACACATTTTAATTAATATTTATACTTTTAGAATTTAAACTTTCTATTATAAAAAAATTACTTTACTAAGGAAAAAACCTAATTTCTATAAATCATAGAATTTCATATACTGTTGCTCAAAGTGAAACTTGGACACATATATGCTTTAATACAAAATATAGTAAATTATGCTCCATTTTACAGAAAAAAATAAAAATATATTATTTTAATGAACTGTTTCTAATTGTTATTCAAATGATGTGGAAAATGAATTAAAACAATCGACACAGAATTAATAAAAAAATATAAATGAACATTATCATCCGAATTAATCTCAAAGCAAAACTGGGACACTTGTATCTTTTAGCATTTATTTCATTACATAATGATTATATAATATAAATTAGTATGTGGTTTGTCGACTTTATTTTATAGCACTGCTGCTAACCTATTAGGTACTGATTAAACTAATTTTTGAGAGTAATTTGGTAGAATTTTGCCCCATTCTTCTAGTAAAGCTTTTTCTAGTCCTTTTTATTAGAAATATGATTTTTCAATTTTTTTCTCTAAGTGAGCCCATAAATGCTTCAAGACATTCAAGTCCAGTGACTGTGGTGGTGTTTCCACCACATGTGGACAATTGTACAATACTCATAACTGGACATTCAATGCTTTGTGTTTAGTGTCATTATCTTGATAGAAGTGATAACGACCATAAATTCCCAATTTTGTTGTGCTTACTTCTAAATTTTGTTTTAGAATCTCCAAATATTTATTTTGGTTCATAATATCATTGATGATATAGAAATTTCCAAGTCCTCCCATGTATACAGCCCCATACCATGCTTCATACAGATTCTTTCCTTTGCACTCTTTGTTCACCTTCCTACACACGTATGTTTCACCATCGAATCTGAATACATTAAATTTGGATTTGTTCGTAAATAAAACACTTCCAAAACGAAATATCTTTACTTTGGTGCGATTTTGCAGTCTCTTTTTTTTGTCTTGATTTTTTTAGATATCAATGGTTTTCCCCATGCTATTTTACCATAATACCCGCATTTTCGTAGTATAATTCTAATTGTTTCTGGATTAGCATCTTTTTTAAATGTTGTTTTACCAACGATGTTAGTTTCGGTGCGCTTAATTTTCGATTTTTCTTGACTTGACGTAAAATCCACCTCTCTTCATATGCAGTAAATATTTTATTAGTACTAGTTTTAGGTCTATTTTGTAAAGAATTATTTATTCTAAATCGCTTTATATCATCGTGCACAGTAGAATGACTTCGATTTATTATTTTTGCAACATCACGAACTGATTTTCTCCCTTGAAAATGCCTAATTATTTGTTGTCTAATCTTAAAAGAGGTTTGACCACGTTGCGAGTCTATTTTATTTTAAATAAATTTTATCACGTGTATAACGAAAACAATACACACTTGAACTATTGACAGTATAAATAATGATTTTTAACGAGGATTTCCCAAGTTATATAAAAATAATTAATGAATGTTGCCAGCTGTCCGAATTTCGCTTTGAGATTAATTCGGATGACAATGTTTAATTAAGTTTCCCCATCATTTGAATAATACTTAGAAACAATTCACTAAAAAAAATTATTTTTTTCTGTAAAATGGAAGATAATTTACTATATTTTGTATTAAAGCATGTATGTGTCCGAGTTTCCCTTTAACACTAGATTTACGGGACGTATCATTTTGACATATTTCGAATTTCATGAGTGAATTTCGAGAAACCGTTTACATTTTTCTTCTACCACTTGTACTGACTTTTATCCATTTAACGAGGCAAATAAAATAGGGAAATTAATTTTCTTCAAAACTTTCTAATTTAGAAATTATATATGTGGTATACCTAGCTTTACGGTACGGGTCAATTTGACGCAATCGTAAAATAAGCATTAATGCTAGTTGGAAAACTCTAATACAGAAAAGGCATATGAAACAAAGTCACTAAAAGATTTTTATTTATGGTCGAAGAAATCGAGACCCGCTTTCTTCTCGAGCACAATGCCTAGAGATCAATTTACGCAAATCTTCGATTCATATGATCTAATCAAAGAACAGAACGATCCGAACGTTTACATACAAATAAATTTGCATTGATATATGAAATATGGAACAAATTTATACATAATAGTCAATCCTGTTATAAACCACACGAAGATATTTCAATAGACGAACAACTGTTCCCTACGAAAGTCCGATGCAGATTCACGCAATATATACCAAATAAGCCACATACATTTTTGGTTGGCAGTAGATGTAAATTCAAAATATCTAAAAAATGGTTTTCCTAATCTAGGTAAAGATGAAACGCAAACTTCAACGCTTTTGGACGGATTTTGTAGTTTTAAAGTTAGCCGAATCATAATTACATCAAGGCAAGAATATAGCAACTAATATTTTTTTACCAGTATATATGTGTAAAAGATACGCGGAATAAATGTAATGTTATATAATGTTAAATATTATAAATTTTATATAAATGTATATCTTATAGTTTCATTCATAAGTTAATATTATATAATTGTTGCTTTTAAGTTGTTTTTTAAAGAAAATATATGATTTTGTTCATGCGTCAAATTGACCCGTGTCCGTAAACCTAGTGTTAAGGCACTATATACATACATATATGCATTCATACATAAATACATAAACACACGCAACTGCACGCACACTCTTATAATGCACATTTACAAAACAAATGAAATTTGATTCAACTTACTGATCTTAACCATACATTAGAATATACACTTAATATAACTAAAGTAGAACTTAATATAACTAAACGTAAATGATTATAACAAATTGCACAATTAAAATGCAGTTCACAAATATTATTTTTATTATATTTTTATTCTTTTTATCAGCAATAAATACACTACTATACAGTTCTCGATCGAATAACACCAGAGAAGACAAATGTTAATAAATGAAAATGGACAATCTGTAAATTACTGACTTATTACAGTGATGTTAGCATAAAACAAATATAACGTTTGTTTTGAAATATTGTGGTGAATTTCACTTCAATACATATTTTCACCATATATACATATATATATATCTATCTTGAGGATTTTTTTTATACTTTGTAACAAACATTTCAATTTATTATCTTTATACTTATATTTAGGTAAATCCCAAATAATTTTAACTTCGAATATTAAAATATATAGATATGAATAGCTTTATGTCTATGGTTTAGCGTCCTATAAAAACTGTTACGATATAACTGATATCTATTGTGTAGAAAATGAATTAAAAAATAATATAAATTAAAATAGGAATTCATGGTTCGGAGTGTTAAGCTTATTAATATAAATTATAGATTATACATTTATTCTATAATTGTGGAATTTATGGAAGTATTTTTTTTAAAAAAATGGTCGAAACAGCCCCTAGTCCTTTGGACATACAAGTAATATATATATATATATTTATTTATTATATCTGTATTATAATAATTTATTATTTTTTTAATTTTAGGATTTTCAATTCAAACTTCATTGTAAATTAAGAATATTTAGTGAAAATTATAATGTCATTTCAAGAAATGTTAACCTTATAACTGCAGCAAGTAAATTTGGTTTGATTTTTGTTGCTTGTCCAAATAATACTGTTCAAGGTAGTTTTTTTTTTGTACTTTGTAACAAACTTTCTAATTTTTAGTATTGTGTGTAAATTTTCTTTAAAATATTGTAATTTTTTATTTAAAATTATAATAAATCTAAGGAATATAATTTAACAAATATATATATTTGTTAATATTTATTATTATTACAAATAACTTACATGTAAAATAATACAATACTGTTGTATCATTTAATTATATTATGAATACACATTCACAAAATGTACCAAATGAAAAACAAAAATTTTCCATAAATGCCCATTTTGTTACATAAAACATAATAAATATTGTTCTGTTTACAAATTGATCATTAAGTATTAGATTGAGAATTTTATTATTTGTACACATTTAACCCATTTGCATCCACGAGCGGGATATTCCGCCCACGATGACTGTCCAATATCACCAAGTGCGGAATAGTTCGCGCACGACAACTGTCGCTTATCACCGGCCGGCTGTCTCGGCTGTATCACGCTAGTAGGGACTTTAGACCTGTGATGCAAATGGATTAATAGTCGATGTATTATGAAATATTTTTGTTTTTTTCTTTAATATCAAATTTATATATATATATATATATATATATATATATATATATATATATATATATATAAACACAAACATACATACACATTTTTAGTTATTCAGTCAAAAAGTATATCAAATATTACATCAAAAGGAGGAGAGGTTGAAGATTATCCAAGGCGAACAATTTCACTTCCTTCAAATGCTTTATATATTGCAGTTAATTGTGATAATACTTTATTAGCAATTATTGTAATAAAAGATTCCTGTCCTGTTAGTTTTATATATGATGTAGCATCATTTTTTTCTCCTGTAAGTTGATAAATATTTTTTATAAGTTGACATGAATTATTTAAATTTCATATATCATAATTAAGTATAGTATTTCTTTAATAATGTGGTAAAATTAGTTTAATGCAAAAAATAAGTAATTTTTTTAAAAAAATACTAATAAATAAAGGAATAGATTGTACAGTTCTTTTTAAATGTTTTTTATTTTTAAATATCATGCATGAAATGTATATAATTTTTTTATTATAGGATATTCAAATTATTAATGAGATTAGATTATCATCTACACAACTTGTTTCTGTAGTAGATATTTGCTGGAATCCTGTTATAAAATGCATATTTAGTGTATGTTTATCAGATGGTTGTGCTCATGTATTTGAAATTAAAACTAGTGGAGTAGAAATTAACTCACTAGAACCAAGTTCACAATCAACGTAGGTATTTTGACAAATATAAATAGGATTTAAACAAATTTAAATCCTATTTATATATCCAATCGTATTAATTGTTGAGTATTTAACAATTTAAGTAAATTAAATATTAATTTTATATTTAATATTTTTTTTAAAAAAATACCATAGATGTATGTGCTGGAGTCCAAAAGGAAAACAGGTTGTCATAGGTTCAAAAAATGGCATTATAAGTCAGTATAAACCAGATTTGAAACTTGTTAAAACATATCCTGCACCACCGCTTGGAAATGTTAGTGTTATATCTATTGTATGGATTTCAAATTATCAGTTTGCTGCAATATTTCAAAACACTGATGATTGTACATCCAGACCAAGCCTTTGTATTGTAAATGTACCAAAAAATGAACCAGTGAATTACATAAATTTTGATGACATTTGTTATAGTAGTGGTGATTTTCGTCTTCATCAATTTTATTTATTGTATCAACCAGCATGGTAGGTATTATTTAGCTTAAAATTTATCTGTTTATGTTTATTTTGATTTTGATGGTGATATATATATATATATATATATATATATATATATATATATATATATATATATATATATATACATACATACATACATACATACATACATACATACATACATACATACATACATACACACACACATACATAAAGAAATATACTTTAAATTACAATGAACCTATTTATTATTATTCTAATATCTGTATGTAGAATGTTAAATTTATTTTATGTTGTATAATAAAATTTACATCTATTGTAAACAAAATTAAACTGCAGAACGATTTTTTTTAGGTCAGTAATATTATCAGCATCAGCTAATAGCATGGAAATTGGTGTATTGGGTGCATCACATAAAGAAGGAGTTGGAATATGGCAACAGTGGTTACAATCAGATGATGCTAGAGCAGAATTACCATTATCTTCATCAAAACAAGAAACATATCCTATTGGATTATCTTTTGATACATCATCAACTCATGAACTTTCTTGGGGTAAATTTTAAAATATATATTTTATAATATATATATATATATATATATATATATATATATATATATGTGTATATATTTAAATTTTTGTTAATAAATACAATTTTAGGAGAAAATAAAACTTTACCACCAATGCCTTTATTGTACCTATTATCTTATGAAGGTGTTTTATGTGTTTTTAATGTAATTAATACAAGACCAGAAGCACCAGCAATTTGTTCACCTCCACAAGAGATAAATAATCAAAAAGATAATATGTTTTATATTCTTGATGCATCTAAAGATTTGGAAACAAATGTAAAAAATGAAATTAATCAACAATTAATATTATCTTCAAATTCAATTAATACTTTGATTCCTAATAAAAATTCTATGAATCTCCAACCTAGTTTAGAAGAAATTCAAGTAAGTTTATGTATTATA
Source organism: Neoneuromus ignobilis (assembly GCA_029203775.1). Classification (NCBI taxonomy): domain Eukaryota; kingdom Metazoa; phylum Arthropoda; class Insecta; order Megaloptera; family Corydalidae; genus Neoneuromus; species Neoneuromus ignobilis. Next base: position 30,319,598 of record CP092090.1, read on the forward strand.
TAGTTTATTCATAATTAAATGTTATATTCTTATTGTTGTAGTATTTAATACAATAGATATTGCCACATGTATGTATACAGGCCCGCCCCTTGCATATGTGCAATGCACACGGGCTGCCAATTCCAAGAAAAACACTCGGATACCTTTAAGTTTTAGATATGTGAAGCAACACATTTTTTAAATTTGTCTAGCCACATCATCCCTTATGTAATATTTTGACCTGTTCGGCATTACTTGATTATAGTGTTTAACTACATATTACTGAGACCATTTTCGAATACAAACATACTATCATTGTATTTTTAACACATTTCTCTGAAAATTTCGATTATCCTTTCCCTTGAAGTTAATAAATATTTTTCAATAGTCTGCCATGGAAAAAGTGCAATTTGGAAATGGGGGCGGCCGAAATATTTTTGTACACAGGTGGCCAAAATATTTTCGCACATGGGCGGCCGATCCCCTTGGGGTGGGCCTGCATGTATATATGTATATATATGTACATATATGTACATATATATATATATATATATATATATATATATATATATATATAAGTATTGACAATGTTTTTGTTTACGAAATATTATTATTTTTTCAGGCTAGCACTGTAAACGAACAGCAGGAGTATAAATTTCAGATAAATAATTTTATAAATAATGTAGAAATTATTAACCCAAAACAAAGTATATTTAGTTCTGTTCAGTCCAGTCAATCTTCTAGTGGAATTCCATCATCTAGTATATCAATAAACTGCAAAAAAGATAATTCTTATTCTGACAATCAAAAATCTTTATCAAACATTGTAGAAAAGCAACCACAGTTTGATAACAGCTTAATAATCAATTTAATAAAAGAAGTGATAATACAGTTTCAAGTAGAATTAACAGCATTGCAAAATAAGTGGTATAGTGTTGACATTAATGTTGGAAATGAAGAAGAAAATTGTATATTAGCATTACAGTCAGAAACATTACAGTTATTTTTTTCTGAATTACAAGACACAACAATTACACAAAGAGCAGAAATTTATGCTTTGAAAAAAATATTGATTGAAGGTTTTGCACTCCAGGAAGAAGTAGTTTCACGTTTCAGACATGTAACAAATCCATATTTTGTAAAAGTATTCCCAACACAAGATTTAGATCCAATAAGTTCTAAACAAATATCCGATATTAAGCATTTTTTATATTATATTGATTCACAACTTAAACAAGTGAATGATTACCTTGATAATGAATGGAGTGAATTCCAAGATTCTTGTAAAAATAGTATTAAAGAAAAATTACGAATACCAACATTAGAAGCTGTTTATCAAACAATGGTAAAACATTATGAAATATTAATGCGTCAGAATTATATTATGAAAGATATAAGAACACGAATTAAAATATGTAATAAGAAAAAAGGTCACTTACCGTTGTTATCAAATGTTTCAATGGAAAATATAAAATCTAATGATTTAGGTTTATTAGAGCTTTCAATGAACAAGTTACATGTAACTGTACAGCCAGAGGATATTTTTAAAAAAAAATTTGAACTTATAGAAGGAAATCAGAAAAAAATTACAATGAATAAAGAAAAAAAGTTACGATCTCTATTTACAAGTAATAGTAAATTAATACGTATCAGTCCAAAAAAACCTTCTCGTAACTGTTTATCTAATTCTGTGTTATTAGTCACGCCAGCAAAACTTAATAAATTGCCATTGGCAAAACCCGGTGGTATAACGTCAGGAACACCTATAAAGATATGTACAGATGAAATTAAAATAAAACAACAATCGGGATACTTAATTAATTCAGAGAATGTTCGTTTAACTAAAAGTCATTTGTCAAAAAAAATATCAGAATATTATGAAGATATAACACCTCCACAAACTCCAAATGTAATGAAATTAGAATCCAAAAATGAATCAAATCATGGTGAAAGTAATAATGTATGGAATGACAAAGAGATAATTAATGATACTATTTTTAAAACAAATCTTATGCAAAATCCAAAAAGTAGTGACTTTTTTTGTTCTACTGCCAATAATCAGTTTTTTAAAGGAACATTTACTCCTACTAATACATTTTCTAAAAATGTTCCTACATCAGTTAATTATATTTCATCAACTCAAATCAAATCTGGTACATTAAAAAAAAATGAAACTTTATGCACATCTACAGAATTAAGTTCTTTATCTTTTGGAACAAAAAAAACTTGTGAAATATCTGATAATACAAATGATTTTGAAAGTACAAAAGTAAATAATTCAAAAATTGAAGATAATTTAATGCAATCAAAATCTGTTATTGATACAAAAAATATTTCTAAATCGCCTTTTTCTGGTTTTGGAATTACATCTAATTCCAATTTGAATTCATTGCCAAAATTGAGTAATATTACTTCAAAACCAACACAGGTCATAAATGCAGCTGTAATAAACCAAAATGAATCGTGTTTGATATCTAATGTAGAATCTCCAAGAAATTCTTTAATTTCAACATTAACATCTAAAAGTTTATTAGCAGATACTAATAGTACTTGTAATATAATTACACATATAGATGGTCAAGAAAAAAATTTAAGCATGGACAAATTAATTGATCAAGAAGGAAATATGTTAAAAGATACCAAATCACACACTTTAGTTACATCTACTAATTATTTACCTGTCTTCCCAACATCTCAAACTATACTAAATCCTGAAGCATCAAAATCTTTCACACATGAAATAATTTCATCGTCTACAAATACTATTTGTAATGTTACTACACCTTTGAAATCTTCTGGAGTACCTACTTTAAATTCAAATGTATCTACTGAATCTTCATTAAATATTGGAAATTTATTAGATTCACTAGAGGAAACAGAAGTTTCTACTGTAATTTCATCATCGGGACCATTTAATTTCACATCACCATCTACTAATACTTCAACTGACTCATCTAATAAATTAAATTTTGGACAAAATTTATATATAAATAAACCATCTGTAACATCTGTAAATACGTTTATAGGAAAACCTATATGTACTGCTACTTTTAATCAGAATAATTCCAAAGTAATTAGTTCTGTTTTTGGACCTCCTTTAACAACTACATCAGCAAATAACATTTTTGGCCAATTATCAACCACAAATAACACAGTTACACAAAATTTAACTGATAAAAATAATTCAACTTCTGAAAAAGCTTCAACTGGACCTCTGTTTAAGCAAAATTCTTTAAGTGCAAGTGGATCAATTTTTGCAACATCTCCAGTTACTACGACAATTTCTCTTTTTAACCAAACTTCTAAACCATCTGAGTCACCTTCTGGATCCATTTTTAACCTGAATACATCAGTTGCACCAGAATCTATTTTTGACCAGGTTACATCAGGGGTTGCTTTTGGACAATCAGTAACAACTACTAGTATTACAACAGGAACAATTTTTAAACAAACATTACCAACATCTAGTTCAGTTTTTGGTCAGGCTGTGATTAGTACAACTACTGCAGGATCTATTTTTGGACAACCAGTAACAACTTTTACAACTGGATCACTTTTTGGACAATCTGTAACATCTAGTGTTACAACAGGATCTGTTTTTGATCAGTCTGTAACATCTACTAGTGCTACAACAGGACCTGTTTTTGGTCAATCTGTAACATCTACTAGTGCTACAACAGGATCTGTTTTTGGACAGTCTGTAGTATCTTCTAGCATTACAACAGGATCTGTTTTTGGACAAGTTGTCAATAGTGTTAATACTACATCTGGATCGATTTTTGGTCAATCACTTGGAACACCAACTACTGTAACAGGTTCAATATTTAGTCAAAAACCTAGTACTTCAAATAACTTTACAGAGATATTTGGTCAAACGTCAACTAAAGTAACAGGATCGATATTTGGTCAACCAGCAAGTGCAGGAAATTCAATGACAATATTTGGACAAACACAGACTAATTCAAATTCATCACTTTTTGGACAGCCTGTTACTACTACAAATACTTCCACAAATATATTTGGGCAACCTATAACAACTTCACTTGGAGTCTCAGGAACAATTTTTGGGCAACCTACTACATCTAATGCAAATGACAACATATTTGGACAACCCTCAACAAGCACATCTATATTTGGAAGTTCATCTACTAATAATTCATCTCCAGGAACGATTTTTGGCAAACCAACAACTACTACAGTTTCAACATTTATACAACAATCAAATGAAAATATTTTTGGATCAAAATCGATTTTTGGACAACAACCTGTATTTGGACAAAATACTTTTGGAAGTAATAATACACCAGGAAATATATTTGGAAGTACCACTACATTTGGAAGCAATACAAGTATATTTGGTTCATCTAACAACAATACTTTTGGTTCCACTACAGTTCAGTCTCCAAATACAAGCACTTTTAGTGGAAGTGGTCAGTCAGTAAATCAAGTAGGATTTGGCTCTTCCACAGTTTTCCAAAAGTCACCAACAGCATTTGGTGCTGCACCTTCATTTGGTTCACCACCTTCATTTGGGGCATCGCCAGTGTTTGGAGGTTCACCAGCATTTGGAAGTCCACAGAAGGTGTTTGGTTCTCCACAAGGTACATTGATACATACATAAATGTGTTTCATTTTTTAAGAAAGTTTATCATTTACAGCAACAAATACATTCGGAACCTCTGCACAACAAAATTCAACATTTGCAAATATTGCTAATCAAAATACTGTAGGCTTTGGAAATTTAGCACAAAATCAAAATATTGCTCAGCCACAAAATAATTCTACACAATTTTCTGGGTAATAATTTATATCTTAAAATATATATTTGTATTTACATTAATTATTTATTTTTTTCAGGGGTTCATTTTCTAATTGGCGTTAATTAAAGTATTTTTTAACATTAAACCTAATAGCATTATTTGATTTGTTTTTGATTTTTTAACTAGTAAAAGTAAATAAAAATTTGTTATAATTATTAAAATGTATTAATTTAAAAAGTTGAATCAAATTAATGTGAATTGTTAAATAATATAACAACGCAGTTTTTTAAATTCAAAATTTATAGTAATATAATATACTTATCAATAATATTATTGTATAAATATAAATATTTTTAAACATATGAGCTGATTATAGATCCTGCAAATAAAATTGATATTTATTAAATATTTTTTAAGAAAAAATATGTTAATAAATAAATTATTTTCTCCAACTTTGTACACAAGATTAAAAAATATATTTATTATTACTTTTTTATATTGACTGTATTTGTAATAAATGATGATATACAATTACTTGAAGATATTAAAAGTTTACTTTTACTTAAAATATGTACAATTTGAATTACTTACAATTTTAATTTATTAAATAAATTAATTTCTTAAATAGCTGGTGATGTATCTTCTTCTACTGTAGTGTCTTCAATATCATTTTTTAATTCCATTGCTGTTTTTACAAGACCATTTTCATCAGCTCGTGATAAAATATCACAAATTAATGGTGATTCAACACCAAGAATGTATTCACAATATTTAGGTTCCAAAAGATATAATTGTACTGCTCCTGGACTAGATGAATTTTCTAAACATTTTAATTTTACCTATAAATAAAAAATCTTTATATATATATATATATCATGAAATAATGGATTTTAGAATGTAGTGAAGTTGGTTGTGATTTTCATAATAAAAACCACTGGCAGGAGTTACCAGTTGTGTTTGGTATTATAGTGTAATTATCACTGCACAAAATTATGAATAATTTTTACTCCAAATTTAAATGTGAGCAAATAGTAAAAAATATACTTTTCCTTTTTTAATTTAAACTTGGACATAACACAGCAAAGGTAACCAGAGATATTAACTAGAGTGAACACAGTAAGTAAACAAACCACACACTAATGGTTCAAAGGGAAGTTCAAGATCAACCATTAACAATGAACCACATACACTAATGGAATCAGACCTTTATCAATCTGCAAAGGATATTGCATAGAAATTTAAGCATGCACTACTCGACAGTTTTCAATCACTTGTAAAAGCCAAGAAGCTGAATAAGAAACATAATACATTGGACTGGATGTGATGAAAAATGGAATCTATGACAATTATCACTAACTTGCACAATGATTGGTGCAAGTAAGGCTCTGAAAAATAGGCTGAAACCAAACCTTTATCTGAAGAAGAGAATGGGGACTGATGGTTTACAGCTGGTATTCACTATTTATTCTTGATAAACTTAATAAAACCATTAATATTGAGAAATATTTTTCCTAGCTGAAGTAAATGCTCAGTAATTGCAAATAACTTATATTAGTCAACAGATATGAATTTTTAACGCTTTATGATAAACTACATATTTCAAGAACAATCCATAAATTGCAAGAATTGCACTATGAGACTTCCTCATCCAATATATTTACCAGACCTCCCACCAACGGATTATCACTTTTCTAAGCATTTGATCATTTTTTGGTAAAGAAAAAATTCAACAATGAAGCAATCAGCAAAAACACCTTCAAGGAATTTCTTAAGTGTAAAAATTCAGATTTCCATAAAATTACCATGAATGCACTTGTATTTTGTTGGAAAAAGAATTGCATCCAATGATTCTTATTTTAATTGATATTTTTTTAAAAAAAGTTACATATGCTTGAAACTTCATTAGAAAATTCACAATTTCATTTGTAACAATCAAAAATATACAGATACATGTACGTACACACACACATACATATATGTATGTATGTACGTACGCACGTATGTATGTGTATGTATATATATATATGCATACTCATGCACACATACATATATATGTTTATATACTCACACACACGGAGGGAGAGCGTTCAAAAAATACCTAGCAAGTGTTTATTTGTAAACTGAATACTATACAATTAGTTGATGCAAGCATCAACCTGTTGAGACTTGTATTATCAGTTATTCACGTTAGTGCTGCACAATACTTATGTGTGGTGTTACATCAATTTGAAATTACCCTTGTATCTGCGAACACAGATTCAGTTAAAATTGAAGTGCACATTAATATTAAATTCCTAGTTAAATTAGGTTAGAAAAACCTAATATTATTAAGGCTATGACAAATGATTACAGAGTCATTGCATCAAAGAAAACCACTCTTTATGAATAAATCAATCATTTTACTAACAGTCAAATGAACATCAAAGATGACAGTTGCCGTGGAAGACTGTCAACTTCCATTTTTAAAGAAAATATTTGTGCTGTAGAAACTCTAGTGAAAAGGAATAACCGAACAACAATGCAAACAATAGCTCAGACTGTAGGCATATCCATAGGATAAGCATAGGCATTCTGAAAGATATAACTTAAATAGAACATATGTTAAAAAATAACGCTCTTAATTCAATATTCTGTTTTTATTTACATTTTCCAGGAACTTTTTCAACACTCCATGTGTGTGTGTGTGTGTATATACACACTAAAGTGAGCGGTGCTTTTTAATTTTAGTAAAACTAACTTGCCTAAGGGAGTAAACACTGAATAAAAATTCCTCACTAACTAGATGACAATACTAATGATTAACATTTATTGAAGCTTTAACATGGCAGTGGGGTATGATTATTATTATAATATATATATATATATATATATATATATATATATATATATATATATATACATATATTTATATACATATATATATCATTTATGTTTATAAATAATAGTAATTAATTTAAATAAAAAAATTACGAAGTTGTAACAATTTCATATTTTTACCTCAGTTTGTCTGGGTTTTCCTGTTTTATCACATGGTGTTCCACTTGAGTAAAAATGGGACAATTGTTTTCTTTGAGATAATGGTTTTGGCCTTTTATGAGGATTTTGTTCAATCCACTCTAAATGAGAATTTTTATCAAAACGACCTAAATTCAAAGATGTTCTAGTTCCATCTTTTTCTACATGATATTGCTCAACATAACGACCATAACAAAATTCATATTTCCACCAACCAGAACCCTAAAAATAATGTTTTTTTTTTTGTAGAATTAGTGGAAATAGTTCAAATATACTATTATATTACTCCATTTAAACAATTTTTTCCAGCTAAAAAATTCTCAACTGGTGATACATCAACTGGACTTTCTAAAGCTGTATTTTCATGCTCAATGTTATTTGCTTGATTTATTTCTTCAATAATATCTATAGGATGAATTTCAACTCGCACTCTGGCTTCACCATCCTAAAAAATAAAATATCAATTGCTCATTATATATATATATTAGGGTCGTTTGATAAGTATCGTAAAAAAGTAAGAAAAACTAAATTGAAAAATTTAATTAAATAAAACAATAAATAAATTTACCATACTTATCAAACGACTCTCGTGTGTGTATATATATATATATATATATATATATATATATATATATATATATATATATATATATATATAAATATATATAATACAAAATGTATAAATATCATTTTAATAAACCTACTAATATACTTTTTCAACATACATGTATTTGAAATATGTATGTTTTCTAAATACAATTATACAATACTATATAATTTTATATATACACATATTTCTTTAATGGCTTTAAAAATAATGATTCTGATAGTTTATTTTTACATCTAAAGTAAAATCAACGATTTTTAAAAAATGATGTAATTTTTGAATTTAAAACCATAAAAAACAAACATATATATCTACTGGAAAGTTCTGTCCGTTTTTGAATTAAAAGAAAATAATACATTTTCAATACATTTATTAATATTTATTGAATAATATAATTTCCATCGTTACTAATGACCTCTAGCCAGTGTGATGGTAATTTATAAATTCCATTTCTGTAGAATGACTTATCTTTGGAGACAAAATACTCGAGCAGTTTTTGGCTGATATCAGCTTCATTTTTGAATTTTTTCCCCTCTAAAAAATTTTGCAGTGAGAGAAACATGATAATCGGATGGTGCTAGGTCCGGAGAGTATGGTGAATGTGACAGAATTTCCCAGCCTAGCTCTGCGATTTTCTGGTGAGTTGCCAAAGCAGCATGTGGTCTAGTGTTGTCGTGGTGAAGTATGATTTACTTCCTATTGACCAGTGTAGGTCTCTTTTCCTTAAGTGCTTCGTTTAAATCATCCACTTGTTGACAATATATTTCAGAATTTAGGTTTTCTTTGGGTTTGAGAAGCTCATAATGTATTAGTCCTTTGATGTCCCACCATATACACACCGTTCTCTTATTAAGGCTTTAGCTCAGTTTCAAGGTGGAGAGGGAAGGTTGTCCGGGCTCACAGTATGCTCTTTTACTCACAATGTTCTCATACATAATCCACTTTTCATTACCAGTTATCATCCGGTCTAAGAAAGACTCGTTTTTGTTCCGAGCAAGCAGAGATGTGCAAATGACGACTCAGACATGTAAATTTTTTTCACTAAACTCACGCAGCACCCATCTAGAATATTTATACACCAATATAGTCCAAAATGGTTTGTTGTGTTGAGTTGAACTTTTCCGCAATCTTCGATGTTGTCAAAAAAGGGTCTTGTTGTATAATGGTCCTAACAATATCGTCACTAATCAGAGATGGTCTTCCAGAGCGTGGCTTGTTATTAAGGTCGAAGTCGCTTGCTTCAAATTTTTCAAACCATCTTCTGCATGTTCTGTCGGAAACTGTATCTTCACCAAATTTCTACACGCTTCTGTAGCATTTCTACCTTGTTGGAATTCATACAGAATGCAATGCCATAAATGAACTTTATCAATAGACATGTTTACACGAACGAATCTCACTCAATACTGAGATGATAAAACCATTGTTCTAGTAAATTTAGAAGAGCACATATGTAGAAATAGAATGATAAAAAGAGGCTCCATATATGTTTCAAACGAACATATTCATACATGTTGAAACTTGAGATGCCATTATCGGACAGAACTTTCCGGTAGACCCACTAAATATATATATATACATATATATATATATATATATATATATATATATATATATATATATATATATATATATATATATATATATATATATATATATATATATAATTATATATATTATATATATATATATATATATATATATATATATATATATATGTATATATGTATGTATGTATGCATGCACGTATGTATGAATAAAAATTTAAATAAGAAATAGTTAAAAACTGTCATCTACTAAATATAAATAATAAATATTAATTTTGCTATTATGGTAAATTCATTTCAACACAAATGAATCACTAACCCTAACTCTTAATATATTATAAAAGTTTTTAATAATTATTTATTATTCATTTTATTTTGTGACATGCATTTCGACTGTCATTCATTGTTAGAAAACTGTATAATTAACACTTTGCAGTCGTATATCAACTCTCAGGTACCACATCATACTATTCTAAACGTTTATTATTTTAAATCAACACATTACAGGGACACAACGGATAATTTATATGGCTTTTTAATTTCTGTTTTATGCATTAATACATAATTAGTTCTTTTCAGGCATTAAAATGTTGATCATTTATTTTACATGAATTTTTATAAATTATTTTACATTTAATGAAAAATAATTCCAATTAAGTAGAATACCCATGTCTTAAATACGGGTATCCTATTTAACACAAATGAATTTTTGTCTCCAACACCACATTGGTTATAAAGTATTCAATAATCACTTATTGTTTATAACTATGTTGGCTGATACGCATTTTAATGATGATGCCTTCGTCGTCATAGTCTTTGTAAGTAAACAAAAGGCTCTGGCGATGATGGCATAGCCATCGAAATGCGCATCAGCCGACATAGTTATAAACAATAAGTGATTATTGAATACTTTATAACCATTGCGGTGTTGGGGGCAAAAATTAATTTGTATTAAAGTGAGTCAGCCACAGTTCCAAAACAAACAATAACAATGGATATCCTACTTAGCATTTCGCAAAGGGTTAAATCTTTATAATTCGATCTTGATTTCAACAATTACTTCAATTAGGAATGATTATGGAATTTTGAATAAATGAATAAAATAAACAATAAGTGATTATTAAATATTTTTATAAAATGTTGGGTGTGGGAATAAGTGATTCATCTAATTAGAAAAACATGTACTATCAAAGTATAGATGTATTTGTTATAATATATAAGATATAATATAAAAAAGATTAAAAAGCAGTGACACAAAAAAAATAAAATATAGCAATTTTAAAATGTATATGTGTGTATGTACACGTACACTGTATTTGCGAGCGAGCGCGCGCAAGCACACGACTCGTCACGCACGCACACACAAAGGCAATCTCACTATTGGGCTAAAGCCTCATTGAATGTTACTATTCACTGGTACTTGGTCATACATCCCACACTGTTCAGATAAGTTGGTAAGTTTTTATACGGTGTTTACTTATATGTATATATATATATATATATATATATATATATATATATATATATATATATATATATATATATATATATATATATATATATATACGAAGGTCGTTTGATAAATATGGTAAATTTATTTATTGTTTAATTTAATTTAAATTTTTCAATTTAGTTTTTCTTACTTTTTACCATACTTATCAAACGACCCTCGTATGTATATATACATATATATTTATATATATATATATAAACACATATATTTACATATATATACATATATAAACATATATTTACATATATATAGACACACACACACACACACACACACACACACACACACACATATATATATATATATATATATATATATATATATATATATATATATATATATATATATATAAATAAATATATACACGCACGCACATTATAAAACTACTACTCTTTTGGTTCCCATGTATGTGTATTTTGTATATAGTTTTTTTATAGTTAGATAAATTTATATAATCATTGTAATAATTTTCAATTCCTTATACATGATTTTCAACAAGTCTAAAATAATAATCTGTATTTACAAATGAAATTTCTAATTAATTATACATGGACATAAATAAATACATTTGTCATGAACAGTATTTTATAAAAAAAAAGAAACAAATGTGTTTAAATGAATCAAAAAGAAAAGTTTTTTATGTATATACACACAAGCGCGCGCGCACGCACACACACGCACGTACACACACACACATATATATTTATTATTTCAAGTCCCAACAAAGTTTTCAAGTATAACAAACCTGTCCATCCTTATCTACTTTGAATACAGCATAAACTCTCTTGAGCTTGTCATCCTGGCATAAAGACAACAAAAAACCATCAGAAAATCTAAATAAGTAAAACAATGTTTAATATTACAATAAGTAACTATTTGCTTTAAATAATCTACTGGTGATAAAATCTGATAATTTATGTCTCCGACGAACATAAAATTTAAATTAACACACATCATGGGACTTAAATTCTACTAATAAATTATAACTTTCATTAAATAATAAGTAAAATAAAAAAGAAAAAGATTTGTATAAATATTATATATATATATATATATATATATATATATATATATATATATATATATATATATATATTTAATTCACAAACATATTTTAACTGATGAGAATAACATATTCTCGAGATCAATGAAAATATTTTGTTTTAAAATCAATTTTTAAATTTTACTACCTTCAAAATTTTTATTATTTTTAATTGGCAAATGATAAATAAATAATTTTATTACTAATTAAATCAATATTTGATTATTTTTGTACATATAAAAATAAAAACATATGCAATTAAATCAACCAAAATTCCAACAATCTTGTCAAAGCAAATGAAAATAAAAAGCCTTTAAAAAATCACATTTAGTATATACTACCGCTAATTTGCTCTGATGACGGAGTTTTAAACTTTCTGCTTCCATTGCTAACAAACTTCGTGGTTTTTTGGGTCCTCCATGTAAAGGCAAACAGTTAATAACATTTTCACTTGATTCTTGTGGCCTATATCTTGGATGTGAACACAATAAAGGAGTTAAAACAATAACTTCATATTCACATGTAGAAGTTTCTTTCAATGAATAAAGATCATTTTTTCCATGAATATAACAAACATATAACACTTTTGTTTTTCGGGGTTTGTTATTTAAATCACAAATTGAACCACCACTCATAACAATTTCTAAGTAAGGCAATTGAAGTCCATCAATTTTTTTTGTTGGGGTTTGAATATTTTTATTCTTTTTTATAATTTCTTCTTCTACAGTTTTCATTTCTTCAAATACTTTCATCTGTTCTGTTCTATCCCATTGACCTAAGTAATATTCTTGTAATTTTACTTTTTTTCCTTCCCGATCTTCATGATATTGCCTTATATAACGACCATGACATACTTCGTATGTCCAATATGACTCCAATCTGTATGAACACATAGACTGTGTAAATAAAATTTTAATTAAATCCAAAGGCATTGGACCATCATACACTTCGGTTTTACTGGTTTCTTTTTCTTCAATATTTGGTAACAAACATTTATATTTTTCATTATTTGCAGTTGTTACTAATAACGGTTCTGCTTCTTGAACGTTCTAAAATATATATAAAAAAAAAATTAAATTTACGATTTTTTCGAAAACACAATTTCCTAATACAATTTTTTATAATTTTTAATTCATACATTTGTTCCACATATCAATTATAAATATGTTTTTTGTCCTTTAAAACAGTTATATTGCTTTACACAAATGAATTTTCACCCCTACACCACAATGTTTTTAAGTGTTCAATAATCACTTATTGTTCACTTGTTTTTTATAATTATATAATTTATAATTACATAATTATATCGGCTGATGCATTTCGATGGCGATGCCATCATTGTCAAAGCCTTTCTTAGAGAAAGGCTTTGACAATGATGGCATCGCCATCAAAATGCATCAGCCGATATAATTATGTAATTATAAATTATATAATTATAAAAAACAAGTGAACAATAAGTGATTATTGAACACTTAAAAACATTGTGGTGTAGGGGTGAAAATTCATTTGTGTAAAGTGAATCAGCCACAGTTCCAAAACAACTAATAGTTATATTGCTTTTATGATTAATTTCAACTCTAAAACTACCCTAAGTAGATTTCTTTTATAATAATTATATATAATTGTGTATTAAATGCTTCTCATATATTACCCAAAACTAATGTTTTTTTTTGTATTTAAGTAATGAACACATAATTATAACAAAAAATCTATGGGATACACATATTAATAAAATATTGAATAATTGAAATTTGATACTGTTTTTTAATAGTGTTGTATTAAATATACTTTTTATATCATATAATTTCTTTAAAGTTATTTTAGTAAAAACTTAAAAGTATGGATATTATTACTGTATAAAAATCGAGTTTACAAAAATCATCGGACAAGAAATAAAGAAGGAGAATTCTCCATTTACTATGAATGTATACATTTTCATTTATTAGTTTTGTATGATCCTATGTAGCAGCAACATTCATTATGGTATTGATAACATATTTTATTTCTTTATTTTTTAAAAAAAGATGGTATAAAGAGAAACCTCAGAAGAAGTATAATATAAAGAAAATTAATCACTACTCATTATAGGGAAAATAAAATCATAAAAGAAATTACCTAAATAATGAAGATAGGTTTTACTACACTTTTTAACATAATAATAAAATGTAAAATTAAGAACTGAATAGAAAATAATACTTGATGAGATAAACCTAAACTTTTAAATTAACATAACGAAAGAAACATATTAAAAGAAATAAAATCAAAGAATAAATGCATCAAAATTGGTTAGTAATTTTGAATCGATCACATGAAAAGTCGTAAACTTAACAATTGTAAGGAGACTTATTAGAAATTCAAGTTATCATGAAAGAAATATAAGAAAAAAATATTTGCAAACAAAGAATTGCAAAAACCAATTGAAATTTATAGAAATGAATAAAAATTTATATTTTAGAATAGATATTTTAGAAATTTATATTTTTATAATAAAAATTTAGATTTATATTAAGATATTGAAAGCTCATATATGCAAATGAAATTAAATTCAATATTTTTAAGTGATAGTTACATAATTGTGTAGCATCAGCATAATGAAGAATTTAAGAAAGAAAACTTACTGGTAGGAAAGCATAAACTAACTGTAAGTAAAGGATGTATATTTGCTACTGGTATTGGAGATCCGATTTTTATTGATTATATGTCTATTTAAATGTACTTAAAATCACTTAAAACAAAATGAAGAGAAATTAGGTTTAGGCAATACTTTTAAGTATTTTCAAAATAATGACCCAAAGCGCAAATCCCATATAGTGCATCTTTGGTTGTTAAATTATTCAAAAGTAATCTAAATAATGCCAGTCTCATGATCTTAACTCAATTAAACATTTTTAATAAATTTTTGTAAAAAGTTTGATGGCATATAATTACTTCAAAAAAATCTTTAAATAAGATTTAGCTAGATAAATGGTCTATTTATCAAGAAAGTAATTACTAACATAATTAAACCAATATCAAGAAGACAAAATTCTCAAATAAAAATGAAACTCTACTATATAATATATATTAAAAAAAATTTAAAGAAAAATTATAATCATTATTTTGTTCATAACATCACATTGACCTACGACTTATGAAGCTGACTTTTTAATTTTTGTGGAAGAAAAGTCTTATATAACATATTAAAATATTATTTACATTTTATTAATTGGGTAAGTATTTATATCTAATAAAATAATATCAAATGGCAATATATATATTTGATTTTTGCTTGTTGTTTATTTTTAAATATTTTACTATTCTGTTTGCCCCAAGACTTTCGTGAATTACTGTATATTAATTTTACCTTTCAAAATTTAATTAAAATCATAAGAGTTATCCCCAAAAACTTATCATATTCAGAAAAATTTTAAAAATATGATTGTGTTTATATTGAGTTGACAAAGTATTAATTGTTACCATTACAATATTCTTATTGAATCTTAGTCATAAAATAAGTACTATATTGTAATGAACTACTTTTAGTAGAATATTTACAACTTTTTGCTTAAGAAATACAGTATTAGTTCAAACTCTGCTAAATGAAGCAGAGTCGGATAAAATATGTTTTCGGTTTATAATGTACAAAAAAGTTTAGAATTTAAAAAATATCAGTTGTTTAAAAAGTAAAAGTTATTAAAAAATAGTAAGTTGTTCAAGAAATATCTGTGATATATTTAAAAGTGATACAATTAATGAATGCATGTGTCATGTTTACTTAAAAAAAATCTGTTCTAATGATTTTGCCTTAGATAATAAACATTATTGTGAAAGATCTTCAGTAGTCGAAAATGACAAACTAAAGCAGATGAAAGTCAAAATCCACAATAAACTTCATAAAAATTAGCAGGTAGACTCAAAATTTATCAACAATGATTTTGGATTATTTAAAAAAAAAATGTATATATATATATATATATATATATATATATATATATATATATATATATATATACTAGCAACAAAAAGTCTGCGTACACTCATTCTATCTTTATTAATATAGACTAAAACATAAAAACACTATTGTTTGTTACAAAGCAACTATTTTTTTATTTTTTCTATAGTTTTAAAAATTAAAAAACATTAATAAAACACTTTAAATATTAATAAAATAAAGAAAAACTACGAAACAAACGAAATTTTAAAAAAATATGTTAGAAAAAGTCTGCGTACATCTAATAAAAAACTAAAAAAAGATTTAAAATTTTATTTTTAGTATGATGTTGGATAACCTTTCCATTTTAAAACTTCTTCCAATCTTTTTCATAGATTACATTAATCGTTCAATTTTTGCAGAATTCATTTTGGCCCATTTTTCGATGATGGTAGCTTCAACATTTCTTTCCATGTTATATTGTGGTTACGAATTTTGTGCTCAAGTAAATCTCATAAATGTTCTATAGGATTTAAGTCAGGAGGTTGTGGAGGTATATGCAACTACTTTGGAACATTATAAAGCACCCAAAGCTTGACAATTTCGGTCGTATGTTTATGATAATTATCTTATCAGAAATAAAAATTACGGCCTAATTCGATTTTTTCCGCACTTTCTTTCAAATTTCGCTTTAAAATATCAAGATAGTCGAACTTATTTATTGTTAACTATTAATTTGATATTACCAACGCTGCTATTTAATATACACTTCCATACTATCATTCGGTCACCACCATGCTTCACGCAAGAAATTTTTCTTATCTAATGCTGTATTAGGCTTTCACCTAATAAATTTTTGACTTTTTATGCCAAATATACAAAATTTACTCTTATCAAAAAATATTATATTTTTCCAAAAGTCCTCCGACTTATTTACATTCATTTGCCCTTAGTTCTGTTCACTCTTGAAATGAATGGCCTCTGTCTTGCGATCTGACTACAGTACCCAGCCTTTCTTTGAATTTTCCTTATCGTATCATCACAATTTTTTTCATCAAATTGTACTTGGACACTTTCAGCATATATTGAGGTGAATGATCGTAAATTAGTCTTAACTGTATTTATGATATAACGTTTTTCTCTTTCAGATAACTTTGAATGGCGGCCACAACAGGGCTTTGATGTTATGATACCGGTTGTTTTAAAATTTTTTATCACTCGATAGATTGATGAATTCTGTCTTCCTAAAATTGTTTTAATATTTCAGTAGATATTTCCTTCTTCCCATAATTTTATAATTATTTTCCGCTTTGATATACTTATTTTCTTTTTTTTTAAATTACACATTTTATTTTCCAAGATATTCACTTGTATCACTTATTTGACAAAAAATAAAGTTAAGAATAACAATCTGCAATGCAATTTCAACAATCACTCAGCCAATTATAATGCTGAAATTAAAAATTCTAAGGATAATAAACAATAAACGCAATTGTGTGCGTAGACTTTTTCTTGCTACAGCTATTTTTTTTTGTTATCACATTAAAATTTTCACTTTAAAATTCATTATGCTGCTGTTGATGTAAACATCACATTCCATTGTAATTGAAAAAATAATTATATTTTCATAATTTATTACAAATAAATCTGTGATAAATGTGGTGTGTGCAGACTTTTTCTTGGTAGTGTATATATACATATATATATATATATATATACATATCATATATATATATATATATATATATATATATATATATATATATATATATATATCATATATATATATATATATATATATATATATATATATATATATATATATATATATATATATATATATATATATATATATATATATATATGCATACATACATACTTAATATGGATATAGAGATTTACAACTTGCACAATTTTATTTTTTCAAGTAAATAATTCTTCAAACATACTGTGACAAGAAATGAAAAATGAGATTTATACAGTAATGTAGTAACAAATATACCAAAATAAGATGATGTTGACTGTTAGTGGGTTGCAGAGATATGGTCTATTTTGAACTTTTAAAACACTGTGAAACCACTAATATAGATATCACTATAGTTAATAATTAACTGAGTTGAGTAAAGCGTTAAATGTTAAAGAACCAAACTTGATGAAAAAAAGGGCATTGTATTTCATCATAATATTGGTCTACCGGAAAGTTTTGTCCATTGTTGAATTAGAAAAATAATACATTTTCAATATATTTATTAATATTTAGTGAACAATATAATTTTTCCTTCTCAGCGTGACCTCTTCTCAGTGTGATAATAATTTGTGAATTCTCTTTCTGTGCAATGGCTCATCTTTGAAACTTGAGATTACATTATCGGACAGAACTTTCCAGTAGACCTAATAATATATGACCTCTTATATATATATATATATATATATATATATATATATATATATATATATATAATCTATTACAAATTAATAACTGTATTTTTCATACAAATGTATGTACTCGTATCATTTGATAATATTGAGTATACAAAATGAACTAATAAGTTTTCGATTAAATTTTATTGCATTTTTCATTTACTTCTCTCTCTGTGTGTATATATTATAATCATCATCATTACTATTACTACATCGTATCAGCTTGTCATTGCTGGATGAAAGCCTCCTTGAATGTTACCATTCGCTGATTCTTTATCATATTTACCAAGTTTACCAGGCAAGTTGGTAAGGATCTTAATATCAACCTAGCTATCTATCTATCTATATATATATATATATATATATATATATATATATATATATATATATATATATATATATATATATATATATATATTTCACAGAGTGCCATGAGGAAGTAGATTGTATTCAATACTCAACCAGATAGACCCTCAAGTTTCAAAATTTGAGATTTTCTATGGGCTGATAACATCTCATAAAAAATATAACTATCATCTGGCTCTCACGTCCTGTGCTCTGTTAAGTTATCACACTTGTGATGATATTCTAATAAACTTTTAATCTAAATTATTTAGGTTATATATAATTAAAAAGTAGTTACATTTTTGAATCTTATTTAACAGTTTAACCGATAAATGAATAAAATAAATTTATTACAATAATGCTATTTTTTTACTTACTAGAGTATCTTCATGAATTTCTCCGGGCCAATTTAATTTAAAAAGTATTGCATCGTCAAATCCACGTATATCATGTCCATATACAAATGCAATAAAGTAAGAAACGATTAAAATACATATTTCGTTAAAACACACTTTTGAATATAAATTTTTCATTTTTATATCTCTTTCATATAAACTTTATTGCAACTAATAACAATTACATCATTTGATTTTATGTGACATTCGCATACAATCTGTTTTTATAATGGTTGACAGATTATAAAATTGATTAATTATCAGTATTATTGAATGACATTAGATTTATCTCAGATTAAAAGTACCTCCATTTAAAATTTTAGTACGCGATTTTGGTAGTCAATTTTTTATGCATGAGCATATACATATGCTTATATATAAACATATACATATATATGTATACTAGGAAGAAAAGTCTGCATACACTTATCAATATGGTTATATTTCTCAATAAAAGAAACTTATTAATTTAAATTTGGAAACACATATTTTTTATTCTTAAAATTACTAATTTTTATATATGACAATTCAAAACATTTTAAATTTACAAAAAACAAAGTAAACTAGAGAAAACACAAAAATTTAATAGAAAAAGTCTGCGTACAGCAAATGAAAATCAAAAATAATATAAAGTAAAATATTTTTTTCAAGTAAATTAATAACTGGTTGGATAGCCGGTTCTTTTAAGAACCCACTAGAATCGTTTTAACATGGAATGTACAAGTTTTGAGGTTTTTCAGCACTCATCTTATTCCACTTTTCTTCTATAACTCTCTTCAACATTTCCTTTGAAGTTATGTCATGTTGGCGAATTTACGTTCGAGCAAAATCCCAAATATGCTCTATAGGGTTTAGGTCTAGAGATTTGGGAGGTGCATGCAATTATTTTGGAACGTTATATAATATCCATAGTTTAACAACTTCTGCCATGTGCCGGATCGATAAGTGTACGCAGACTTTTCTACCTATTGTATATACAATATGTATATATATATATATATATACATATATACATATATATATATATATATATATATATATATATATATATATATATATATACATATATATATATATATATATATATATATATATATATATATATATATATATATATATATATATATATATATATATATATATATATATATATATATATATATATATATATATATATATATATATATATATATATATATATATATATATATATATATATATAGTTTTCTATTAAAAAAGAATAATGTTTCACCTTCGGCGTGATGTGAAAATTTTGTTTCCGAAATTTTCTGAGAATTATCGAGTACAAATTTTATGAAATAAATTAATCGTGCTCTGTATACTATTAAATAGAAGCAAATTCGAGGGTCGATGAGCGAAGTAAGTAGGAGGCAGAATCCCGTGATGTTTAAAAAGTTTTTGATCAATGCATTTTATTTTTTCTCACCTATGGCAGTGAAATATAGGTTTTGAATGCCAGAATGATTCAATAACTTAAAACAGAGAGTATGGAAAGATGTATGTTGGGAATTACATGAAAACATAAGAAAAGAAATGAGTGGATCAGAGAGAAAACAAAAGTAATAGATGTTAAGGTAAAAGTGTAAAGTTTGAAATGGAAATGGGCTAGTCATGTAGCAAGAAGAGACCACCGATGGATAAGAAAAGTTATTGATTAACAACCTAAATATACAAAAAGGCTCAGAAAGAGAATCATGGATAGATTGGATAGAGAAATAAGAAAATTCATTAGAGTGGGCTGGAAGAGGAAGCCATTGGATCAATCAAAGTGGAAGGTTTCGGGGGAGGCCTTCATCCAGCAGTGGGTTGAGAGATGATGATGATGATATATATATATACGAGGTCAGACAATTAAGTAATGCGACAAAATTCAAAAATCGAGTATATTTAAAAATTAAGGTACATCGCTGCGATTCCCTTCAAAGTAGTCCCCTCCCGTATCTATACACTTATTCCAGCGAGTTTTCCAGTTTTCGTAACAATTCTGGAACACTTCTTGTGGGACCTCTCCGAGTACCCTCGTCACAGATTCTTGGATATCTTCAACGGAGTCAAAATGTCGACCTTTGACGATTTTTTTCATATGGGGGAATAGGAAAAAGTCGCAGGGTGACATGTCCGGTGAATAGGGCGGTTGTGGTAACGTTGCGATGCCTTTAGATGCCAAAAACTGAGAGACACTGAACGCACTGTGACAGGGAGCATTGTCGTGATGCAGAACCCAAGTCTTCGCGATCTCTGGACGCACTCTGAGCACCCTTTTTCGTAATTTTTCGAGCACATTGCGGTAGAATACTTGATTTACGGTTTGTCCAGGTGGTACGAACTCTTTGTGAACCACCCCTTTGCTGTCGAAGAAGCAAATCAACATGGTTTTCACTTTGGACTTGCTCATTCTCTCACGGCCTTTTTTAAAATTGGCATGCCACCGAAGCACCTGACTACGACTCAGGGCATCACTACCATACACTTTAAGCACTTTTTCATAAGTTTCTGTCGCGGTTTCGCCGAGTTTTGCACAAAATTTTATCGCGCACCGTTGCTCTAAATTTCTCTGTTCCATTTTCGTTACATGAACTACTCGCGCGTTGTTACAAAACACTAAACAGCTGGCGAAGAAATGATCGTACGAGGGTGGTCAAGGTCTCAATCGAGAGAGTAGGGATCTGCTATTACGGTGGCGGAGTTACAGGTTCGCAGTGTTACCACAGGCCGAGAAAAAAAATCGGTCGCATTACTTAATTGTCTGACCTCGTATATATATATATATATATATATATATATATATATATATATATATATATATATATATATATATATATATATATATATATATATATATATATATATATATATATATACACAAATTTATACATATACACTATAGCGCATAAGTCATGGCACACATGGGTACAAGCAATTTATTCATATAATTCAATGAAGTCGTTAAATTTAAAAAAATATATTTAATTGAAAATAAATATAATATTCATTATATTTATTTTCAATTAAATTATATATGTACGTCAACAATATTTGTGAGTACCTAGAAAGTCCTTATAAAAAAAACACCAATTCGTAAGTACATTCTAAAAAAACGTAGTCGCCCTCAGGTACACTTTCACCAAAAAAGTCGTCTCCAACGTCAAAAAGGTTGACCGCCCTTGATATATATTATTTAATACAATAAAGTATATTATTATAAATATATAAACAGAAAAGGATTTATTGCATTTAAATTGGTAGGTACAATTCATTTTTTTTAAAAATGTTTAACTAAATTGACTCAATACAAACTTTTTATGTTTAAATACTGTAAATAATTATTATTATTAAATTGAAATACATTATTGTTTTTTTAATATTATGCTTTGTTATTTTTTAAAAAATAATTTATGAAAATTCAATTTTATCAGAGATAAAACATTGTTTTATCTCATATATATATATATATATATATATATATATATATATATATATATATATATATATATATACACAATAATACCTCGTTTAGTGCTACCTCGATTAACGCTGATTCGATACAAACGCGGTTTCCTTGAAGCCTAAAAAAAGCTCAAAATTTATGCTGAGTCAAGTTATCGCGGTATTTCAGTGATTCGTAACGCGACGAGTGATTGTCTCGGCCCGACAATCGAGACTTTCGCATGGTGGAGCTAACGTGAAAGGAACCAAAGACTCTATTACTGATGGATAATGCTTCAAGACATTCCACTAACTTCTCCGACTTAAACACTTGCATTCTGGTTGAAGTTGTTTTCCTACCACCCAACACTACGTCGTTAATTCATCCGATGGATCAGGTAGTCATATCAAATTTTAAGGCATCTTCGTCGCACATTTCAACAACTTGAAGAACTAGTAGAACAAGAAATTTATGTCAAACTTGAAAATAATGATTCTGAAAACAAAGAACTTACTACAGATTTCTTTAATAAAAGTTTAGTAACGATAACCGAAATCGTTGATCAAATTGTAGCAAATGATCCAGATCTTGAAAGGAGTGCAAAAGGAAGACGAGGCGTTTTGTATGCGATAACCTGCTACCGACATGTGCTCAACGAGAGAAAAAGAAAGTGATAAATAACACTAGACGACTTCATTGCAAAAAAAATCAAGAATTTTCGAAGAGCCAGGACTTGTATTACAAAAATGAACTTGATATTTCTGTGTGCATATGTTTATGTGTTATGTAACAAATAACATATATTATTATGCAAATTAATATAAAAATAAAATTAAAGTAAAATTTGGTTATTTTTGATCGCGTGTTCCCCTTTCCCTATTTACTATATGTTAAAATGACCTCATTTAAAGCTGTTTCATTTAGCGTTTTGTCGTTAGGAACGCATCATAAGCGCTAAACGAGGTATTACTGAATATAAACACGCATGCGCGTACACACACATATATACATCATAGACCTATTCTTATTTACTGCTGGGATGGGGCCTCTTCGAAAACGTTCCACTTCAACTAACCCAATGCCTTTTTCTTCTAGTACATTTTTACAAATTTTCTTACGTCTCCATCTTATCTAGCCATAGGTTTTTTTTTATGTATCTAGGTTTCTAATCAATAATTTCTTTTATACATCGATGGCCTTCTATTCTTGTTATATGACTAACGCATTTCCATTTCAAAGTCCTCATTTTTACTAAATGTCTAACTTGTGCTTTCTTTTCATTTAGTTCTCTTTCTATCTGTTATTCGTAATATGCATCTTTACATACTTTTTGTGTTATTTATAGTCAATGACTTATTCCGGCTTTCAAAATTCATGTTTTACTATTAAGAGTAAGAAAAAGTAAAATGTATTGATCAAGAACTTTTCTATTTCAAAAATTTAAAAACAGGAATATTAGGCTTTATAATATAAGAATTTTTTCAAAATTGACACCATCATATTTTCATTTTTCTGTTTATTTCATCTATAAATGTTTTTTTTTTAGTATTAATAAGCTAACTCTGATATATATATAAATATATATATATATATATATATATATATATATATATATATATATATATATATATATATATATATATATATGTATATAAAACGTTTTAATTTTTTAATAAAGTTGAAAATACATTTTTTGAAAAATAATAAAAACAATATTAAATTACAACAATATATTTCACTTTTTATAATAATAATTATTTGCACTATTTGAAAATAAAATCCTTCTATTAAGGCTAATTTTTACTAAACATTTTTAAAAAGTTTTTTTTATTATTATACATTTATAATAATACACTACTGAATAAAAGTTAGCAAACTATTAATAGTGATTCTAATAAGGTACAGAATTTTATTTTTTATAGATTTTCATTCTGAACTACTGTAAAAATTGAAATACCAATAATTATATATTTTTTATAAATTCATTTTCATGTATGATAAAATGTCAATATTATTGTTATAGAATCAACTAAAGACTAATATGCACCATCAATATAAAAAAAAAATTATTTACATTTCAAAATATTTTTATTGGAACAAAAATGTGTATATCAATATTTTTTTACAATGAATAATTTATTTAATAAATTAGAAATAATTTTTAATACTTATATCTACAAAATTGTATAATAATCAAGTGAATTATAATAATACAAAATTATTTTATAATGAAAAAGATTACATATTATATCACTTATAATAAGATTTGATAGTATATATTATTAATAATGGACATTATTTCATTTATTAAAATTAAAATGCTCATATTAAAATACTAAGTTTTATGTCCTTAATTTTACCTAGTTTTTAGACTTAAAATTTAATTTTAGTGTTTAGATAATTATCGTTATCTATTATTTATTTAATTTTTTCAATGTTATATATATATATATATATATATATATATATATATATATATAATGTAAAAAAATGTTTTTTAAACAAATTAAAACTGAAATTTACATATTTTTAATTTACTGATAAATGAGAAAATCCAACTGATTTTTTAAAACTCAAAAAAGTTCCTCCTACAACATTATATGCTAGCATTGCTGCTATAAATAAAATAATGTATGCAGGAAATAGAGTTTCATAATATAACTCACACTGATTTAGAAGTGTTAAACATGATATTAACATATGTGATCCAACGACCCACACTATGCGAACAACATTTTTATTGTCAAGAGCATTGAAAAATATAATTCCCCAAAACGTATGCAATAATATAAAACATAAAGTAGTTGCAGCTGATGTTATAAAAAATACATTAGATCCTTGTTTAAGACCCATTGTTCCTGGTCCTATTGCATCTGCCATAACATTGTTTAATGAAAATGCACCACTAATTATTCCAAATCCAAGACCACTCACATATGCTAAGACGTGTTTATTTTCAGTTATTTGTGCTGTATTATCAGTAACTTTCTTTAATCCTCCTTCAGCTTTTCTCAAGACTTTGTAAATTAAATATCTAAAAAATTCTTGACATAACACTGAAAACACTACACCGAACGCCAATTCTTCTCTAAGAGGAATTATAATAAACCACAGACACGATGATATCACATGTGATAATAACCAAAAAAAACTAGCAACGATTAAGATTATAATTCGTATTGGATCTCTTGCTATTGTTAATGTGAACATTGCAAGTGGAGGACCAAATGCTAAAAATGTACAACCAAAAAATTCCAACACAGTCATTTCAAATGTCTTTGATTAATAATCAAATATTATAATAAGTATATAGACATTACTTATTAAATAATAAAGTTAAATCAATAGTTATACACAAAATATGAATTGATAACCTAACTTTGATAATTAAAATGTCAAATGTTCATGCTGATATAACAATTCATAATTTTATATATATACACATGTACTAACATTTGATGAACAAAACAATTTATGATTATATTTAATCACACCACAATAATGGAAAAGAAATACACCATATGACATTCTCAGCAATAGATTCGATATTGACCATAGATAAAATATGAAGTCATTGTATAGATGACGAACTACAAATGACAGTTATCTATAAATAATCAGCAAACCTAAACAATTTTACGCAAGCACGCACACAAGCGTATTTATTTTATTTGATGTGTGATAATATATATATATAGCTGGGTCTCTTTTTGTGCGAACTTTTTTAATGCGATTTTGAAGTTATGCGATTCATATTTTTTCTTAGTATTTTTTATGCGGATTTTTTTTTTAAGAATTCCTTTAAGCGATTATTTAATTCAACGAAAAGCTCTTCAGTTTTACGAACAAATGAAGGAACCAAAGCCATTACTTCCGTTTCTCTAACTGATAAGGAATTTTCGGCTAGCAAAAGGTGGTTAATCGGGTTTTTAAAAAGGAATGCACTGCATAACGTGAAGATTACGGGCGCGATTGCATCGGTAGATGAAGAAGCTACCAAAAATTTTCCAGAAGAGTTTGTCAAAATTATTGAAGATGGTGGATATTGTTCACACCAAGTATTTTAAATGCTTATGAAACAGGACTGTTTTGAAAAAAAAATGTCTAGTCGAACTTATATCATAAAGTCTGAGAAAAAAGCCAGTGGGTTTAAAGCAATCAAAGATCGAATAACATTGTTATTTTGTACCAAATGCATCAGAAGATCGGATGTTGAAACTTCTAATGATAAATCGATCTCTAAGACCACGCGCTCTAAAAGGCAAAGATAAAAAACAATTGCAGGTACATTGGATGGCTAATACAAATGCTTAAGTGACAACGGCAATATTTACCTACTGGTTTAATAATTACTTTTTACCAAAAGTGGAAACGTATATGAAGCAACTTTGTAATCAATTGGAAAATCATTTTCTTGTTAATGACACGAATTCTGAACGAGCTTTTAAATTCCAACGAGAGCTAAATAATTGTATGTCTGAATATCGTGAGCTTCATAAACAATTAGCAAAATCATCGTCTCAAACTTTAATCATCGATTCATACAATGTGGCCAGAAAACCATTAACACAGAACGAGATAGAAGTTGGCGCTAATTCTGTTTGCTTTTCCTCTAGTGACGAATGATTTCACACCAGCTCACAACTATTTTTAAATAGCGATGATGATTAAAATATGTATAAAAAAAAGTTAAATAAATTACACATATGTACATATTTCTTTGAATAAAATTAAATAGTTAATAAAAAAGTAAATTAAAAAAGCTTTGTTTTCTATTAATTATTTTCAGATATTTGAAATTTTTTTAGGCATTCTTTATTTCCTAATTTTTTATGCAAATTTTAGAGTAATTTCATCTTGTTGCTTTGGTTTTATGCGGTTTTTGAAAATTACGGAACGTATCCCTAATTTTTCAATGTAAGTTCAATCTTCTTTTGTGCGATTTTTTTAATACAGTTTTCTGTGGAACGTATCTACCGTATAAAAAGAGACTCAGGTGTGTGTATGTGTGTGTATATATATATATATATATATATATATATATATATATATATATATATATATTCACGTTATGCAGTGTATTCCTTTTTGAAAACCCGGTTAACCATCCTTTGCTAGCCGAAAATTCCTGATCAGTTAGAGAAGCAGAAGTAAATAGCTTGTGTTCCTTCATTTGTTCATAAAACTGAAGAGCTTTTCGTTAAATTAAATAACCGCTTAAAGGAATTCTTAAAAAAAAATACTAAGAAATATGAATAAATATTAAGAAATTAATATGCATAACTTCAAAATCGCATTAAAAAACTTCGCATAAAAATATTAAGAAGAAATATGATTCGCATAATTTCAAAATCGCATTAAAAATATTCGCAGAAAAAGAGACCCAGCTGTATATATATATATATATATATATATATATATATATATATATATATATATATATATATATATATATATATACACACACACACACACACACTCGCGCGCGCAAATAATACAAAGTGAAAATTAAAATAATAATATACTGATTTTTATGAATTTATTTTGTAATTTTTTAAATGTGTTGAAAAATTCCAGTAATTCCTCGATATACGTAGATATGTTAACACCAATGCCTCGATATACGTTGTGAAAAAAACAATTTCTTTCCTGTTTTTGATATTCGAGGAATCCCGGAAACAGAAAAATTCTGCGAACATAAATCGAAAGAAATATAACAAATTGGTTCAGTTTTAAATTATGTTACAACACAAATCGGAAAAACTAATCAAAAAGTCGTATATCAGGGATTACAGTATCAATAGTATACATTAAGTTAATCAAATAAACTTATATTCAAAACTAATATTTAAATTGCCATTTTAAAGTTACACTCATCAAATATAAAGCATTTATGTTTACTTGATTCTGAAAAATGTTAATAGTAAAATCAAATAAAGAATTGAAGAACTATTTTATTTTAAAACGCTGCAATGAAATATAGAGCCAAATTAATGAAAATAACCTACCATTTAAAAATAATCATAATATTTTCTATAGAAATGTCAATGACTTATTAATTATTAATTAATTTTAACACATTTGAAATACGATTTGACTGTTTATAGAAAAAGTATATTGTTATCTCGCGCTATATACCATACGACTTTATAAAACTGGCACAAGTATATACAGAAAATGATAATAATTATATTCTTTCATGGCAATTAATTTTAATTTTTATAACAAAAATTCATATTAAAAAAATGTATAATCATACAACTTTAACACAAATAATTCATTCCTCACTCTATATCATAAGATGTTATAAAGATGTTCTGTAATCACTTATTGCTTACTTTATTTGCAAATACATGTTTTGATAACCATCATTATCAGGAACACAAATTAAAATCTAGCATATTTTATAATGTAGCACTCTAACGATTTTGGTTTGGCAATCATCTAAAAAAACAAAACTAGAAAACATTAATGCAAATTGATCTGAAGGATCAGTTAATTACTTTTAATAATATTGTAGATTTGTACTAAATCTAAAACTGATGTTACTTTTTTAATCTATACTTTTGTTTAAGAAAATACCTATATATATATATATATATATATATATATATATATATATATATATATATATATATATATATATATATATATATATATATATATATTGTACATAATCATTGTAAATAAATGAAATTTTATATAAATGTATGTTAAATAACTCACTTGCATCAATTTTTTTATATGCATATATTCAATTAATTAATAATAATAAACTTCTGGTAATTTGATATATGTATGCGGATTTATATCACATTTCTAGTACTTTGTACGAGTACTGCTGAACGAAATTCAAGTGACTCAGATTTGACGTTATCAATTAACGAAGTCGGCAATTGATATCAAAATTAAAAACGACATATTTTCAATATGGTAAATAGTATTATGGTATTTAAGTTATATAAATATTTTACAATTATTATATAATTTTAGTCTTCTGCTAACGTCAAGGTTTGTGATATAGGTGAAGAAGTCAAAGAACACTTAAAAAAATTTCGATTTCAAAAAAATGAAACAAATGATGCATTAATTCGTAAGTTATATTTGTAACTCCCTTTTGTATTCATTAGGTAGAAAATTTCTTTTTTGTTTTCGCTTTGAAATAATTTTAAAATAGTAATTAAAAAAAGGTAAATAAACGGAATTTAAGTATGAAACTAATACATAAAAGTAAATTAAATGACTAATTAAAGTTTTATTGAAATTATGTATATATATATGCATATATATGCATACACACAAACATATACAGTGGTATGAAGTGACTAATTTTGTTGAACATATATTTCTAACACTATTATAATTTGTATTTTAATTGGAATATTAATTTGAGGTACTTGTTAATTTTTAAGTTTAAAATAGGTAAGATTAGCTGCTAAAAAAGCATAGAATTTTTTTCACAACAAAGAGCAACAAATTTACTTTGTTTAAAATAATAGGTGTATTTATATCATTTAATGAATAAAATATACTTTTAAAAAATTAAAAAAGTAAAATTAAAAGTAAGTTATAAAATAAATTGATTGTTGATGAGTTAATACTTGGCTGTATATCCATGATTTTTAATAACAGCTTCACATTGATGTTACATTGAATTTGCTAATTTCGTGCACTTTTCTTGAGGAATAGCAATCTAAGTTGATTGTACTATATGTCGCAATTCTTTTTTATTCTTAGGGTTTTTTTTTTACATCAGTCCATAAATTTTCTATAGAATTTAAATCGAGTGATTGTGTTTACCATTACATAACATTAATTTTATTTTCTTAAAACCATAAATGTCTTAATTAACCTGGACATATGTTTAGGATCACAATCTTATTGAAACATCCAGCTCAATGGCATATTTTCTTGTACTTAATATTTCTTTATACTCTTGATGTATTATTATATCTTTAATCTAAAAAATAGACTTTACGGAAATGAATTTTAACCCTAACACCACAATAGTTTAAAGTGTTCAATAATCACTTATTGTTCACTTGTTATTAATAATAATATAGTCGATAATTATATCAGCTAATGCATTTCGATGGTGATGCCATCATCGTCAGAGTCTTTCATCGTCGAAGATTTTAACAAAAAGGCTCTGACGATGATGGCGTCGCCATTGAAATGCATTAGCTGATATAATTAGACTATATAATTATAAATAATAAGTGAACAATAAGTTATTATTGAACACTTTAAATTATTATAGTGTTGGGTTTAAAATTCATTTGTGAAAAGTGAATCAGCCAGAGTTCCAAAACAACAAATAACTAAAAAAATAGGGCCTACACCATACCATAAAAAAACAGGTCCAGATCATTATGCTACCCTCTCCATATTTTATTGTTTTTACAGTGTACTGTGGTGAAAACAGAATTTTTCAGTCAACGTACATAATTACAAGATCCGTTGGGACTGAATAAATTTATTTTTAACTTATCACTTCACAATATGTTCCACCACTTTTCCATAAGCCAGCGAGTATATTCTCAAACAAATAGCAAGCTGTTGCAAACATTCTTAACTGACAGGAAAGGCATTTTTCTGGGTTTCAATATACATTCCATTCCATATTAACTTTTTTCAGTACATGAACTGTCTATATTTAGTTTTAATTCTCTCTTTATGTAAGTCGCGCTGACAAATGGATTATTTTTAATAAATTTTATTATATTGCGGTCTCCTACGCTGTTCTTTCTATTTAAGGGTATTTGTGATCATATTCTCATAATAGTCTAATGTTCTCATAATTATTTTATAAGATTTACCTTTATTCTTCAATTTTCAAATCAGTTTTCTTTGTTTATTTTGCTTAATTTTTTAAGCAAAATAAACAAAATTTATTTATTTTTTAAGCAAAATTTCTTTGTTTAACATTGTTTATTTTGCTTAATTTTTGTTACAAAAGTTCTGCTTTTTAAATAAAAATTATTTTTTTATAATAAATATATTTTACCTGAAGTATATTATTATATTTTGCCAATTATTTATTGTGAAATGTATGGAAGATTTTATTGAAATAGTTTATTGCACACGATTTCTTGACACAAGAAACGATTATACAGGAATTCCCACGAAATCCAAAGAAGTAACCTGACATCTTTATCATATTTCTTAGTATACAGGTTTGTGATATATTACAAGACATAGTGCAATTTTCTAAATGTACATCTATAGTGAAAAATTGCATATTTTCTTATAGACTTTATACCTATTTTTTTACATACCACTGTTAAACGCACACACACTTGTATGTGTAACTACAAATTAATTTTAAATATCATTTTTAGTGAAAGTTGATCGTGAAAAACAGAAAATATGCGTAGAAGATGAAATTAAGGTATTTCTATAATTGTAATAATTATTGTTTTATTTTTTTAATAATTAATAGAAATTGAAAATATAATTTAAATAAAAAATGTATTTAGTTTAAAATAATGTCATTTTTGAAAATTAAAATAATTATTTTCTTTAGAATGTCCAGATTGATGAATTACAAGAAATACTTCCTGGTCATCAACCAAGGTATATTATTTATAGTTACCGTATGGAGCACGATGATGGTCGTATTTCATACCCAATGTGTTTCATTTATTATACTCCGAGAGATAGTCAGGTAGAATTACAAATAATGTACGCTGGGACAAAACTTGCATTACAGAAAGAAGTAGGTTTAACCAGAGTATATGAAATCCGTGAACTAGATGAATTAACTGAAGAATGGTTAGTTGAGAAATTGAGCAAGTAATATATTTATATATAATTTTGTATGAGAACAATTTGTAAAAGTATTTTTTCATTGTGTAGTATAAGGAAAAAATCTGTGATTTGTATTATACAGATTACAACTATAATAAATATTTTTTTTTACTTTTTTTTATATATATATATATATATATATATATATATATATATATATATATATATATATATATATACATATACATACATATTAGTTTTTTCTATTTAAATGGAAAAAATACAAATTCTTCAATTTTGGTACAATAATTTCATATAAATTGATAATATAATGCAATTTTTTATATATTTATAAGATATTTAAAATATAGTTATACTAAGAATCATCCATATTTTGTAAGAAACTTATCAAATTTTGAATAAACCAATGTGTTTAATTTAGACTCATGTTTAAATATAATTACAATACAGGTATATAGTGTGATTAATAAGTGTATGTGGTATTTAAAATACCATAATTTTGTTGTTTTTTTTTTGTTCTATGAGTAAAATTTAAATGTTCATTTCTTAGTTCTAACAAATTAATATAAAGTAATTAATCAGTATTGATTTTGTTAAAATCAAATATTTTAATATTTACAAATAATTTTGTCTACAAATATTATTTTTATTATATATTATAATTTGCTAATTTGTATATAATAAATGTTTTTACTTTAAAAAACCATACTGAATTTTTAAAATTATTTTTAAAAAATTTCATTATTTTTTATTTATGGTACAACATATATACACTACATATATTCCCCCCCTCTTTTTTTAATGTACAAAAACATTATTTATAAGTAATTCTAAACTAATACATTATAATGACAATAAAATGTGATTGAACTTATTTTTATTTGATATCATCTACAAATTTATGTAACTGCCATATTTTATAAATTTTTGATAATTATACTTATTTAAAAGATCTTGAAGTATTAATTTTCTCTAAGTATTGTTATATTCAAATGACCATATAAAATATGTAACATTAGAAATAAGTATTAGTCTAAAGTAGTGCCAAAACTATATAATAAAAAAGATCAAGCTTTATGTATTGTTTTAATTAATTCAAAACAATTTACAAACATTTTATAATTTCAAGAAATATTAAAATCTATGTATTTGTACTTCAGTATAAAATCCCTTTATTAATAACTTTTTAAAAAATGCATTTGTTTTACATTAATTGGGTATGTTTATATATATATATATATATATATATATATATATATATATATATATATATATATATATATATGACAAAATAAATACAAGTATTTTTTATAATTTTTAATAGATGTAAATCATAATTGATAAATGTATAATAATATAGGTCATCCAAATACGACACCTACATTTGTTTTATTAAAAATAAATTTAAAAAAAACAATACACATTTCCCTATACACATTTACAAATAATTTTGTCTACAAATATTATTATTTTTATTATATATTATAATTTGCTAATTTGTATATAATAAATGTTTTTACTTTAAAAAACCATACTGAATTTTTAAAATTATTTTTAAAAAATTTCATTATTTTTTATTTATGGTACATACATATACACACTACATATATTCCCCTCCCCCTTTTTTAATGTACAAAAACATTATTTATAAGTAATTTTAAACTAATACATTATAATGACAATAAAATGTGATTGAACTTATTTTTATTTGATATCATCTACAAATTTATGTAACTGCCATATTTTATAAATTTTTGATAATTATACTTATTTAAAAGATCTTTTTAATAAAACAAATCTAGGCATCACATTTAAATGACCCTATATAAATGGAATACTTTAGTGTATAAAAAAATTTAGTGTCAGAATTTGTGTATTAATAATTTTATATTATTTAAAGATATATAATATTAGGTGGTTATTATTTACAAATAAAAATGTTAGTAATTCATTGTTTTTAATAAAAAAATATTTAAATATTGTATATTTGAATAAGTGTATTTGAAACTTAAGTATTCACGATAATTTGTTTGTGTACCATTAATAAAATATTTGTATATGAAAATGTAATAGAAAAATTGTTTACTATTTTTAGTGCATTTATGAGTTAATTTAATTTTTTATAATTTGTTAAAATGAAAGCATGTTTTCTTTTTGATGTAAAAATACAAGAATAGCAATTAAAAATTAAAATTTTAATTTATAATTTGAGTTATAATCTATAAATAAATAATGAACAATTTATTTTGTTATCAAACATCTCAAATTTAAAAGATTAACTATTGGTAAAAAGGAATCAACAATCATTATAATAAATAACAAAATTCAGTGATAAATGTTCAGAAGTTTATTACTTTTGAAATTTAGTGAATTTTAAATATTTTTTTACTTTGTCTGTTGTGTGGGTATATTTAAAAATATGTGTATATATATATATATATATATATATATATATATATATATATATATGTGCATATTATTAAATATACCCATAATCTTCACGTTGCCAATAGCATTAACGGAGACGGTGTCCTTGTTGTAATTAACGTTTTTTGTATTTAGTTAATGTTTCAATTAGTCCGGTTTCAAATGGTCCGGCAATCAGTGGAACCGATTAGCCACGCTAAGTATATACGCGAGGTATTCCTATAATTGTATTTTTTAAAAGTATAACTTTCAGTAATATAATTACTGTTAAAATCTGTACTAACTTTGATTAAGTTTAAGTTAAAATTTGTACTAACTTTTATTAAGTAAAATACAGTAATACCTCGATTAATCCGGTTTCACTATAGTCCAGTTGAAATTTACCAAAAAAAATTTGTTACTTGAAAAAATGCCAAAAAATTAATATATGAAATTATTTTTACATGCAAATTTTCAAGTTTCCTCTTTATTATGAAAACAAAAAAGAAAACCGAAATCGTATATGCACATTATGCGTAACGCATGCGCAGTTCTAGTTTCGTGGTCTTTTTTTTTTTATTAGTTTTCAATTCGTAACTAGAATAAAGTCGATTTGTTGATAATTCAATTTTAATAACCTATTTGAAAATGAATGTATAAACCCCTGATTTTGTTTTACTGATACATATAAACATTTGAATATATTACCCTCGTTTTATTTACTAAAAAACAGGAAAAAAATTGTTTGGAATCAATTAACACGTTCGCGGACATGAATGCTATAGCATTCATTTTCATTGTGATGCAGAATGACATGAATGCTATAGCATTCAAATTTTAAAGCAAATTATTATTCATTTAATTTTATATAACCTTAATTTTTTGTAATTATTACGGATTTCAAAGAAATGATTAACTGATTCATTGAGTATTTTCATATTATTTTATCTTTGTGTATTTAAAAGTTTGCGTAAACAGGTATCTTATATAAATTAGAAGTGTAATACTTGACGTGAATGCTATAGCATCTGTATTTTGTAGACTTCTGTAGACGAAAGAGAGCAGACTGATTGTACATTATTATTCTGAGAATTTCTGTTATCTGCTACAGTGCGATATTGACATCAAAGCGAAAATATCTGTTTTTTAGATTATTGTATACATTTCTTGAAGAACAATGAATTCAGAGAAGCGTAAGCAAATTTTAAGATTGTTCGATGATTCTGATTCAGATAAAGATATCAGTGAGTGTATTACTCAAATAATTAAAAGTGAAAACAGTGAATCAGATGGAGATCCTTGCGATAGAAATAGACACTTTAGTCAAAATTCAAGGCAGAATACTCCTAATATATTTTTGACAAACAATATGAGTTTATCAACATCTTCTGATTCAGAGGATACTAACAATATCAATATTTCAAATGAGATAGATGAGACAAGTGCGTTGTGGAATGAAGATACTGCAGAAATACCGGACTTTCACTTTGATTCGTCTTCAACGGGTGTAGCTAATGATGTTAAAAACTGTAAAACTCCGAGAGAGATTTTTGATAAAATTTGGTCTAGGGAAATAATGGATTTAATTGTTAGCTGTACAAATGAATATGGAAACAAGTTATTGTCACTAACGCGTCCGCATATGAGAAATTGTCGGATACAGAGCTTCAACGAAACAGATGTTGATGAAATGAGGATATTCTTTGGCCTTTGTTTATTGCAATCACAAATAAAGACACCAGAAATTCGTTCAAACTTTTCGAACAATCCATTATATTACCACCCAATTTTCGGGGCATCTATGACAGGGCGCAGGTTTGAACAGCTATTGCGTTGTTTGAATTGTGAATCCGTACCAAAAAATGACAAACTAACTAAGATTTCCACCCTTCTGAAGCTTGTGAATAGTTCATTTCAAAGTTCATATAAACCTGGGAAAAATTTGTCGTTAGATGAATCGACGATGCTTCATCGTGGAGGATTAAGTTTTCGGCAATTTATGAAATCAAAAAAAAATAAGTATGGGATTAAATTCTACAAGCTTTGTACACACGATGGCTATGCTCTCAATCTAGATATATATGAAGCTAAAGTATCAAATGAGCCGTCTTCATTACCTGTAGTGGATTCTCTAGTTATGAAAGTAATGGCACCGTATTTATCAAAGGGCCATTCATTATACATGGACAACTACTATAATAGTGTCGGACTGAGTAATTTATTATTTAGTTTTAAAACTCATACCACTGGAATTTTACGTACCAATCGCAAAAGAAATCCAAAAATGGTAATGCAACAAAAATTGAAGAGAGGAGAACATATATGGAGAAGACAGGGAAACGTGTACGTTAGTAAGTGGAAAGACAAACAGGATGTGCTTTGTATTACAACGGAAAATCATCCCAAAATAGTCGATGTACAGAATAAATATGGTATTTCAAAAAAAAGGCCGATAGAGATTGCTAACTACAATGCAAATATGTGTGGCATAGACAGGTGTGATCAAATTATATCATATTATTCCTCACCTAAAAAATCTATTCGTTGGTACAAAAGGGTACTGTTCCATCTACTAGATATTTCTGTATGGAATTCTTATTATATTTATAAGAAGATAAAGGATACAGATTCTGGTTTTCTCGATTTTAGAGACAATCTAATAAATACGCTTTTAAAAATACCAGAGCATTCAAATGGACGTGATTTCGTGCCCGATAATGGCAACTCACAAACGCATGTTAGATACACTCCGACGACAACAGTGCTTCAAGATGCACACTATCAGGAAAAAATTCCAGCACCACCAAATTATAAACGTAAAACATATTTCCTAAAATGCAAATACTGTTATAGGCAGAAAGTAATCAAATTCACATCATTCCGATGTCAGGACTGTACAAATAAGCCTCCATTGTGTCCTGGACAGTGCTTCCAACAATGGCATTTACTTCCTGTAGATCCCAATAATTAACAGTCGAACACGGAGTCTTAAAAACATTCAATTCGAATAATGAACCGATATGTTTAGTTTTTTTTTTATATATATATTTTATAAACTTATTAATTTTATTTTTTTATATGTTGAAGAATAAAGATCTAATGTTGAATAAATAATGTAGTGAAACTATAAATAAATATCATTATTAAAACTCATGTATTCTATGAATAAATACTGTAGCATTCACGTCATCCTGGTTGAAAAATTTAATCTGTATCGAAGTGGATGCTATAACATTCATTGTATATAACTGTTAAAATGTAATATTCTAACTACTCTTACAAAATGTGTTTAATCAAATTTCGGATATAATAATTTAAAAAAAAATCGCCTATAATTTGCAGCTCATTGAAATTTTTACTGTCCGCGAACGTGTTAATGTTTCGATTAGTCCTGTTTCAAATAGTCCGGCTAATCCACTAGCGACGTAAATCCGACTGGTGACGAGTGTTAATGCCATGAAAGTACTAGTCGTTCGTATTAGGCCACGGCCTATTTTTAA
The DNA here is from genome assembly GCA_029203775.1 of Neoneuromus ignobilis. Lineage (NCBI taxonomy): Eukaryota > Metazoa > Arthropoda > Insecta > Megaloptera > Corydalidae > Neoneuromus > Neoneuromus ignobilis. The sequence continues at coordinate 30,358,257 of CP092090.1, forward strand.
TGCCGTTTTTTAAGCAAGAGGAAGAAATTTCCAATTTGTTTTAGCAAAAGTTTGAATTTCAGAGCATAAAATGTTGCGTTTTTGTATTATCGAGTTATTATTTAGCGATTGTATTCGTTTTAAAATAAATTTACTTGATATTTTTAAATATGGTGTTCGGTTGAAAAAAAGGGAACTGTAAAATTGTATTAAAATATAGTTTTACTATCGTTTCATTATATATACTATAGAGGTCTCGTACAACAGTATCTTTTGCGGAGTCGAAGGTATCCTTTTTTAATCTGTCAACACAATAAGTACCACAGCCATGTGTTTTTTAGACCGATGATTAAAAACACATGCCCAGGTACTTATTCTGTTGACAGATTAAGGATATCCTCGACTCTGTAATGGGGTACATTCGTCGATATTTTACGGATAAAGCAAGTGCACGGATGATGAAAACATGCCCAGGTACTTATTCTGTTGACAGATTAAGGTTATCCTCGACTCTGCAATGGCGTACACTCGTCAATATTTCCGAATAAAGTAAGTGCCCGTTGACAGTTTAAAAACACATGTCTGTTTATCAAAACAAACAGCATGGAATGATACCGGCGATACTGATTATAAATACGCTGAATCGGGGAGAAAGAAGACAATGTAAAAGATATTGCTGTACAAGATCTTTATATTTTTCGAGTTTTTTAATTTGTATTATTAAAATGGTTCGATGGGGCGATGAGAAAACTTTAAAATTTATTATTGCATACCGTAACAATGAGTGTTTGTGGAATGTACTTTCCCCACTTTACAAAAATAAAATTGCAAGGGAAACTGCGTACCAAAATATAAAAGAAGAGATGAACGAAGAGAACATGACTCTAAAAGGTGTTCGATCAAAAATTCAAATTTTACGATCGACTTATAATGTCGAATTGAAAAAAATTCAAAATTCAAAACGATCCGGAGCCGATGCATCATCGGTATATAAACCAGCTCTCTTATGGTTTAACGAGATGGACTCGTTTCTTCGAAACTGCATAGAATATCGTCAGACGACGAGTACCGAAATAGTAAGTAATTTTCAATTATTTAAAATGTTATTTATTTTTGCAAAAACTTGTCACTAATTTCTTCTGTGTACTGAAACGACCGAAATGACAAAAACTACAATGTATTGTTATCGTATAGGTATTTATTATTTATTGTATGTATTATTTTATATTATTAATAAATCATCCTATCTTGTAGTATGTAGATCGTGTGCTCGAAAAAATTCAACGGTTACTGACGACAATCGATCATCCCCAGCCCGAACGTATCGAAAGTGAATTCGATATGTTTGGGCGGTATATTGCAGCGCAATTGAAAGATTTGCCATACAGAATTGCAGTAAACATGCAATGCCAAATCTTTGTAATGCTAGCAAACGCTAGAATAAATGCCCGAATATAAATTATTTGAATAATAAATTGTATGTTTTTTTTTTTTATTACTACTCCCTCCACACAGTGGTGTTGACGATGAATGAGAGAGTCTAAAATATATGTAAACTGATACCTTCATAAAGTCCTTTAAAGCTGTAGATATAGCAGCACATACTTCCGGAACAAATTTCGATATTGTCGATTTTCCGACTCTATATAATGCTTCCAGAGATGTATACGAATCGCCGGTGGACAAAAATCTTAAGGTAATTTCCAATTTTGTTTTGGCTGGAATAGCATCTCTCATCCGAGTGTCATGTTTCTTTATATGTGGTTCAATCTTGCACAAAAGTTCATCAAATTTTATAATAAGTAGATTTATTTTAATAACATTGCAAAAGCACTATTCTATTACTACAGCAGTATAAAAATAATTTCTTTCAATTTTGAAGTCAAATTATTGTTTAAATAGTTAATGATATATTTTTATTAACTTGAATATGAATCATTCAGTCCCAACATCATAAAATTGTATGTGTTAATAACCATTTTATTCATTTAGAAATAAATGTACATTTTATGGTTATGTCATCAACTCTAAGTGAGTAAAATTAACAATAAGTGATTATTGAATACTTTTATAAAAAAAATGGTGATATTAGAGTGATAATTCATTTGTGTTAAAGTGAACTGTCACAGTATTTTAACAAATAGGAACTTTTATCTTCAATGCAAATAAATCACTTATCTCAAAACAGATTTTATGAGTGTTTACTTCTATACATGCTATCATTTTGAAAGCATTGGATTATAAAGTTTAAAGTGTTCTAAATATAATTTTCTTACATATTTGCTCACTTTTAGCTATCTTCATTCATACATCTCTAACGATTTTTTTCTTTGTATATTATATACATCACTTTTAAGTTCAGATATTTTAAAAACAGGGTTTGTCTTCTGACAATATTATACCTACTTATAATGTGTTTTGTCTTTTCTACCTATATAACTGTGTGTGTAAAAGTGCAATAAACAAAGAAGAAAAGGCTTCTAGTTAGAGATATGTTAAATGAAGATAACTAAGGGTTACTAGATTTATAAGGAAGTTACAATTAAAAATGTTTTAATTTTATAATACATAGCTGATGATATAGCAATCAAAATGCACATTAGCAAATAAAATAAACAATAAGTGATAGCTGAATAATCATAAATCTTCATAGTTTGAATGAATCACATATTGTCACTCATGAGTTAATGCAATATTAAAACAAAGAGTGATTATTATTTTCAATAAATTGATAAATTTAAAAATAAAAACATTTCAATTAACAGTGAGCAACTCATTTTTCTAGAATTTCGACTTCAGTTGTGTCTTCTGACATGAAAATATTCAGAACTCTTGTAAGAGTAATAGTACACATATATTAAAGTTTTTATTTCAATTTTCAGACCAATTTATAAATAAATAAGTGTTCACTTTAGAAAACAATTCAAATTATGAAATAAATATTTTGTATTTATTTTATATTTAAATAAAATTACATATGCTAATATGTACATGATTAATATAAATATTTATATGCATATATGTGTATACATGCAAGAAAACAATGAAAATGTATAATCATAGCAAGAACAGGTAGAAGTTGAGTAAATATGAAAATAAGTAGGAGTTACAATACAATTTTTTTAAAAAAAAAAGTAATGGATGATACATTTTATATAACGACTTATATATATATATATATATATATATATATATATATATATATATATATATATATATATAGTTATACTTTATTGTTGAATTATCCTTTATCTCAAAATATTTACTTTTATTAAATCGAAAATTATTTTTATTTATTTAATTATTATATATGTTTAATCCATTTTTTATAATAGATTATTATATTGTCTGAAAGTCCAAATGCTAATTTTTTCATAGAAGACTTGTTATACAGCTGAATGATTTTTATGTAGAAATTAATGATGTTATCATTCTAAAATAAAATTTATAAGTATATATGTATATATATAATAATAATACATTTATTAATGTAACATTCATTTTTATATTTAAATATATTTCAATTCTTAACTAATTTCATAAATATTTCTCTCTGAACTGAATATTTTTATAAACTTTATTTTCACTTACCCATAAAGATAGTAGAAAAATGATAAAAGATAAAATGCTAATTTAACCCAACCTTCTCGCTGACATCGACTTAGCACATCTGCATTCATTATACTAGTTGGATCATATAAACCAGGTCCAGTCATAACAGGTCTAGTACGATATCGATTTATATGATATGCTAGTAGTGGAATATTTAAACAAAGTGATAGCCATTCTCCCGAAATTAAGAAGAGTATATTAAATATTAAGTGTAACAAATACTCCGGCAGAACTAACTGAAAAAGATATGTGTATATATAACCTTAAAAATACTTTCGTTATTTTATCAAAAAATTTAACATACTTAACATAAAATATAGTATATTAAGTTTGCCTTACCGGATTCATACTATTACATTGATCAATTGGATTTTTATAATCTGTTTTTAATTCATCAATGGCTATGACATGAAATATTGCAAAAAATATTAAAAAAGCATCTGCGATTAACGCAATTATATATGAAAGTGCTGGAATATTAAACGCCATGATAAATATTAATGATAAAATGAAATTATTACATAGAAAATCACATAAATCACAGCTTTACAATTAAATCATCCACTTATTCATATATCTAATTACTTTCTAAAGTTGGTATTATACTTCATTGTAGTTTATTCTAATTTGTGAACTTATTTACGGTGTACAAGTATTTTTTTTTTTTTACAATTGGACATTCATTATATTTAAGCAATTTTGTCACAATTGTAAAACAAATAACACGTTTTGATTTGTATCTTGTATACAATGTAAACATTTTAATTTGTGCTATTCACCACTATTTATCGTGTAAAAATAGAATTTTAGATTAAAATATCACTTCTTGCTACTTTGTTTTAGAAATGTGGTGAATTCACTTTCCACACAAATGAATTAATTCAATATCACAAGATAATAACAAAGTATTCATTAATTATTTATTGTATTTTCTTTATATATATATATATATATATATATATATATATATATATATATATATATATATATGTATACATACATATATATATACGAGCGTCGTTTGATAAGTATGGTAAAAAAGAAAAACTAAATTGAAAAATTTAATTAAATTAAACAATAAATTTACCACACTTATAAAACGACCTTCTTATATAGATGTACACACACACACACACACAATTGAGTACAATACAAATTTATTGATATAATAAAATTATACAAGAGAGAAGTACATAAGTCATAATACAGTTTAGATTACTATTAAAATAAATTATTGTATATATGAATTGAGACATTTTTAAGCTTTTAAATTTTAATTTTTATATAGCTTAAAAATATGTCTCAATTCTTAGTACAATATTGAGACATTTTTAAGGTATATATATTCATATATATAATATATATATATATATATATATATATATATATATATATATATATATATACATATATATATATATATATATATATATATATATATATATATATATATATATATATATGTATGTATGTATATATATATAATATATATATACACGATCATCCAAATGTGATGCCTAGATTTGTGTTTTATTAAAAAGAAACTACACGTTTATTTTAATGAAACAAATCTAGGCATCACATTTGGGTGATCTATTTACGAGGGTCGTTTGATAAGTATGGTAAAAAAGTAAGAAAAACTAAATTGAAAAATTTAATTAAATTAAACAATAAATAAATTTACCATACTTATCAAAGGGCCCTCAGATTATATAGTCTTATTTTCATAATTTTATATTTATCTAAACATTTAAATTTTTAAAATAAATTCATTATCTTTGAGATAATTGTGATTTAACTATTCTTCCGATGTAATTTAAAGCGGCAAATGTTTTATTGGGTGAAAGTCTTTGTCGTAATAAATAGTAGCTAATAATTCTAAATAAAAGAAAACATATTAAAAGAGCAGTTATGTCAACCCAGTAAACAACATTTTCCATTCCCATTATAGACATCAATTGTTTGGCATTTCTAAATTGACAGAATTCTTCTTCTTGAGGACAAGGCATATCTGGCCGATTTCCACCATACATGGCAATAACAATACCTTCTAATCCATAACGCAAGAAACTCAAAGACATTGCAGCTCGAATATGAACTGGAATATTTTCACTTCCTGTACCTAATCCATATACAGCCAGTAACATTAAAGGTACAGACATTGCTGGACCAACAAACATACCGTTCTAAAAAATAATTTTAAAAAATATATAAGCAAAAAATTATAAATAAGTTAAATAATAATAAAAATAACATTTTTAAGTACACTTTTAATACATACAATAATGTTTAACTGAGAAGATATAACAAGTCCAAAACTTTCAGAAATCAAAGCAATTAGGATACAAACTATGTAAAACATTGCAATCCTTTCTAATTCGAGTGGTTGATCTGTTATAATGTAAACCATGAATATATAAATTGAACCTAAGATAATTTGAGCTGGTAATGTTGATATTGTCATTGCACAAAAATATGCATTTAAATTATACCATCTATTAAAATGTTCTCTTTTTAATAACTGAACTTCAGTAGGGACTAAAATTAAATAAAAAATGTAATTTATGTGTGTATACACATATATATATATATATATATATATATATATATATATATATATATATATATATATATAAATGTGTATGTATGTAATTTGTATGTATAATACAATTTTATAAGAATATATTTATATTTTATATTATTAAGAGTTATAATAATATGCAAAATTAATATAAAATTGTTATTTTATAAATTTATAAAAGTATATATTTTTTATTAAGAAACATAGAGTTCATGCACAAGTATTTATGTGTACACTTACAATATAATAACACAGGTAACATAGGTACATATAAGAAGACAATGAGGCATGTGAAACAGAATCCAAAGTTGAATAAAGTTTTTGATCCATCATTACCCATTCTCCAAAATAAAGATCCAATTATAAATCCAAGAAATATATACATTCCAGCTTTAAGTAATAAATAGTTCTAAAAATAAGTATCTTAAATATATTATTTATTTAATTAATAATATGTAATTATATAAACTTTTAAAGAAATAGCCATTTATTTTTACACAATTTAACAATGAAATATTTTATTGATTTAAGTCAATATAATACCTGGTCTTCTTTAAATAAGTGACAATAAAAATGAATTTAGTATTATTTAAATATACGAGGGTCGTTTGATAAGTATGGTAAATTTATTTATTGTTTAATTTAATGAATTAATTAATGCAATTAAATTTTTTTTCTTACTTTTTCCTACTTTTTTACCATACTTATCAAACGACACTCGTAAGTGTGCGTGTGTATATAAATTATATATATATATATATAAATGCAAACAGATATATGTATAACAAATCTAATTTTTTTTAAATAATATATTTTATTAATAATATCAAGTTTTTAATAGCCTAATATTATTCTAATATCCAAACTAAGAAATAATACACTTATATAATTATATATCATGTTATTAATTATTTATTATTTATATATATATATATATATATATATATATATATATATATATATATATATATATATATATATATATAATTAAACATACTGAGTCTCTCCACATCTGAAGTAATTTTCTATATAAAAGTATTTGGAATTGTCTCCAACTGGAAGTAACATTTTGTTCTTTTTCTTGAATATAGTCTTTTGTGAGAGATAAATTTATGTCTGAAGTTACTTGACTTTGAAAATGTTCAGATTGATTAGAAATATCATTATTGTCTACATTACAATTTGGTTTCCATTTTAAACATTTTCCATTGTCCATTGCAGTTACCATTTTATCAATAAAATCTCCATATTCTCCACTTGACACTTCGATAACTATAAACAGTTAGTTGATTTATTGTGTGTGTGTATGTATGTATGTATGTTTGCACGCATTATATATATATATATATATATATATATATATATATACACATACACATATATACAATTGTATATTACCAAAGTCAGCTGGATTGTAATGTGTAGGGCAATCTAATCCTATATAAGACATAAAAGGTACTATATCTTTTCCTAAGCCTTGAAAAACACATTGTCCAGTAGCAATAACATACACGTGATCAAATTGTTCAAAAAGTCGAGCACTTGGGGTGTGGATAGAGCAAATAACTGTACGACCTCCTTGAGCAAGTAATTTTAAAAGTGATATGCATTGAGAACTTGACAAATCATCTAACCCACTAAAAAAAGGATCATATTTATTACAATTTAAAATAATTTTTCTTAATAATAATCTAAATATGTATATTAGATGTTTTATAAAAAATTCTTACCTGGTTGGTTCATCTAAAAATATTACTGGGGGATTATTAACTAATTCTAAAGCAATAGAAAGTCTTTTCTTTTCACCTCCTGATAATTTGTTTGTAGTAGTGTTTTTTACTTTAGATAATCTTAGCATATCGAGTATTTCATCTGACTATAAAGAGTAAAAATGTGTGTTAAATACATTTTCCTATAAAATGCTTGTTGATTAAATTCATAATTCTAGAAACTTTATTAATTGAGAAACATCATAATTTATATATACATACAAATTTATATTATATTTATTTTTATAATTTTGTAATTGTTGTACATATTATAATTTCATGTTAATAATAGGTATATTGTTTTTTAACTATAATTATAATTTAGATTTTTACTATTCATGTATGAATATATACCATTAATGTTTAATATATATATATATATATATATATATATATATATTTAAATTATTATGACGCTAAATAAGTTATATAGTATATATATAGTACCGCAACAAAGTCTGCGCACACCCATTCTATCTTTATTAATATCGCCTATAACATAAAAACACTATTGTTGGTAACAAAGTAACTATTTTTTATTTTTCCTAAAAAGTCTTAAAAATTAAAAAACATCAACAAAACACTTTTTAAATATCAATAAAGTAAAGAAAAACAACAAAACAAACGAAATTTTAAAAAAATATGTGAAAAAAAGTCTATGCACACATAATTAAAAATTTTAAAAAACAACTTAAAATGTTATTTTCAGTATGATATTGGGTAACCTTTGCATTTTAAAACTTCTTCCAATTTTTTTTTCATAAATTGCATTAATCTTTCAGTTTATTCAGAACTAATTTTGGCCCATTTTTCGATGATGGTAATTTTTGACATTTTCGAATTTTGTGCTAAAGCAAATTCCATAAATGTTCAATGAAATTTAAGTCAAGAGATTGTGGGAGCATATGCAAGTGCTTTGAAACATTATAGAGTACCCAAAGCTTGTCAATTTTGGTCGTATGTTTGTGATAATTGTCTTGGAAATAAAATTTACGGCCTAATCCGATTTTTCCCACATTTTCTTTTAAATTCCGCTTTAAAATATCGAAATAGTTGAATTTATTTATTATTGACTATAAATTCGATATTACAACGCCGCTACTTAACATACACACCTATAATATCATCCGACCACCACCATGTTTTACGGTGAGATACAGATTTGTCCTATCTAAGGCTATATTAGATGCTTATTTTGTTTAATTCTGTTCACTCTTGAAATGAACGGTTTCTGTCTTGCAATCAGACTACGGTATCCAGCAATTATTAGAGTTTTCCTTATCGTATCATCATTTTTTTTTTTTTATTAAATTGTACATGGACACTTTCAGCAATTACAAAAGTGGATAATCGTGGATTAGTCTTAACTGTATTTATGATATAACGTTTTTCCCTTTCAGATAACTTTAAACGGCGGCCACAACGGAGCTTTGATGTTATGAAATCGGTTGTTTTAATAATTTTTTTCATTCTATAAATTGATGAATGCTATCTTCCTAAAATTGTTTTAATATTTTGGTAGCTATTTTCTTCTCATAATTTTATAATTATTTTTCGCTCTGATATACTTATTTTCTTCTTTTTAAAATTACACATTTTATTTTCCATGATATTCATTTGTATTACCTGTTTGATAAAAACTAAAATTAAGAATAACAATCTGCATTGCATTTTCAACAATCACATAGCCAATTGTAATGCTGAAATTAAAAATTCTAAGGATAATAAACGATAAACGCAACTAACTGTGCGTAGACTTTTTTTCACGTAATTTTTTAAAATTTCGTTTGTTTTGTTGTTTTTCTTTACTTTATTGATATTTAAAAAGTGTTTTGTTGATGTTTTTTTAATTTTTAAGACTTTGTAGGAAAAATAAAAAATAGTTACTTTGTTATCAACAATAGTGTTTTTATGTTATAAGCGATATTAATAAAGATATAATGGATGTGCGCAGACTTTGTTGCGGAACTGTATGTATATATATATATATATATATATATATATATATATATATATATATATGTATGTATATATATATATATATATATATATATATATATATATATATATATATATATATATATATATATATATATATATATATATATATATATATATATATATATGTATATATATATAACAATCATCATCATAATAGCACATCATTGGATGAAGGTAAATGAGACAGAAGGATTTACACATACATTTACTTGCTTACTATTACTGTCCTTTTAGTCTCATTTGGGTCTCCTTTATATGTACATATAACTGACTGATGGTGTAATAGTTAGTCTCACTGCCTGCCATATGGGAAAATGTGTTCAATTCCTGATCAGAGATATAGGACAAACAAAGCTCGTTAACCTTAGTGAAGGTAACTTGCTTAAGAAAGTAAACCCTGAATAAAAATCTTCATCAAACTGCTTGGTCAGCATGGTGAGAATGGTACTTGAGATGTTCTATCAGTAATGAACTGATATGATACAATATATACACTAGGCAGAAAAAGTCTGCATACACCTATCAATACGGATATATTTCTCAATAAAAGAAGCTTATTAATGTAAATTTGAAAGCAAACATATTTTTTTATTAATTCTATAAACTATCAACTCTTTATACATGGCAATTCAAAACATTTTAACTTTATAGTAAATACACTAAAAAATAAAAAACACAAAATTTCATACAAATTGAGCACAAAAAGTCTGCGTACAGTAAATGAAAATCAAAAATAATATAAAGTAAAATAAACTTTCAAGTGAGTTAGTAACTGGTTGAATAGCATTTTCTTTTAAGAACCTCCTATAACCGTTTTAGCATGGAATATACTATTTTTGTGGTTTCTTTAACACTAATCTTATTCCACTCTTCTTCTATAACTTTCTTTAACATTTCCTTTACAGTTATGCCATGTTAACGAATTAACGTTTGAGAAAATGTTACATATGTTCTATAGCAGGGGTGGTCAAGACGTCGACCGCAAGACCTCTGGAAGTCGTCCGCTAAGCTGATATGAATATTGACAAATTATAATGATAAATTCATATTTCAATGCCTTTTTTGGTTCAACATATTTATGGGAATCATCATTTTCCTGCATGAATGCGATAAAAACTAAACATAGGTCACAATTATCGGATCTACATTTGGAATCGTTGTTTTCTCTATATTTTCTGTTTAAAAAAATTCAGGATCAGTTCTAGAAAATAATTATTTGTAGGTAATTTATTAGTAGGCATTGGAAAATGTCCTCGCCAGTTCGTGTCTTATAGAAAAAAGTCACCAATTCGTAAGTACATTCTAAAAAAATGTAGTCGCCCTCAGGTACACTTTCACCAAAAAAGTCGTCTCCAACGTCTAAAAGTTTGGCCACTCCTGTTCTATAGGATTTAGGTCAAGAAATTGGGGAGATGCATGCAACTGTTTTGGAACGTTATATAATATCTATAGCTTAACAACTTCTGCCGTGTGCGGCAGATCATTGTCATGCAAACAATTATAATCGGGACCTAGACTTTATTTTTCAGCACTTTGCTTTATATTTCGTTTTAAAATATTTAAGTAAGCATATTTATCCATCGTGGATTCTAAAAACTCATTTGCCCCACACCCTTACTTGTTATACACCCCTATACCATTACTCTACCACCACCGAATTTCACAGTAGGAGCAAGTTTTTTTATTCAGTAATGCACATACAATTTTGAGTCCTTTTATTCCAAAAATGCAATATTTGCTCTCGTTTGAGAAAATAATGTTTTCCCAAAACCGGATTAGTTTATTAACCTATTCATTGGCATATGCAATCCGTTTTTATCTATTGATACGTGAAATAAGTGATTTCTTACGTGCAACACGTTCATGATACCCAATCTTTTTATTATTTTTCGCACAATATCAGCACAGATTTGTTTTTTAAATAATACTTTAATATCTTTTGCAATTTGAGGTATAGTTATTTGGGAATTTTCTTTTATTAAAGCTACAATATTACGTCTTTATCTAAATGTTAACTTCGATGGCTGACCAGGAAGCGGTTTCAAATGTAGATTTAAAATTGATTATTACCTTATGAATGAAAGAATGTTGTCTTCCAACACCCTTTTCTATTTAACGAAAACTTTTTACTTCTTTTCCTTACTTTAAAATAATTTTACATTCACTAACAGAAATTTCCTTTTTTTGAATTCCATCTTATTTATTTTTTGCAAAAAACTACTATTAGTTATTAAAAGTAATATTTTAGCGTTTCAATTCCAACATACGAACTGGGACATAAAACTGTGATAATTTTAAAACAATAATAAGTGCAAATATTGCAAAAAAGTCGATGATTTACCGTTTAATAAAATGTGTACGAAGACTTTTTCTGCTCAATTTGTATGGACTCTTGTTTTTTATTATTTAGTTTATTTGTAAAATTAAAATGTCTTGATTTATCATATAAATAATTAATAGCTTATAGAATTAATAAAAAAATATGTTTGTTTTCAAATTTACATTATTAAGTTTCTTTTATTAAGAAATATATCGGTATTGATAGGTGTACTCAGACTTTTTCGAGCAAGTGTATATATATAAGTATATATATACACTGATGCACATAAGTCATGGCACACATGAGTAACTTAAACAATTTATTGACATAATTCAATGAAGTCGTTAAATTAAAAAAAATTATTTAATTGAAAATAAATATAATATTCATTAAATAATATTCATTATATTTAATTTCAATTAATTTTTTTTAATTTAACGACTTCATTGAATTATGTCAATAAATTGTTTAAGTTACTCATGTGTGCCATGATTTATGTGCGTCTGTGTGTGTATGTATATATATATATATATATATATATATATATATATATATATATATATATATATATATATATATATATATATATATATATATATATATATATATATATATATATATATATATATATATATATATATATATATATATATATACATACAAACTTTGAATTCGACAAAATAATATCATTTTTATACGTTGAGAAAATAATTTCTGATGTGCTGTTTCTGTTTTTAATATAAATATCTGATTTACTTACTGCAATCTGTTTATCTTTAATAGAATGTTCATGACCTAGTTTTAGATCTGCAGCTATTATCATAGATTCATTCACTGTAAGAAATGGCTGTAAAAGATCTTCTTGCATAATATAACGTGAAATTGCTCGAAATTGTCGCGGATTTCGAGGCACTCCATTTACAGTGATATTGCCAGTAGCACCACAACATCTACAAAACAAAAAAAAATGTATTTTATTAGTAACAATATTATTTTTGTTATCTTAAACATAATGCTAACATATTTAGCTTAATTGTGCATATTCCAAAGTGGTATTAAGACACAGTGATTTTGGATATCCTACCATAAAATTCACTCATCTAAATTTAATTTTAACTTAAGAAATTTTGTAACTCGATACAAAATGTCTTGCTCATCAGTGATAATCTCCTCTTGCTACACGACTGATACATTTCCATTTTAATCTTTTCATTCTTAATATAACGTCAGCCACCTTTTTCTTTTTATTTCTGTATTATTTCTAATATGCATATTTTTATGTTTCTGTGCATTGTCTGAAATCACTGAATTATTTGGCTTTTAAAACTTATGTTTCACTATCATAAATACAAATAAGTAAGATGTATTGATCAAAAATTTTTTTTCTTTAAACATTAAAGAATATTTGAGTTCATATTAGAAGAATAATTTCTGAATTGATACTATCCTATTTTTATTTTTCTGTTCACTTTGTTTATAAATATATTTCTTTTGTGACAATGAGCAGATTTAAATATAATACATAAATATATAGTTTTTAATTTTTTATATTTCTCTTCCTTTTAATTCAATTTTATTTTGATTTTAATATTCATTGTACTTTATTTTTGTTCTGTTGATTTATTACGGGATTATTTCTTTGATTTAATTTGTTTAATTCTTTTGTTATTTTTCTACTTTAATTAGGTTTGCAGAAAATATAATAATGTTATATGTAGTTGCATGTGATTAAGTATCTCGACATTTATTTTTATTTGTTCAGATTTTTAGTTTAATGCCAAAACAATCTAAATATTAATTCAGCAATCTCTTTCTTTAGTAGCACCAGAAAACGGTTCCTTTTCAATATGTGTTAATAGAATAACTCCAATTACGTGCCTATCTAACAGTTCGGCTTAAACATTGATATGTAGTGGATATTGAATGTGATGTGGTGTTACAATGCCAGGATTTGTCTGAGCCCATATTCTAGAATTTTGAAAATTCAGACCATGATGAAGTTTGACCATTGACAATTTTCATCAGTAAAGCATATTTCTATCGGCATGTATTCTCCCTATCATTCTAGAACAAAAAATATTCTTTTCTCCAAATCCCGTAATAATAATTCATGCTGTTTAATACAGTAGTAAGGTTTGTATTTGTTTTTTTTCCAAAATATTTAAAACTGCAACATGACTAATGTTTAAGTGAGTGCCAATTTCTCTAATACTTAACTATGAGTTTTCTCAATTATGCCAAAAATGTTAAATTCGTTTTTAGTCTATCTTCGATGATTTCTTGATATACGGCGACCATCAACTAGAAGCCAATCGTTACAAACTTTTACAGTGTCTAATAACCTTAGAGTGATTAAAGTATTTAATATGTGGATGCCGTTTAAACAAAATGTTTCTCACTACTCTCGCTTTGTTGCCTGCATAGTACAGTTTGATTAGCCCTAACTTATCAGTTATTCATAGTAATGTACACATTCAGATCGATTGTCTTTAACTGAGCTTCATATAACTCATAAAATAGGGTAGTGGGTATCAGTTGTCTTCTCATTTGTTTGTTTACAATAATCCCTTGTATCAACAAAATACTGTCCTAAATTCTTTGAAAATCGATAACCGTCTATTTCTCATTCTTCAACAAATAAAACCCCTCAGTAAAATTCAGATTTTCCCTTTATATTTTCAACCTTCTTAAATATTAGTGATCGTACTAACTTCAAACTTATACCAATTGATTTGACATAAAAAATATGTGATAAATAAAATACCTCATAGGTCCCAATATTTTACTAGCAACTAGTTCTACCGTTAAAACAAAATTTCAATGTATTGTCTTATGGTGCAGATACAAAATCACCACTCTGTATATATATATATATATATATATATATATATATATATATATATATATATATATATATATATATATATATATATATATTTATGTTTGTGATCAAAGCTAGAAAATGCAATCATATGCATATTTTTTACTTAAAAATCGTGTGTATGCCGTTTTATTTCTTTTTCTTTAGTTAGAATTTAAAATTTGGTTA
>CP092090.1:30378567-30411067 GCA_029203775.1 Neoneuromus ignobilis
TCGAGCCATAAATGCTATATAGTATATGTATATGTTTTTATTTTTTGTGATTGTTACGATGTTGATTTAAAAATAAAAGATACTTTATTGATAACAAGTTTGATTTTCATTTCACTATTATTGTCGTTTTTAGACATAATAATGAGTTTAAAAGATCCGTTTTAGATCCGCTGAAAAGAAACGGATCTCGGATACGGATCTTTTTTTTGTGCAGAGCTCCGCGAATACGGATACGGATATCCGGCACATCACTAATATATATATATGTTGTTAATTACTTCTTTACTTTTAGTTTTGTAAAAATATAAAATATATATACGAGTATTTGTATTAACATAAACTTTGGATATTGAACAAATATGAATGAAACATTCTATAATGAATACATAGTTATCATTTACTTAAATATACACACACACACGCACGCGCGCAAACACATACACACACATGATCTTGGTTTAATGTTTAAAGTCTCTTTTTGTTGATTTTTGTTGTATGTTTTTACTTAGTTTATTTTGTACTGTCTGTGTTATGTATATCTGAGCTTGTGTGTGTGTATGTGCATATATACGAGGGTTGTTTGATAAGTATAGTAAATTTATTTATTGTTTAAATAAATAAATTAATTGAATTGAATTTTTCAATGTAGTTTTTCTTATTTTTTTATCATACTTATCAAACAACCGTCGTATATATATATATATATATATATATATATATATATATATATATATATATATATATATATATATATATATATATATATATATTCATGCATATATAATTGCAATTTACATACTTTTTTGCATGTATTTTTTATTTATATATTATGTCGATGTTAAATTAGACTTAGTAAAAAATTAAAAACTAAAAAATTAATTAACATATATGTATGTAAATTATTTGTTTATTATATAGTACAAACTTGTTTTAAGTTTTTTTTAAAAATAATAATAATAAAGAACTACTTGTATACCAATCAGAATTTTTTAAAAAAAAATATTAACGAAAACTGAAAATAAAACTAAAGTATTATTTTCGTTATAGTTTTTGTTCTATAAGAGGTTTAAATATTTTTTGCATATATACTTTTTTATTAAGTTTTGCGTCACACATGTCGAAGTATAATAATTAATTACATGTATACATCTAAAAACATTTACGTATATACACATGCACAAAAAGTATGTATACATATATGTGTGTGTATATATATGTGTGTATATGTATATATATATATATATATATATATATATATATATAAATCTGTGTGTGTGTGACATTTACATAAAAACAATTGGGATAGTTCAAATGTCAAAAAGGTTAAATTACGACTTTTTCACGTTTGTTAATATTTAGTTCTGTTTTACTTTGTATATTTACAAAAATCATGTTTTATTTGAGAATATATACTATTTTTCAAATACCTGCGCAAGTTTATTATATTTTTCTTCCAGTCAGATATTACTTTCGTTATTGGTATAATTAATAGATAATGAATGTAAATATGAATAAATATAAATGGTTAATAAATGTAAATTCACCGATTTCATTACATATATTTATATATATATATATATATAAGGTTTTTCAATAAGTGCTTCAGAAGTTCAGATGGAAATAAAACAAAAAAATTTTAGCTAATTAGTTATTTATTTTTTATTTTTAAGCATATTCTATGGCGTTAATGATGGAACATAATTTTACTCATATGGCCACCATGATTTCACTTGACGTAGTGCATTCGTTTAGATCAATTTTGAATCATTTTTTTGCATAATTGTGGTTCAATTTCATGAATTACACGTTCAATGTTTATTTTTGAGGTTTCTGTTGTTTGTGGTTTATCGGCATAAATCAACGATTTCACATAACTCCACAGAAAATAATCCAATTGAGTTAGATCACATGATCTTGGTGGCCAATTGATGGGTCCATTTCGTGAAATAATGGGCCCATTAAACTTTTGTTTCAATAAGACTATTGTTTCCGTAGACGTATGGCACGTAGCACCGTCCTGTAAAAATCACATATCGTACGAACCATTTTCAAACATTTTTTAAAAAAATCATTAATCATGATTCGGTAACGCATTCAATTTACTGTAACGTGATCTCCAGCTTCATTTTAAATTTTCATCAACAGAAGCAATATTGGCCTTACTTCTTGGTTTTTTTAGTCTTACAGGCACTGTTGTATCATGTAAAGTAAAACTGTTTTCAAATTTTTCAATAATTTGATAAATGGCACGTCACTTGGACGATTGTGTTAACCGTAAGTTTCATGAAGTGCACGATGAGTTTTATGAAACGAACATTGATTTTTATAGTAAATTTTTATAATTTCTAAGCGTTGTTGAAGTGTTAAATATTTCATAATAATTTGCCAAGCAATACTCAGTTGAAATGTCAAAGTAACCTTGAAAAAAAATCAAACATGGCTGCTACCAGTTGTCAAAGTTCTGACATTTCTATTCGAAAACTGTCTCTCTCTCTCTCTCTCTCTCTCTCTCTCTCTCTCTATATATATATATATATATATATATATATATATATATAAAAATATAAATACATATATATATATATATATATATATACACCTGTCCCTTAATTTACGCGAGACTTTTTTTACGCGGTATTGATTTACGCGGCACTTTTTATACGCGGTCAGATAGATTTCTTTTTATATAATTTTTCATAGAATTTATTATATATCAGAGTGACGCAAATTCTTACCTGAACGTATAAAAGCACGATATAAATATATAAAAGGTTGATTGTTTTGAATTACAGTAGCGGTAGTGACAAAGAATAAAATTTATCTACTTTTGTTTTCTAAAACGTCATTATTTTTTTGTTAAGCTATGTGAAGTAAATATGTGTTTCTACAACTTTAGTAGTTTTATTTCCAATATTTTTTCTATTGTACTGATAGATTCAGTTTGCGCGATTTTCATTCGCGTAAAACAAATCCACGCGGAACAGATACTCTGCGTAAATTGAGGGACGGGTGTATATGTGTATATATATATATATATATATATATATACATATACAGCTGGGTCTGTTTTTGTGCGGATTATTTTAATGCGATTTTGAAATTATGCGATTCATATTTCTTCTTAATATTTTTTTATGCGAAGTTTTTTAACGGGATTTTGAAGTTATGCGATTCATATTTCTTCTTAGTATCTTTTTATATGATTTTTTTTAAGAATTCCTTTAAGCGGTTATTTAATTCAACGAAAAGCTCTTCAGTTTTATGAACAAATTAAGGAATCAGAGCCATTTACTTCCGCTTATCAAACTGATAAGGAATTTTCGTCTAGCAAAGGATAGTTAACCGCGTTATTAAAAAGGAATGCACTACATAATGTGAAAATTACGGGCGCGATTGCATAGGCAGATGAAGTAGCTACCAAATTGTTTTAAACAATATTACGTTAAACGCACTTTTCAATTTATATTGGATAAACTAGAAAATGAGTCAATAACAGTAACTGACGCTTGGAAAAAAATTCTATCTTTGACTGTATAAATCACGTTGCATTTGCTATTACTCAAATAAAACAATAAACTTTAAATGCCTGTTGGAAAAAGGCTTGGTCTACATGTCTTGAAAACAGTGCAGCTATTCACTTTCTTTTTTATTTTCTTATTTTTATTCTAAACAGTGTAGATATTATTGCGATGATAATTAAAATATGTATAAAAAATTCTAAAATAAATTACACTTATCTACATATTGCTTTGAATAAAATTGAATAGTAAATTAAAAAATAAAGTAAAAAGCTTTGTTTTGTATCAATTTTTTGCAGATATTTGAAATTTTTTTTAAGCATTCTTTATTTCCTGATTTTTTATGCGAATTTTAGAGTAATTTCACTTTGTAGCTTTGGTTTTATGCGGTTTTTGAAAATTAAGGAACGTATCCCTAATTTTTCAACGTAAGTTAAGTCTTTTTGTGGGATTTTTGTTAATGCGGTTTTCTGTGGAACGTATCTACCGCATAAAAACAGACTCAGGTGTACATACATACATACATACATACATACATACATACATATACATATATATATATATATATATATATATATATATATATATATATATATATATATATATATATATATATATATATATATATATATCTTTAATGAAAATATTCATTATTATTTATAATAAGATATTTTGTATCTTAGAAGTAATTAATCAAATTTGTGACATTTTAGTTTTCTAAAAAAATGAATGTAACTTTCTCTTTATTGTGAGTTTATTCATCAATTATGATTGAACTTACAAATAATATTGTTTATGTATAATTTGTATATATATATATATATATATATATATATATATATATATATATATATATATATATACACACACACCCTAAGTTACGCGGAGTATCCGTTCCACGTGGATTTGTTGTACGCAAATGAAAATTGCGTAAATTGAGTCTGTCAGTACAATAGAAAAAATATTGGAAATAAAAACTAGTAAAGTTGTAGAAACATATATTTATTTCACATAGCTTAATAAAAAAATAATGACGTTTTAGAAAACAAAGGTAGATAAATTTTATTCGGTGTCACTATCGCTACTGTAATTAAAAACAATCAACCTTTCACATATTTATATTATGCTTTTATACGTTCAAGTAAGAATTTGCGTCACTCTGATATATAATAAATTCCATGAAAAATTATATAAAATGAAATCTATCTGACCGCGTATAAAAAGTCCCGCGTAAATAGAGGTATAATTTGCCGCGTAAAAAAAACTCGCGTAAAGAAAGTCCCGCGTAAATTGAGGGACGGGTGTATATGTAAAATGGTTTCATTGCAAAATTAATGTTATTAATCTACTCCGATCGTGAACGATTACCTCTAAAGATTAACGATTGCAATTGTGGAGTTATCTGAATGATGACTTTTTTTATATAACTCCGCAACTGCAATATTAATCTTCGGATATGCTTTCATTGCAATATTAATAGAGAAACTCCGTTTCTGAACTTTCCTGAAATTTTCCGAGAATTGTCAAAGTACAAATTTTATGACATTAAAATTAACAAAAAATGGAAAAAAGATAGATTTTCGGACAGTTTTTCGGGCGAAACAAATTGATAAAAATTTTAATTACTTAATTTTTTATTAGTTGTTTTATTTTACATAACTTATTTATATTGTTAAATAGAAACAAGCTCAAGAGTCGACAAGTGAAGCGAGTAGGAGACTGAGCCCCCTGGTATGTATGTGTATGTGTGTGTATGTATGTATATATATATATATATATATATATATATATATATATATATATATATATACATATATATACATATCATCACATCATAAAGCCCAAATCAATCCACTACTGGACGAAAGCCTCAAATCAATGCTACCATTCACTGGTATTTGGTCATATTCATCACGCTGACCAGGCGGATTGGTGAAGATTTTTTATTCGGGGTTTACTTCCTTAATTTTTCGACAGTTATTTTTTTACAAGATGATGTTGTCGGCCTTCATGCTCTACTCTCAAAAGTGAGAGACTCTCCGACTGGGAATCGAACGCAATGTGCCGCATGACACGCGGTGATGCAAGCCACTGTGCTACCCAGTCGGTATATATATATATATATATATATATATATATACATACATATATATATATATATATATATATATATATATATATATATATATATATATATATATATATATATATATATATATATATATATATATATATATATATATATATATATATATATATATATATATATATATATATATATATATATATATATATGTATATATAAATATATAAAGTATATCTACACATTATTGTTACTGTACATATTTTCTCAAATATGATTACTAACATTAAAATAATTAAGTTTTAATGTAATATTGTATATATTGATAGTTTAAAAATCTTACATTGAGATGATAAAAATTATCTATTATATAAAAATATAATATATTTTTATATATTTTATATAATTGTTATATTTTATTTTCAGTTGGTTATTAATTCTTTTAAATATCTTGCTACTATAATTTAATTTGCAGTAAATAATTCTCTTTTGTGATGAACATCATAAAATCTTAAAAGAAAAAAATTGTAGCTGTATACAGAATACTAAAAAAAAATAGATAATAAAATACAATTTTATTAATATCTTATAAAAAATATAACAGCTTAGTAAACATAAATTACAATCACTGTATATAGCTAGTAATATTTTTAATTACAATATAATAATAGCATTAAAGAAGTAATACTTAAATATACCTAAAGGTAAACTTGTCTTGTGTATTTTTTATATTAATTGTAAGATGAAAAAATAATTATAATTATGACCAAGGTTACTTACGTATAATACAATTTTTTAAAAAGTAAACAGGTACAGTGAATGGATAAAGTTTGAGTTTATGGTTGCTATATACGGTTTGTAAATGAATTCAAATTGAAAAAAATGATAAACATTTTAACATTTCTATTTTTTTCTATCAAAGATATATATATATATATATATATATATATATACACACACACACACACACACACACACACACACACATATATATATATATATATATATATATATATATATATATATTTACTTTATTGAGAAAATAATCATTTAATGAAAATGATTATATTTAGTTACATTTATGAATTTTTATTTCATTAGACTTAAATTATTGATGTTTCTCTGTTATGATTTAAAATATTTTGTCAATTATTCTCCATACTATAATTAGTTAACCTATTTAATCCGAAACATTAAATTTCTTTGTTGAATATTTTTTCAAAATTAAAATTTTTATTAATTGCAATATGAATTTTGAGCGTTTATTTCTATTAATAGTACTTATTTAAAATCTCATTTGGTTTAGTATTATGGTTAATTTATTTTTTCAAAATTGAACGACTTTTCCAAACTGTATAGTTTTATAATAATATTCAATAATCACTTTTTATTCCTTTTTTTACTATTGTACATATCAATAACATTTAACATATATTTAATCGCTAACTCTTTATTCATTTTCTATTTCTTTTTTTTCATTACTACTAATGGTGAATAATA
This sequence comes from Neoneuromus ignobilis, assembly GCA_029203775.1. Classification (NCBI taxonomy): domain Eukaryota; kingdom Metazoa; phylum Arthropoda; class Insecta; order Megaloptera; family Corydalidae; genus Neoneuromus; species Neoneuromus ignobilis. Next base: position 30,385,669 of record CP092090.1, read on the forward strand.
TTAAATGATTGTTATAATACTTTACATGGTTTAAAGACTATGACTATTGCTTTTATAGTCTTTAAAATATGTAAAGTATTATATATCTGTTCCAATTCAGTAAACTTGTTATGTTCTTATAAGACTTCACTATCTTGTTCAAACAACGTACTGATGTTACGAAGCATTTTTGAAATATTGATACTTTATAATTTATAAGCACTCATCGATGTCAGGGGCGTCAAAATAAACGTTGGTAGAAAATGAACAATATGTAATTATTGAACGTTTTTATGAAATTTTATGCTATTGAAGAGTGATTCATTTGTATAGAAAGACTTATAAAAAAATTAAATTTACAAAATGTTACACTATTTAGAGTTCCGAGGCTCACTTTGTATTAAACTGAAATTATCTTTTTTCAACAATATTAATAACAAAATAATTTAAAACACTTAAATCATATTTAATGGAATTTATTTAACATATGCTTAAAAATGACCATTTAGATAATTATAATGTGTTCTGTTAACAATCATGTTTATATTTCACATATAATAATATTTCTAGTTATTTTAAGTACTAATGAACAAGCATGTAACTAATTATGAAAATATAAAATTAATTAATTAGTCACTTTCATAAAAAAATATGTTATATGGTAATAACGATTAATGATGTTTTGGACACGGTTATTATAATTAGAAAATAAACATTTAAAATAAATAATTAAATCCTTTATTTAATTATTTATTTAAGGAACATTTTTAAAAAATCTTGAACGATTTATAATTTATATATATATATATATATATATTGTTTTTATTAATGTATGAAAACGTAAAAATAAATTCACATAACATAAATTTACAAATAAAAAAGAAATGTGATATAAAAACAAATATGGTGTTTTCTTCTATTAATGTACTGATATTGGATTTAACATGATATATATGTAACTTTTATTAATTTAAACCTGCAGTTTTATTGTGTTTGAGAATGAAGTGTTTTAGAAACGATTTTCACTTCTAAGAAGTCGAATACGAAAATAAAAGAATCATTAAAACCCATAAATTAAGATCACTCTTAAAGATGCTTAAAAAATTAGATACAATATTTATAAACACAAATGAACTATTTCGAAGGAAATAATTAATTTGTGTACTTTTTTTAGAATGGAATTATTTCATACAACTACCTCATTTTTATAATCACTTATTATGCATGTATATATATATATATATATATATATATATATATATATATATATATATATATATATATGCAATTTTGATTTCTTTTCTTTTGCTACTCAATACTATTTTTAATATTACTTTCTCTTATTTGTATTTTAGCGTAATTATTTTAACTACATAAATATTTATATATATATATATATATATATATATATATATATATATATATATATATATATATATATATATATATATATATATGGTAAAAAATTATGAATGTAAAAAAATATAATAAAAAAGCTGAAACAATATTTTATAATACAAAATCTATATTTTTATAAATATGTTTAATAAATATTTATTTTTTTTACGTAATTATTTTATTTATGAAATGTTATTTATTTAAATGATTCATACCTTTTCTTCCTTGTGGTACTGTATATGTTAAATCTTGAAACTCTATATCAACAGCCGGCCTTCTTGGAAGATGCGTTAAATGTGGCACATGTTCAATTTTTTGCAAAGAAATATCAGTTAACTCTTCCATTTTTATATAATTCAAAAGTACTCTTGTAATCACTTAGCGGAACAAACTTTCACGTGAATCGTGCAAATAGAGTTTTGTTAAGTTTGACTAACATATTTTAAGTAAAAACATATTTAATCAAATATTAATTCTATTTTGATTATTTTAAGTAATTAAATGATATTCTAGATATATAAATTTTGATTTTAAAGGTAATAGTTTTATAAAAAAAATATAATAATGAATATGTATTTATACATACAAGATGTATTGCATATATGTTTTTTTACAAATGTATCTTTTTATTTCATCAGTTATTTGAAGATACTATCTAATAATAATGAATTGTAACAATATGTACGTTACTTTTTTTATAACTTTTAATATTATATTTGACTGTGTGAAAAATTTATATTTAATAATCAATGTGTTTAGTAGTATAAAATTTCAAAACAGATATATTGACAATAGGACAAACTAACACTCACTCTTTCTTCTACATTACTGACTGTCAAATGTACAGCTCACTTATTGAGTATAAAACTCCCCACTCATCGTTTAAATTTAAAAAAGAGAGAGGTGAACTAGTATGATGCTTCTTGCGAACAATTTTTGAGAACATTTTTAATACTATGATGTCAAAATATATTGTTTTTTTATAATCGTTTTTAATATTATCTCAAGGGTCAACTACCGACTAAAATTTTATTGGGCGTCTATATAGTGATGCCCTAATTTATGAATTGTGTTTTAATTTGTTATGATAACAGAAAATATAAAATTTGTAACTGTACATAATAAATCACTTATGTTATATATGTACGTTAATATAAAACTTACGTTTATTAAAAATTTCTAATTTTAATTTGTATCAAAGTGTATATATATATTTTTTATGAGAACAATAAAAAAAATACATTTTTATAACTATCCGATTTACACTAAATGTATTTTATTATTAATTTTACAAATAATAACAAGAAGAATTTGATTAAAAATAATTCGTATATTTAATTAATGAATACACAGTTTTATTTGTGTATTCAAATAAATTTATTCTAATTATTTTACAAAATTAATTATTATTATATGAAATTATAAATTAATAAAATGATCAACTTTCTAAAGTAACATAAGAAATTAAGTAGTTAAGTTACTACTTGTTTTGGAACTGTGTCACTTTTACACAAATGAATTATCACTCTCAACATCATAAGATTTTATAAAATGTTGAACAATCATTCAATATTCATTTTGTTGTATGTAATAACAATAAGCTAATACGAATTTCAATGGTGATATCATCATCAGAGCGTTGTGTTATAAAATTTGATTTTATAACACAATGCATCCCGAACGAAATGCGCATTAGTTTATTATTGTTATAAACAACAAAGTGAATAATAAGTAATTATTGAACACTTCATAATATTTTGTGGTGTTGTGGGAGAGCGTGTGTGTGATAATTAATTTGTGTGAAAGTGGTTTAGTATTTTGTATGATTAATTTTTGTTTGATTCACATTGATTATCCAGTATTTATAAAACTGTATCAGTTTTAAATAAACATCCTTATTTACCTATACCTTTATCCTTATCTACAAAAATAATCGGTTTTTATATATATACAGACCGCCTCAAGGGGATCGGCCATCCGTGTGCGAAAATATTTCGACCGCCCCCATTCCCAAATTGCACTTTTTTCATGGCAGACTATTGAATGATATTTATTAACTTCAAGGAAAAGGATAATCAAAATTTTCAGAGAAGTGTGTTAGAAATACAATGATAGTATGTGTTTGTATTCGAAAATGGTCTCTTAGTAATATATAGTTAAATGCTATAATCAAGTAACACTGAACAGGTCAAAATATTACATAAGGGCTGATGTGGCTAGACAAATTTAAAGAATGTGTTGTTTCACATATTTAAAAATCAAAGGTAACCGAGTGTTTTTCTTGGAATCGGCCGCCCCTAAAGCTCGGCCGCCCCTAAAGCTCGACCGCCCCCAAAGCTCGGCCGCCCGTGTGCATTGCACACATTGCACATATCGTAGGGGTAGGCCTGTGTATATATATATATATATATATATATATATAATCATCATCATTCACACACTGCTGGGTATAAGCCTTTACAAACACATACTATCATTGTATTTCTAACACATTTCTCTGAAAATTTCGATTATCCTTTTCCTTGAAGTTAATAAATATCATTCAATAGTCTGCCATGGAAAAAGTGCAATTTGGAAATGGGGGCGGCCGAAATATTAATACACAGGCGGCCGAAATATTTTCGCATACGGGCGATCGATCCCCTTGGGGCGGGCCTGATTATAATATATATATAAATATATATATATATATATATATATATATATATATATATATATATCTATATATATATATATATATATATAGATAGATACATAGATAGATACACACACACATATATACACACAGAATAGAAACATTAGCAAATTGATTTTTTTAACTGTATTGTGTATTTTACATTTGTGAAGTTTTTGATGGAGTATTTTTGTAGAAATAGAGTTTTTAAGATGGCTATTGAATTTTGTTTTCATATTTATTACAGTGTCTACAAGTTTTTAGATATAATCCTATTTAATGTACAGCTATCTTTTCATTTAGTTTTTTTTAACAGATGTTTTTTCATAATTTGTGTAACTTCCATCATTTTGGATGGTGTTATTCTAACTTCAACATCAGTAATCAGTTTTTTTTCAATGGCTATTTATCACTTATTTTGCATCATTTACACGAGTATTGTGACCTAACACACAATAATATACTAAAGTACTATATGGCATAAACAAACGAAGTAAATGAACGAACCTTGGTAACTGATGGGTTTTCCAGTTTTGTTAATAAAAGAATTTTTATTATAAAATTGCATAGTATTTCGATTTTTTTTTATTCTTTGAACACAAAAATGTAAGTAGAAAAAATTACAGGTACCAGTAATATAAAAAATAGAGAAAACCCATTAAAATACTTTTGTTTTTTACTAATTTCTATGAAGATCACAGTATTTTTGATAGGGATATTTTAAAACGGTTATATTGTTGAACAATCGTATTTTTAATTTTATGAAAATATATTGATTGTGAATAAAGAAACATAAAAAAGAAAAGGATTTGTGGCTAAATATGATATAGAATTGACTGAAAACGTTTACAAAAGTTGTATTGTTGTTCATGTGAAAAAAATGATTATTCAGTAAGGATATTTATAAACATTTATATATATATATATATATATATATATATATATATATATATATATATATATATATAGCAATTAAAACACATGTTTTATCAATAATATAATTTTTTATTCCAAAAATTTAACTTCCATACATAAAACATATATAATTATGTATATTTGTATATAAAATAGTTAAAATATAGTTTTCAATAACAAGAATGTACTGTAATTTTGGCATATAGTACTTAATTCTCAATTAAATTTATGTTTAACTATAGTTATGACAGTACATTAGTTTTCTATACAAAAGTGGCAAGAAATATTATATTGGACCATTTATATTTTAGAACATATACATTATTATTTTAGTGTTGTATATATGATAAATTGTGATTGATGATAAATTATGTAACTAATAAAAAATTTATAATATAAATGAAATACATTTAGCAACTAATGATTTTACAATGATTAGATTTAATATAAATTACTCTACTATTTTAATTGGTTATAAGTAAACTTACATTTAAAAGACATGTATATATATATATATTTATTTTTTACTTGAAGTATCTTGTATTGACAAATTTTTATATGTATTCATATCATACATCTGAAATTTCGTGTTGTAAGTAAAATAATAACATCTGATTATTTTATCACAGCCTTTTACGGTTTATACAATTTAAGTCTCGAATTTATTTTTAGAACATTTTAGATAACCATCACTTTACATAAAGTATGTATATTAAGTATATCAAAGATATAAAATTAAATTCAAGTTTATACTTTTTTATTCACTGATTTAAAGGCACGTGTTTTTTTTTATAGACTTAGTTTAGTTTTGTTAAAAACAAGTTTTTTGTTTTATGTATGTGTATGCACATACATATGCATCTGCATTTGTCTATATATTTATCTCTCTCTCTTTCTATATATATATATATATATATATATATATATATATATATATATATATATATATATGCATGCATATATATGTGTATGTATGTATGAGAGTGTGTATTTTATATGCAATGATTACAATTTGAACTTTGTATTGGCTGTGATGTCAAAATGATTCTTATTTGTAAGAACCTTCAAAAATTTCATGTAAACATAATATAAATAAATAAATATAAACTATAATAAAAAAAAAACATTAAAAAAATTAAAAACAGAAATTATACTAATTAATAAAAATAAAACATTAATATTTAACATAGTGTAAAAATGATGGTTTTCAATTTGAATAAAAATTATATGTAGTCAGGTTTACCTAAATAAATTTACTTTATCACTTTAAAAAGAAATAAAAATACGTCTAGAAATAATATTTGTTAATTATCGTGAAGATTTTAATTTCCAACGTAAAAAGAGGAAAGCTGCAATTCTTAAAATAATAAAAATTAAAATAAGTGCTCCGATATCCAATCTAATATCAGCATCAAGCATGTCTAATTCTTCCAATGTGTTTTCTGGTGATTTAAAATGACAATATGCTTGATTACATTTCAATTTTTCACGATTAAACCCATAGGTAGCTAAGGCTGTGCCTTCGAATCCATATCGTATATATGATAAATAGGTAATCCAACGTAAATACACAGGAATTGCATCAAATGATACAAAGAAGCCAGAGAACAGTAGAAATGGTACAGACATTACAGGTGCTAAGAATACACCATTCTAAAAATATTAATTGATTATAAAATGTCTTTGTAAGAAATTAAAATTCTTCAATAATTTTTTTTACCTGAATATTCATAGCTGCACCAACAACAAGTCCAACACTTTGTGCAACAAATGAAATAAGAAGACAAGCTGACATAAACATGATGAATCTAAATAATTCTGGAGGCTGTGATGTCATGAAGTATACTATTGTTACATATATAAAGCAAAAAATAGCCTATAATAAAAAAAAATAATAAATACAGAGCATTATTTATTACAGTTGTTTAAGTTCTTGTAGTGTATATGTATTTAATTTTTATGAATAGGATTTTCTTATATAATATTTTGTCTTTACTCAATTGAAAACAATAAAATTGTTCTTCTTGCTATAAAAATGAATTGAAACATTTGGTATTTACTGTTTATGTATGTGTGTGAAAAAGGAGCATTATTTTTATAAAATAAAAAATATATATTTACCTGAAATGGAAGATCTGATATTGTAATGGCAAGGTAATATGATCGTAATGAATACCATCGATTAAAATTTTCTTTAAGTAAAACTGGCAGTTCCAAAGGAAATGATAAAATTGTGATTGTCATTGATGTATACATAAGGAATAACATATTAAAAAATAAAAATCCAAGATTGCTGAGTACTTTAGCTCCATCATTTCCGATATTAAAGTATAGAACACCTATTAAAATTCCCACTAGGATATGTGCAAATAATCTGAGATACATAAGTGTCTGAAAAATAAATGAAAAGTTAGTAAAATATTAAATTATTTTTTGATAAATTTCATACCCAATCTCTTCTACTAAACAATAATGCTCTTTTCAAAATGACCCAAAATTGGGTACATTCTGAAGTAGCATATCTACAAGGATTTGCCGTCAGTGATTCATCCAAAAGAGAAGTGTTAACGTTAATAGGAGCATTTTTTTCAACAGGAATCATTACAGAATCAGCCTCTAAAAGAAATAAATTAAAAAAAGATGGTTAAGATCTTATACAATTATAAACATTGCAATATTATTATACCAGGTTTTAAACATAATAAATATATATATTTTATATTATTTATTTTTTAAATATCTGAATACATATGAATATGTACATCTTCCTAAACATACAAAATTATTCAAGATATTATAAGAAAACAGATATGTACTTACTATCACAATTTTTTAAAATATCATTCAAGGCACTAAAAGTTATGGAATTGGTATTGATAGGATTTTCAGTGCTATCCTCAGCATATTTATCAATTAATTCAAAAGTTGCAATATTTTTTGTTAAGTCATCACTGTTTCTAACGTTGTTTATTAAATTATCATTCACATTTGAGTTATTTAGGCAATTAGTTCTTTTGATTTCAGGTAATAGTTGTCCAGATCTAATATCATTTTTTCCGTTATTTATGGCCGAAACTAACTTTGAAGTGTTATTTCCATATTCTCCACAAGCTACTTCAATAATAAATGAAGCTGGATTATGATATGATGGGCATGGAAGACCTAAATTACCCAAAAATGGTACTAATTGTTGTGTTGAACCTTGATAAACACATTGACCTTCAGCTAAAGTATATAAATGATCAAACATTTCAAATAAACGTGCCGAGGGTTGATGAATTGTACAAATTATTGTTCTCCCTCCTCGTGCAAGAGTTTTTAAAAGAGAAATACACTGGAAGCAAGATGAACTATCTAAACCACTCGTGGGTTCATCAAAAAACATAATTGGAGGATTATTGACAAGTTCCAAAGCAATAGAAAGACGTTTTTTCTGACCACCACTTAAATTACCTGTCATAGTTTTTCGATGTTCTTGTAATCCAAGTGTTTCAAGAATTTCCTGAATCTATAAAAATAAAATACGTACATATATATTACAAAATTAACGATATAATCTTAATTGAAAAAAGTTATTAATTTTAATTAATTTTATTTACCACTTCCTCTTTTTCAGTTTTGGGAATATCATTTCCTAACTTTAAGTTAGTAGCTACAGACATTGCTTCCTCAACTGTTAAATTGGCATGTAGTTGATTATCTTGCATTATATATGCAGATAATTTTCGAAATTGGCTAATATTTCGTTCATTTCCATTCATTGTAATGGAACCTTCCATACCAGATGTTCTGAAAATTGAAAAATTATAATTCGTTATGTTGTTTTAAACGCACGCACGCACGCACAATAGTAAGCAAGTAAAAGTATGTTTGAACTCTTCAGTTTCATTTGAGCCAGATATATCATCAATATATTTGTATTTTACTACTTTATACTGTTTTACTATTATTTTGATTATGAAATATTTATTAAATAACGGTTCTTTTTTACTGAGGGATATAATTTCATTATTAATTAAGAAAATTTGTTAAGAATGATAAAAAATTAAATTCAAAATTTTTTCAAGTTTTACAGAAAACATTTCGTTTTTAATAAAAAATTAAAATCACCAAAAAAAATTTGTCATCTTTGCAGACTTTACTGGACACTGAAATTAAATTATTAGTGTAAATTCAGTTGCCTCGTGTATATTATTGTAAAAATGTGAAGTTCTTAATAAAAATTAAATATTTTTTGAATTTAATGAAGTTTTGATTCGATTATATTTAACATTTCGACATATTTTTTCTAATATCTTTTAATAAACATATAAAATTATCTTAATTTTCGTTATTTATTTTGGTAGTTTAGGACTTACTACATCAGTAAACCACTTTTTTTAAAGTTTTAATAGCGTTATTTTCTAAAGTTAAATTTGATTTGTTAATGACGCTTTGTATATGTAGTTTATTTTTCCATGAATAAAGAAGAGTTAATGTTGTCTATTACTGCGAATTGTTGGACAAGATAATAGTCTATCGGGCTAAAAGACGTATCGTTCTCATCCGCAGCGTGTTGCTACTGTACGACAATGTTAGGTTTCACACTGCCGCCCTAACCCAAGAGAAATTAACGCAAATGCACTGAACTACTGTCAAACAGCCCCTTTATAACATAAACATATCACTATGTGATTACCATCAAAGAGGCGATGGAAGGACAATGATTCGAAAATGATGAAAAGATGAAATATTTAGTATGCAATTAGCTTTGGACATGCCCTACTATTTCATGCGATGCAGGAATCAAAAAAACTACCAATCCAGTGGCACAAGTATTTAAATGTTAGCGAAACTATATAAAAAAATGATTTGTGTATAAATTTGAAAAAAGTAATAGAGTATGGAAAAAATCAGTTTATATTTGACTAATCTTCGTATGTATGTATGTGTATATACATATATACATATATATATATATATATATATATATATATATATATATATATATATATATATATATATATATATATATATATATATATATATATATATATATATATATATATGTATATATATATATATATATATATATATATATATATACATAGATATTTGTATTCACTGAACAACATTTATAAATCTTGAATCACATTTATTATGGTTGTATTTTACGTGCTATAAACGAAAGGTTTCTACAATAGAACAAAATAATATTTAAATAGTTTGAATAAACAGATTTATTCACATTATTATACTACATACATGCGAACATACAGAACACTCACGTGTGTATGTGTGTGTTATGTAGGTATACAAATCGTATAAATCGTCAGGGATTACATATAAATGTATTTTGGATGATTAGTGCATTTTGCAATGTGCTTTTATTTATTTTTTTCTAAAAAAAACTTTTTTTAACTTAACTATATGTTTACTTGTGGTAAAATGACGTAATGTTTGAGTACTGTATTACTAGAACTAATTTCTTAAGTCAAACTTGATGGCCTTTGAAATTGGATATGTCATTGAACATTTTAGGATTTATTTTAATTTGAATATTATAGTTAAAATTCGTAACTGATCTTTATATGTATATATATATATATATATATATATATATATATATATATATATATATATATATATAAAATACTTTCATCACAAAATTAATGTTATTAATCTACTCCGAAGATTAATGATTTAATTGCGGAGTGATGTGAGTGTTGAACTTTTTATATCCCTCCACGATTGCAATGTTAATCTTCGGAGGTAATCATTCACGTTCGGAGTAGGGTGATCATTAATGACATTCATTATATATAGAGAGATAGAGACATTTTGTTTTTGAACTTTCCTGAAGTTTTCGAAGAATGACCAAAGTACAAATTTTATGACATTAAAATTAACAAAAAAAATGGAAAAAGACAGATTTTCAGGCAGACTTTTCGGACAAAATAAACTGTAATAATATTGGTGTTAGATCTGAATGCACATAAGACTACTAATCTATAATAAATATTATCTACACAGAAGCATTAACATAGCTTTCTAAATGTTTTATTTTTTATAACTTATTTAAACTGATAAACAGAAGCATATTTGTAGGTCAACGAGCGAAGCAAGTAGGGAGCGGAGCCCCTGGTTTACTATATTATATTTATAGGTTTTATTATTTTATTTTGAAAATGTGACGCATTATTAAAGAAATACAAAATTAATAAAAATGATAATTAACTTGAGAGAAACGAAAAAAATCTTTTTTTTTTAAAAAAAAAATAAACAAACCGTTGCAGATCTTAAAAATCATAACTATTATTTATCAATGTGCACTTACGAGATAAATTTGTAGCCAGTTTTAGACCTGTTCGTTAGAAGAATAGATTTAGAATATTTTTTCCTCTCTTCGATACATGTATATATAATTTTCGTTTTTCTTTCAAAATTCATATATTTCATATATCATTCATATTTTAATAATTCAAATATACTTAATTAATTAATTTCCATTTAAAAATTATTTAAAAAACATTCCAGTAAATTAATAACGCAACAGAAAAATGTTTTACAGCAAAATTGGTTTTTAATCAAATATATGTATGTATGTGTGTGTATAGGGCCATCCAAATGTGACGTCTAGATTTGCGTTTTATTTAAAAGAAACTATACACATGTTTCTCCCTTATACAACATCTTATACACATGTTTCTTTTTAATAAAACACATCTAAGCGTCACGTTTGGATAACCCTATTTATTGTATATATAATTGTAAAATAAATATGACACACCTCAGAATGTGTTATTCATACTTACTTATATCCTGTTAATATATTGAGTAAAGTAGATTTTCCAGCACCGGACGGACCCATAATGGCGGTTAATTCGCCTGATCGTAGCCGTCCGCTCACTGAACGCAAAATTGTCTTCACATCTGTAAGAGAAAAAATATTAATGAATTCATAATGAAATCAATTTAATTATATAAATTAAATCAATTAATATATATATATATATATATATATATATATATACAATAGTAATTCACACATATGAAATATATGATGTTTATAATTATACATAGGATAGTTTTGTCTAAGAATGGATAAAGTAAACTTAAATAATTATACAACGTTTTTTTTAATTATACACATTTCTTTGGGATGATTTTTTAAATTTTAAACTTAATGTAAATTATTCGAAAAATACAATAATAATATATCTTTTTAAAACTCTGTTGATATAATTTGAAGTATTTTAAATAAAAGTTATAAGTTAATACAAAGGTCAAGAATATTTGAGTACTTAACCTATCAATAGATTAATGGATACAATGCATAATTAAATAAATTATCTTTATTTTATTATCACATACGTACATTTAAAAGTTTAATTTGATATAGAGGTAACATTCATTTGAGAATATAATAATTTTAATGATAAAAAATATACTTTGAATATTAGAAGATAACAATGATTTTTAAGTGATGTTATCTTTGATGTTAATTTTAATGATAACAACAAATTGATATAATTTTGGATAATTTTAGGTTTTTAAAAGAAAAATGATTTAAATTATAAACTCTCTCTCTCTCTCTCTCTCTCTCTCTCTCTCTCTCTATATATATATATATATATGTGTGTGTGTGTGTGTGTGTGTGTGTGTGTGTGTGTGTGTGTGTGTGTGTGTGTGTGTGTGTGTGTGTGTGTGTGTGTGTGTATTAAATATGTATTTCCGTAAAACGAAGGTTATTAATAAAATAAAAATAATTACAGTTAAAGCAAACGTCAAGGTTTGGAAAAAGACAAGATGACAAGAACACATCAAATGTATACAGTAAAAAATATGTACGGCTGACGGCAATTATTTTTTAAGACTTTTTAGAGAAAAATTGAAGTCAGAAATAATGATCTGAATTTTGTTTGATAATTCTTCAAATTTATTTAAGATAAAATTGAAATTTGTAAGATACATATTTACAAATGGATACAATTCTTAATATTTAATTAGTAAATATTAATATTCAAAATATTCAATAAATGACCTTTGATTATATTGATTTTTTATGTACTTAATGACACTTTATAAAAATTGTCATTCGTCTTATCGTGTAATTATAAAAACATTAACAATGTTTGAATTAATAATTATACTTTAAAATGACTTTTCAAAGAGATTCAAATTGAAACTATAATTTATTTATTATTACATAGATAAATATGATTACAATTCAAAAATAATTCTATATAATCAGAAAGTAAACTAATAATATATACATATATGCTTCCATTTTGTTAATTATATTATTTAAAAAAATATTACGAATTAAAAGCAACTAAATCTTGTTTATAATCTACAATTAAAGTTCATTTTTAGATTATTTATCAATATTGTTTATTGCACAATATTGAGTTAAACATATTTTTATGTATATAAAAAAATAATAAGTTCTGTGAAAACTTTACTTTTAAAAAATTTATTTAATAAAACTTATGAGTAGATTATATAAATTACAATTACGTCTATGTATTTCTTTATAAATATTTATAATTATATACACAAATAGTATAAGTGATAATAACGTCATTTAGGATAAATTAAATAATAAAAATTGGACAGATATGATACAAATTTCTGCAACTGGTAACTATTAAGAATCTTTGGTTATATATATATATATATATATATATATATATATATATATATATATTCTAAAATGAATAAAAAAATAAACAAATAAGTCAAAAAACTGGTCTTATGATAAACCACTGCAAAAAATAATAATATACAATGAATTTGCAGACGAGAGAAAAATCGAACTAAAAAGAGTAAAAATAGAGAAAGTTAAAAATTATGTGGATTTAGGACAACTTGTTAACACGAAACAAATATAGATGAAATGAACAGCAAAATAAAAATGAAATGATGAATTTAGAAGAAATTCTCATATTATAAAGTCGAATATTTTTTTATGTTTAAAGAAAAAAGTGTTTGATCAATGCATCCTACATGTCTGCACTATGATAATGATATGTGGGTTATATATGCCAGAATAACTCAGCCGCTTCTCCAGACAACATAAACATGAAAAGATACTTATTAGGAATGACACATAGAGACAGAAAGAGAAACGAGTGGATTCGAAAGAAAACTAAAGTTATATTCATTATAACAAGAATGAAGAGTTTCAAATGGAAAAGGGTTAGTCATGTAGTAATAAAAGTAGACCATCGTTTCACAAGCGAAATTATTGATTGGAAACCCAAAAATATGAAAGGCTCAATGCGAGATCTTTGGATAGATGGGATAAAGATACTAGAAAATTCGTGAGTGTGGAATAAAAGAGAAAGTATTAGATCGCTGGAAGACGAAAGGTTTGGGAAAGGCTTTCACTTAACAGTGAAAAGAAAAAGGCTGATGATGATGATGTATAATACACAGACATATACATACATTTATATATATATATATATATATATATATATATATATATATATATACATATATATATATATAAATATATATATACGAGGTGTGATCAAAAAGTAAGGTGAATTTTGAAATTTAGCGGGCTACATCCGTTCGATCTTCGATTTTTTTATTTGGTTATGTTGGTACACTCGTCTCGAATATATGTTCCAAATTTCAGCTATGTAGCATGTTTAGTTTGTTGGTGAGAGGCATAAAAGTTAATAGTGTTTTGCAGGCTCCATGATTTTCCGCTGTCGAAAATCATGGATCAAAGAGTTTGCATTAAATTTTGTGTGAAAAATGGAATCAAGTGCTCCAAAACACTTGAAATGTTGAAAGTGGCATACGATGAGTCTACTTTAAGCCAAAAAAATGTCTACAAGTGGTATAAACTCTTCTAAGAAGGCCGAGAAGACACCAACGACGAACCTTGTTCTGGACGCCCCAGCACGTCAACAACTGATGAGAACGTTGAAGAAGTGAAGAAAATAGTGTTGGGGAATCGTCGAATTACCATTAGAGAAATTGCTGATGATATTGGCATCTCGTTTGGTTCGTGCCAATCAATTTTAACGGGTATTTTAGACATGAGACGTATGTCAGCGAAGTTTGTTCCGAAATTGCTCAATTTCGACCAAAAGAACCGTCGCATGAGCATCGCCCAAGAGCTATTGAATGACGTCAACGACGACCCAGATTTACTCGACAGGGTCATAACAGGTGACGAAACATGGGTATACGGTTATGACGTCGAAACTAAGACTCAATCGTCCCAGTGGAGGCATTCCGGATCACCAAGACCAAAAAAAGCACGCCAAGTTCGATCAAATGTGAAGGTTTTGCTTACAGTTTTCTTTGATTGCAGGGGCGTGGTGCATCATGAGTTTTTGCCACAGGGTAGAACAGTAAATAAGGAATATTACCTGCAAGTTATGTGCAATTTGCGCGAAGCAATCCGCCAGAAACGTCCGAATTTGTGGAAGAACAAAAATTGGCTTTTGCACCATGATAACGCCCCTGCTCACACATCGTTGCTTGTGCACGAATTTTTGGCTAAAACCAACACACTAATGATGCCGCAGGCACCGTATTCCCCAGACCTGGCCCCCTGTGACTTCTTCTTGTTCCCGAAACTGAAGAGGCCCATGAAAGGACGGCGTTTTGCAACGATTGAGGAAATAAAGACGGCATCGAAAGAGGAGCTGAACAAGATCACAAAAAATGATTTTTTGAAATGCTTTGAGGATTGGAAAAAGCGTTGGCACAAGTGCATTATATCTGAGGGGGATTACTTTGAAGGGGACAAAATAAAAATTGATGAATAAATAAATATTTTTTGAAAAAAATAAAAATTCACCTTATTTTTTGATCACACCTCGTATATATACATATATTCATATATGTAAATACATATATACAATTTTAATTAATTTCGTTTTCTTGATGAAAACGTTTAACATTTTTCATAATTAATTTATTGTTTGTTCAATTTTATTTTAAAAACAAAAAAGTGTTTCAAAGAAATAGATCGGAACATGGTAAAATAATATATTTTATTTTCAAATATTTGAAATCAAGAAGTGTTTTTTTTAAATTTTATTTAAAATATAATATTCAGTAGATATTCTTCATAATAAAGGAATGTTTATTAAAAGCTATTTGCCTATATTTGCTATAGATGATTATAAATGTCATCAAAGAAAACTAACTTTTTATCTCTTTTATGTTTCATACAATGTAGTGAACAGAGATACTAATATGTTGCTATTGCCTCGTGTCTGTGATTCATGACGCGTGTGCTCTTTTGTTTGATAAGACAGTAATAATGTCATCATCATTATTTATTTGATTTTTTGATGGATCAAACTCCAAAGTGTGAAATATTTATTGAACAAATATGTACTTCAAAGTAAATAACAATTTACATATTGTTTTTAAACTAGATGTACTTTATATGCAATACAACAAAAATCATATTTAATATTTATTTTAATTTTAATATTGACAATCAAAATTATTCCAAGTAACAACAACGACAGAACAAAAAATATCACTGTGAATCGCGTGATTCATTCTGTCTTTTCAACAGTTTTAAGATTTAAATAATTGAAATAAATTCAGATATTTTCATAATTTAATATTCTAAATATTTTGTTATATTTGGGTGTAGTCGTTTTATGTAATTTTGTTTTGTTGGTTGTTACAGAAGATAAAAAAAATAAAGCGAGATTTTTATTATACCGTTACCGATACAATGTATATTTGGTAACTTTCTCGTGGACAAAGCTTCGCGAGGAAGTCTTACAATTCGTTTTTATAAAATGTTATTATCTTATGATTAGGTTGAGGAAATCCACTATTTTTTTGGATATTGTTATCTTTTACATTTTGATAATTGTTGTTTGTTTATGAATATTGTCATGATCGATTGATAGGTCTGCAGACATAACTTGTAGTTCATTCAATGAATCAATAAAGTTTATTATGTTATAATTTATTACATTTTTTACGATTAAATATTTTGTTAGTGAGATTCCTACCTATTTAATGAGTTTAATACAAATTCACAATAATTATTATTATTTACAATTATTGGCTATTACTTATTATTGTTATTGTTTTATAATTCAAGAAAGAAATCAGAAACAATGTATCTTGTCTTTTATTTTGTTTATATTCTCATTTTAATTTCCAATACTTTCCTTTCATTATTCGAAAGTGACTGAAAAGCTAGCTATTTGTATCCTTTATTTTCATTTGTACTACATTATCGTAAATTTTTTTAGTATAAAAACATTTGATGTAAAGATATTAACAAGTATTGTTTAAATTCCTTTAATATTCAGTAAAATAAAGCATTCAGTTCATTGTTTTTAATACTACAATAAAAAACATTTGTATTTTTTTTATTTTTATATTAAAACAGATATTTTAAATTCGGACGACTAAAATTTTAATTCGTAATTTCAGCAGATTTTGGATTTGAGTTAATCACTATATTTTTTTGTAGTTGTAATCAAATAATAATTTTAAAAATAAACATTTATATTGTAATAATTTTGATCGGAACAAAAGTCAATATTTCATTTTTTGTAATAACATTATTTATATTATATAGAAAAACAATTAAAACATATAAAATATGTATTTAGTTATTTTTATTTTAGAAAGATATAAATTATTAGGAATAAATAAAAAAAGATAAAAATAAGTTCTAGTAAAAAAAATACTTTTACAAAACAAACTAAAACATTTATGTAAATTCATTTTAATGATAATGAATACATGAATATTAAAATTGATGACGTATTAGGTCATCTACTTACAATTCATGGTCATTTAATTTCTATAGTACAACACTGTTTATGGTTTCAAGTATAAAATAAATAATAAATTAAATTGACAACTTACTACATGAAATGACACTTTTATGATATCTTGAATAATTTTAATGTATTTTATTTAAAATTTACTTGTATACACAGATGTATTTATGCATGTATGTATGTACGTATGTATCAAAAAATATCAAAATGAATTTTTGGCTAAATTGACCGAATATGACTCATATTTTTTTTAATAACGACGTATGAATAAGGAAAATTATTAGTATTACAATTTGAGTGAAATAGGAAATATTGTGCTTAAATTCGAAAACTTTTTCAAGAATGTAAGCAATTCAATTTCTGAGATAAAATGTGTGCATAATAAAATATTTCATTAATTTTCTGTAATCAAATAATATCTCTGATAAGACTGATCACTTCTCAGAAACACGGCTATTCACATTTATTAATATAATTGAAATTATTATGCCAGCCTGTGTAGGATGCTACATTTAATAAATGGATGTTAACTTTATAGCAGACATTGACATGTATGTATGACTATTTATTTTTTCTGGGAAAACAGATTAAGTTTACTTCAAATATATGTATGTATATGTATATGTATATGTATATGTATATATATATTTATATATATATATATATATATATATATATATATATACGTATATATATATATATATATATATATAAGCTGGTCCAAATGAGACTGAACAGTTAGACCTTCGTTTAATTGCTTACTATTTTTTACTTTCCTTCAGTCTCTTTTGGGCCACCAATTATAATGTGTAATCGAGTATATGCTTATGTATATATATATATATATATATATATATATATATACACTCGCTCAAAAAAGTCTGAGTACACCTATCAATATAAAACGAAATATAAAGCAAAGTGCTGAAAAATGAAGTCTAGGTCCCGATTATAATTTTTGCATGACAATGATCTACCGCACTCGGCAGAAGTTGTTAAGCTATAGATATTATATAACGTTCCAAAACAGTTGCTTGCACCTCTCCAATCTCTAGACCTAAAACCTATACAGCCTATTTGGAATTTTCTTTAACGTAGAATTCGCCAACATGACATAATTTTAAAGGAAATGTTGAAAAATGTTATAGAAAAAGAGTGGAATAAGATTAGTGCTAAAGAAACCACAAAAAGTGAACCATTATTCCATGCAAAAACAATTATAGGAGATTCTTAAAAAAAGAGGCTATCCAACCAGTTACTAATTCACTTAAAAAGTTTATTTTACTTTATATTATTTTCGATTTTCATTTTCTGTACGCAGACTTTTTCTGCTCAATTTGTATAAACTCTTGTGTTATTTATTTTTTAGTTTATTTGTTATAAAATTAAAATGTCTTGATTTGTCATATATAAATCATTAGTAGTTTATAGAATGAATAAAAAATATGTTTGTTTTCAAATTGACATTGATAAGTTTCTTTTATAGAAAAATATATCGGTATTGATGGGTGTACTCAGACTTTTTCGAGTGAGTGTATATATACACTAACGCAAAAGTCATCCCCATATGGGTAACATAAGCAAGTTATTGATATAATTCAATTAAGTCGTCAAATTGATTTTTTTTTATTTAATTGATAATAAATATAATATTCATTAGAAAAAAATACAAAAAAGTAATTAATTCTCTTATATAGTAGAAATTGTTAAAATAAAAACAGTATGTTACATTTATGCGGAGTAAAAGTGCTCGCCCCTTTTAATATTATACAGAAGAAACATTAACAATTTCTTTTAAAAAAGAGTTTAATATCTCGTTTGTTTTCCTTTTTTTGCTATTTCATTTAAACGATTTGGCATTGAATAAACTATTTTTTTGTTGCTTCCGATGTTATATATATTTGCCCTCTCCTTTTGAAGTAAGGATTTAAGTTGTTTCTTGGAGGTAATATAGTGCTGTCGAATTTTTCTCGTTAATAAATCCTAAAAATGTTCTATGGAATTTAGACTGGGAGATTGTAGTGATGTTTTCAGTGTATGGAGTATTGTAGAGAACCCAAAGCTTCATTATATGAGCAGTATGCTTTGGGTTGTTATTATGTTGGAAGTAATATTCATTATTCAAACACAATTTTCTAACATTTTATTTTAAAATATTCAAACATTGAAACTTATTCATGGTTTTGTTGATAAAAACTAAGTTGCTAACTCCATAAGCGGCCATACACCATGTTGAAAAATTTTGTGTATATGATTATTTTGCAGTTTTTTTTTCTTACTCCATACCAAAATTTGAGCGTCAAAACGATAAATACAGAATTTATTTTCAACCTCGGTCCAAAACTCCTCAATACATTTATTTTTATAATCGTTTGCAAATTGAGACCTTTTGGTTTGGTTCACTTTACTTATAGCTGATTTTTTTCTGCAGACGGGGGCGTTGTAACCAGTCTTTTTAAGAATTCTCCGTACTGTAAAAGATGTAGTTTTTTTCCAATATATTTGTCTAACTGTGCTGCGACACAGGACGAGCTTGTTTTAGGCTCTTTCTTAATAATATTAATTATATTACGTTGCTCACGTACTGTAAGTTTTGATGGCCGACTAGTTCTTTGGCAATTTCTAAGCTTCCGGTATCATTAAAGCGTTTTATTATATCACGGACAATAGTACGACTCTTGGACACTATTTACAAAATCTCTTTATATTTTTTTTTTTGGTGTAAACTTATAGTTATTTCTCTCTTGGATATATAAGATTCTTTTTGTTTGCGTCCCATTTTTGAAATATCTTCGTAAAACTCATTAAATGATGAAAACTGTCAACGTAAACTGAATGGCGAATCTCCGGAAAATATAAATATTTGGTTATACTGCAGTTCTGCCACATTTATTTAATAAAAACTTTGATATTGTATGCCAGTATCAATAAGTGACGATAAACTTTTGCTTCGCATAAATGTTATTACTGTTTTTATTTTAACAATTTCCACTATATAAGAGAATTAAATACTGTTTTTGTGTTTTTTTCTAATGAATATTATATTTATTATCAATTAAATATATCTTTTTTTAATTTAACGACTTTATTGAATTATATCAATAAATTTCTTATGTTACCATATGGCAATGAATTATACAGGACAGTGTGTGTGTATGTAAGTATGTATATATATATATATATATGTATATATATATATATATATATATATATATATATATATATATATGTTCGTTTTTGTAACATATTTAATAAAACAAATTTATATTTTTATGTGATAAATATAATTTGGTGTTTAATGTACGTACAACCTTGTTCAAACTATGAAATTAACTACATTTTAATCGTGAATTTATTGATTAATAATAATCGTGAATTCATAGTATAATAAAAATTATTAGATTTCATACTTAATTTTTTTGAATTCAGATTATACACTGTTATTTTAAACTTTTTATTTTATTTTACTTAAAAAATAAAAACATTTAAAGTTGCTTTTTGTATCTGTCATATTTATACATATGTAGTCAAGTTAAAAATAAATAAATATATAATGTTTTCAGACAAAATTATTTTTAATGGAATTATATATTATGCTTAATTAAAAATTCCATGTAATACTGGTTTATTGTATATTTCTATTGACGTCAAGGTAAAGGACAATTAGCTATGTTTATAAGGTGAATTCAAATACTAGTGATTAATTATTTGTTGAAATTATTTGTGGTTTCTAAAATCGATTTATAATAAATGTATTCTAAAAAATGACCTTCCCACAAGCGTATCCAATTATATTATTGAGTTAAACTATTCAACTGGTTGTATTTTCCTTACTATATTCATATTTAGTTTGTATACGTTAGAATTAAAAATAGATAAAAATGAATAAATATAAATATATATATATATATATATATATATATATATATATATATATATATAATACTGTTTGAAGTAAAATGTTTAATGATAACAAATTACAAGCATAATTAGCAATCATTATAATAAAAACAAGAATATTTTTACAAAATGTAAACAACAAAAATATAAAATTATTCAAAATTTATATTTACAATTAATATTGATCATTATCAATGAATTAGTGCATTTATTAATAATTATGTTGTATGGTCAAAATAGAGTGATTTTATAAAAGATTAATTTTATATATATATATATATATATATATATATATATATATATATATTTGTATACACATATACATACATACATATTTATACGATATGGCAATGTATATAATTAAAATTTATTAAAATCCTTGTCAATTAATATTTATCAAAAATAAGCCGGAAATAACAATATGTTATGAAGGATATAATTAACATACACTAATGAGACAAAATCTGCGCACACCTATTTTATCTTTATTAATATTGCCTATAACATAAAAATACTATTGTTGATAACAAAATAACTATTTTTTATTTTTTCTACAAAGTGTTAAAAATTAAACAACAGCAACAAAACACTTTTTAAATATAAATAAAGTACAGAAAAACAACAAAACAAACGAAATTTAAAAAATTACGTCAGAACAAGTCTGCGCACACCTAATTAAAAACTAAAAAAGACTTAAAATGTTATTTTCAGTATATTTGGTAACCATTCCGTTTTAAAATTTATTCCATTCTTTTTTTCATAAATTGCATTAATCTTTCAGTTTATTCAGAATTAATTTTGGCCCATTTTTATATGATAGTAGTTTTCGACATTTCTTCGAAATTTCCGAATTTTGTGCTAAAGTAAATTCCATAAATGCTCAATGGAATTTAAGTTAGGAGATTGTGGGAGCATATGCAAGTGGTTTGGAACATTATAGAGTACCCAAAACTTGACAATTTTAGTCGTATGTTTGTGATAATTGTCTTGTTGGAAATAAAATTTACGGCCTAATCCGATTTTTCTCACATTTTCTTTTAAATGTTGTTTTAAAATATCGAGATAGTCGAATTTATTTATTATTGACTATAAATTCAATATTATCAACGCCGCTACTTAACATACACACCCATAACATCACTCGACCACCACCATGATTCACAATGAGAAACAGATTTTTCTTATCTAAAGCTATATTAGGTTTTCGCCAAATATACTTTCGTCCTTTTATGGCAAATATACAAAATTCACTCTCGATTATAATATTTAATCGCGAGTGATCATTTTATTATAATTATTTTTCCAAAAGTCCTCCAACATATTTACATCCTCATTTTGCTAAATTTTGTTCACTCTTGAAATGAACGGTTTCTGTCTTGCAATCCGACTACGGTACCCAGTATTTATTAGAACTTTCTTTATCGTATCATTACTTTTTTTTATCAAATTGTACATGGATACTTTCATAAATTACAAAAGTGGATAATCGTGGATTAGTCTTATTTGTATTTAAGATTTCCCTTTCAGATAACTTTGAACGGCGGTTACAACGGGGCTTTGATGTTATGATATCGGTTGTTTTAATAATTTTTTTCACTCTATAAATTGATGAATGTTGTCTTCCTAAAATTGTTTTAATATTTTCTTCTTTCCATAATTTTATAATTATTTTTCGCTCTGATATACATATTTTCTTCTTTTTAAAATTACACATTTTATTTTCCATGATATTCACTTGTATTACCTGTTTGAAAAAAACTAAAATTAAGAATAACAATCTGCATTGCATTTTCAACCATCACTTAGCCAATTGTAATGCTGAAATTAAAAATTCTAAGGATAATAAACGATAAACGCAACTGTGCGCAGACTTTTTCTGACGTAATTTTTTAAAATTTCGTTCGTTTTGTTGTTTTTTTTTACTTTATTGATATTTAAAAAGTGTTTTGTTGATGTTTTTTTAATTTTTAAGACATTGTATAAAAAATAAAAAATAGTTACTTTGTTATCAACAATAGTGTTATGTTATAGGCGATATTAATAAAGATAGAATGGGTGTGCGCAGACTTTGTCTCGGTAGTGTAGTGTGTAGATTTAGTGAAGAGGAAATATTATTTTAAAATAATTAAACTAAGATTATACTCAAATTGAAAGTTCAAGTTTGAGATATTTATAAGTAATTATTGAAATTGTCTATTATATGTGGCTATTTGCTAAATTTCAATATATACGTACATTATATATATATATATATATATATATATATATATATATATATATTATAATTGCAGTAAATATGCAAAGAATTTAATATGTATAAAATACAAAAATATAAGAAAATTATTGAGGACCTGTAATTGTAGAATTTATTATAAGTTACCAAAAGAATTAAAAGGATTAATTTGGAATCGTATTGTCAAACATTAGATAAATTACCTTAAATACTATACACAAATATCTTTATATGGTGTATAAGAATGGAGTTATTTTGTAACATACTAAGCCTCATATTATAAATAACATCCAATAAAAATTGAAACAATTTAGTTGGGAAATTACAAAGCAACCAGTATATTCGTTTACTTATTTAAGAGTAAACTGTCATTGTAGGCAAAGATAAATTATTCCATTGTAAATTTCAAAATTTATACAATCCATTATACAAATGACTAAATAAAACATACTTTTCGATATTTCCAATGTGTTTTTTAAATTTTTAAAAACTGTATATAGTGTTTTTAATATTTTAATGTTTTTTTTGTAATAAAAATGTTTTTATTATTTGTATATGTATATATTTATAATCTTTCACGCTGTTAAGGTTTAATTATTATTGTTTAAGTTTTTTGCGCTATTTTTTTATTAATATTCATTAGTTTTCAATTCAATTCAATTGATTTCAAAGTATTACGAATTGTTTTAAAATCCGAATTCTTTAAATATTATCAAAGTAAGTTCAAAATATTGTTAAAGTTTTATGAGCATTAATTTTTTAAAGATTAATTATTCAACAAACAAAAATTTAAGAAATTTTGAAAATTACGGACACAAAATAAATTCAATAATTTTGAAAAAAGATTGACATATATATTTTTAAAAAATACATATGTTTTAAGTACAAAAAAAAATGAAAACTACATTTAAGATAACAAAGTCAGTTCAAAGTTACTGATAAATAATAATGTTAAAATCAGTCACTACGACTACAACATAGTGATTTTAGATAAAATGTTTTATATACATGTATATATATACATATATATATATATATATATATATATATATATATATATATATATATATATATATATATATTCGTATAAATGTTATCTAAAATAAAGGTACAAAAAAATAAAATATACAATCTTTTAAGTTTTAAGTACTTTCTCATACTATTACATTGTTCAAAATGATTAAAATGTATTTGATAACTATGAACACCAAAGAGATTATATTGTTTCGATTTTCAATTATATTCATTTATCTGATATAAAATTGCTTTCTTATTCCTACTAATAAATGTACATTATTATATTTTTAAAAGTCAAACAAAACAGAAATTGTATGTATTTATATGCATGTACGTGCGAGTGTATATATATATATATATATATATATATATATATATATATATATATATATATATATATATATATATATATATGTAAATTTTGAGTGAAAATAAATGTTCTGTCTTTATGATAAAAAATTAAAATGTTTCGAATGTATAATACAATTGAAAAAACACACACAATTC
>CP092090.1:30416067-30433567 GCA_029203775.1 Neoneuromus ignobilis
AAAATATTAAATTGAAAGAATGAATTTTATTGTATTTCTAATTTTACATACATTTATATATATATATATATATATATATATATATATATATATATATAATGTATTTGTGTGTTTAATTAAGTATGTACAAACTGACAAATTATTAAATTATTGTAGAATGTACATGATGTTATGGAACTAATAATGTATAACATTAAATAAAGTTAATTTATAGTTGCAGTTAGTTTTAAATATATTCTTAATACACTTGCCAGAATATATATATGTGTATTAAAATTATTAAAGGAAAGTAACAAATACTTTCACATTTATTATTGGAAAGACAAAGGTCAATTTGTTAATATATTTTTAAATATGACTGAAAATAAATTATGACAATTTAATATAGTAATTGCTTTCACTATATGTAATATAAATTCTTAGTTTGTGTATTTAATTTTGTGTTATACTTAGTTTAAAAATAATCGATTATAAAAAAATATTTTTAATTATTCTTTATTATATATATTTCAATCAGCTTTTATTTATTTATATATATATATATATATATATATATATATATATATATATATATTGTTATTTTCAGCTTTTGGTAATCTTCCACTAGACAAAGATATTTTTCAATTTAAATAATTCATTGCTTTTTTACCAACATTTTCTAATAAAATTCACAATTTCCTTATCCAATCTGCTCGGTATCTTTCTTGTTTGTTTTTTTCATTTTTAATTAATAATTATTTTTCCTGTTCATCTATCCTTAACTGCTATTTTAATTATAGAATTTTTATTCTTTTTATATTCCTATTTTCAAATCTATTGTTCTCTCTTTACCTCTTATTATTTCTAGTATACATCATTCTATTCTCTTTTTGTGTTTTGATGGTTAGAACGTACGCTTCAGTGGCGTAGCTAAAGACTAGTAACATACAATACATTGACTAAATGTGGTTTTTGAGTTTTAGTAGCGTTTTTGTAGGATATATAGATCTTTAGTTTCAAAATAATTCGATAATTTTATATTGAAACAAGTTAATATATAGATCACTTATTTTTTTAATAATTATTACTCAATTTATTTTCTTTTAATATTTTTATTTTTTTAATACTGGCTATCCTATAAAAAAAATTGCATACCATTCTTACTGACATTAGCATTGATTTAATGTGGTGAAAAATAAAGCGTAGTAAAAAACATATTCGACACATTTTATTTTTTATGTTTGATCAGAAGAAAATGCTGCTGAAGTGAATAAATTAATTTGTGAAATTTATGGGGAAATATGCGTATTCATTAGTACTTGTGAATTTTAAAAGATTTCAAAGTAGTAATTTTAATGTAAAAGATAAGAATTCATTGGACAAGAAAAAATTGAAGAAGATGAATTCCAAGCATTATTGGATGAAAACTCGGTTCATACAAATATTTATCTTATAGAAGCACTAGGATTTAATCCATCACGATGTATACATACAAGAAAGATACAAAAGAAAGTAAATAAATTCTGCATGAATTGACAGAAAAGAACTTTGAAAGTCGTTTCAATATTTGCGTTTTGTTGCTTTCTATGCAAAGAAAGAAATTTTTCTGTATTAAATTATAATTTTCGATACAAGTGAATATATTTTAACAATCCTAAATGAACAAAAGATTGGTTAGATCTTAGACAATTATTCATTTAAACCAAAACAAAATATACATAGTGTGAAGACTTTACTATGTATCATCTGGTAGGATTAGGTAGGAGTTATCTTTTATAAACTGTTCCCGCTGAGTGAAAGAGTCACAGCCTATAAATACAGTGAACAATTATACAAACTGAAACAAGTAATGGACGTAGAACGACCATTAATAGTCAGTAAACTAAGCAAGATCATAATGTTCCATGATAATATCAGGCCATTCGTTACTAAAGCAAACAAAATAGGATGTTTTACCCCACTCTGTAATATTAAGATATTACGCCTTCCAACTGTTTAAATAAATGTGACATGGTTTAAAGAATATATGTTTCTGAAATTTCGAAGAAGTACGCATTATTTTATTGCATCAAAACCAAAGTTTTTCTTTTGATGTGGAATTCATCTTTTACTATAGGTGATCCAAATGAGATTGAAGGATAGCGAATGATAATAAGTAAATGTATGCCTAAACCCTTTAATCTCATTTGGGCCATCCAATAGAAAGATGGTAAAAAGTCATAGAAAACCAAGAAAAATAGCTTGATTAAACTTATATTTTAAATTTGTTTCAAATTAATAAAGATTTTTAACGAAAATTCAATGCATTCACCTAATATATTGGGGATGTTATAAAAATGCATTGAATAAGATCATTCAAATTAAAAACAAATACATTCATATAAATCATTTATTGACACGGTTACTCTAAACAAGAAAAAAATTAATTATATAGAGTGGCCCAAAGGAAATCCTATATAATAATTAGTTATTTATTTGAGTATTTTTACTTCTAATTTATTATACAAGACATACAAGTGATAGATTTATCATGGCAATTTTAAATATTAAGGTAACTAAACAATGTAATTTTATCTTATTACGTACGCGGAAGATAAAATAAAAAATCTAATCTCTGGAAATAAATTAACATATAACTATTAATTAAAAATGCGTCGATCAATACCTGTTTTCATATAAATGGTTTCTTAGATATTAATAAAATAAGAAAATAATAATCTGTGATTATAATACAAAAAAAAATATTGACATTTTTATTAAATAATCATGTGACAATATTAATTTTCTATCAGTTACAGGTTAACACCCAATTGAAATCTTTTATAAAGCTAAAGGTCTGTATTTCATTTATCATTTCTTTATTTGTAATGTTTCGAATCTATATTTTTGTTTAAAAAGAGATGATTATGTACCTTTAATTTTTAATAGCTATTGCATATTAAAGAAAACTAGCAAGATACATAATTAATTTTCTGTTAATTTATTATTAATTAATTTCTATCAGGTAAAAGTGAGAATAGCATTATTTATATATTTATAATAAAATTAATATCCTCTTAAATGAAAAAAAGTACGTAGAAATAGTTTTATTAAAATATTAATAAAATTTGACTTTTAATATATTATATAATGAAATTGTTTTATATCGTTCTCAATTTTTTGGTTTCGCAACTTTTTTTGTTGAATGATTATATTATATTTTAAATAGTTATTGATATTTTCAATCATTATGAAGAAATATGACTTAACGATAAAATAATGCAAACGATAAAAAAGTATTTAATGAAGTTTGTAACAATTGTGTAATTAACACAATATGAATAAAAGTACGTGAAAATATAAAAAAAAATTAATATGTTAATTTTAGAAAAACTATAAATTTATATAATGTATATATATATATATATTGTTTATATATATATATATATATATATATATATATATATATATATATATATACCTGACTGGGTAGCATAGTGGCTTATATCACTGCTTGTCATGCGGGAGATTGCGTTCGATTCCCAGTCGGAGAGTCCCTCATTTTCGAGGGTTGAGCATGAGGCTAACAACCTCATCTTGTACAAAAAATAACTGTCGAAAAGCTTTGACAAGAAAAGGCTCTGTTGAGCTAGCATTGTCAGAGAGACCTGGGACTGAAATAGTTTGTGGAACCGATGATGATTTTATATGCATATACGAGGCTGTTTGATAAGTCCGTGTAAAAATAAAAACTGTTTCATTTTTTTGAATAAATCGTTTTTATTTTTCAACATAGTCTCCTTTTAGGCTTATATACTTCATCCAACGCTGCTCTAGTTTGTTGATCTCTTCTGAATAATAGAATTTGTCCAAGTCTGTAAAAT
This sequence comes from Neoneuromus ignobilis, assembly GCA_029203775.1. NCBI lineage: Eukaryota > Metazoa > Arthropoda > Insecta > Megaloptera > Corydalidae > Neoneuromus > Neoneuromus ignobilis. The sequence goes on from CP092090.1 coordinate 30,419,910, forward strand.
AGTCATTCGTTCCTGCAATCACCTCCTCGTTCGAATAAAATCTTTTTCCCGCGAGCCATTTCTTCATATTAGGGAACAAATAATAGTCCGATGGAGCCAAGTCTGGAGAATAGGGGGGATGTGAAACGATTTGGAACCCTATTTCCATTAGTTTTGCGGCCACAACTGCTGAGGTGTGAGCTGGTGCGTTGTCGTGATGAAAGAGGACTTTTTGTGGTCTAATCGGGGACGTTTTTCTTGCAACTCGGTTTTCAAACGATCCAATAACAATGAATAATATGCACCTGTAATGGTTTTACCCTTTTCCAAATAGTCGATAAAGATTATTCCTTGCGAATCCCAAAAGACAGTCGTCATAACCTTCCCGGCCAAAGGAATTGTCTTCGCCTTTTTCGGAGCAGATTTCCCCTTGATAACCCATTGTTTAGACTGCTCTTTGGTCTCAGGAGTGTAGTGATGTATCCATGTTTCATCTACAGTGATGAAAAGACGCTTAAAATCCTGCGGATTTCGCTGAAACAGCTGCAAACCGTTCTTGCAACACTTCACACGACCTCGTTTTTGGTCGATCGTGAGTAATTGCGGCACCCACCTGGCGGATAGCTTTTTCATGTCCAAATGTTGGTGCAAAATATTATGTACCCGTTCACACGAGATGCCTACAGCACTAGTAATATCACGCACTTTCACTCTTCTGTCATCCATCACCATATCATGGATTTTATCAATGATTTCTGGAGTGGTGACCTCAACAGGGCGTCCAGAACGTTCAGCGTCTCTTGTGCTCATATGGCCACTCCGAAAATTTTGAAACCACTTATAAACCGCACTAATCGAAGATGCAGAGTCACCATAATGTTTATCAAGCTTCTGTTTAGTCTCCTGAGGCGTCTTGCCTTTAATGAAGTAGTGTTTAATCAACACGCGAAATTCTTTTTCGTCCATTATTTGACAATCACTCGATTTCCTTGATTCCAACGATTGTCTAACACAAAGGAATAGACCGATATGGCTGAAACTTGATGTGTGTTCTTCCAAGAGGTGCTACTAATTAAAAATAACCTCGATATGCACCAGTGGTGCCATCTTTCGGAAATTACACGGACTTATCAAACGGCCCTCGCATATATATATATATATATATATATATATATATATATACGTGTATGTGTGTGTGTAAGTATATATTTTTTTATTAAAATAATCTTCACAATTTTATGTGTATACGTACTAGCTTCATACATTTATAAAGTATTTATTATTATATAACAAAAATTATACAAAATGTACATGAGAATAAATATCACCAAATGAAAGTTTCTTTAAAAAAACATTCTATTAATTATGTTGTTCAAGTTGATGACGACAATAGTGTAACTATTATTAGATACAAATATCATCTTATTGTATATAGGATCATCCAAATGTGACGCTTAGATTTGGGTTTTATTAAAAAGAAATTGTACACTTTTTTTTAATAAAACAAAAATCTAGGCGTCACATTTGGATGAATCTACCCCCCCCCCACACTCTCTATATATAATAATTATTAAGATTTATAATGAATTTGATATACAATATTTTAAGTATAGGTTCATCCAAATGTGACGCTTAGATTTGTTTTATTAAAAAGAAACATGTGTATAGTTTCTTTTTAATAAAACACAAATCTAGGCATCACATTTGGATGAACCTATACTATGATATAAAGTTAATTTATCAATGAATTTCATATTATTTTAAAGATTTTATTAATGCTTTCTTTTCTAAAGATAGATAACTTTTATAAGAAAATTTTTAAAAAACTTGTTTTATAAAAGTGAAATCTAATAGTTAATAGTCAGTGAGTCATGGAGAATAAGTGAAATAGTAGAGAGAATAATAGAGTAAATATATGCAATTATATAGTTATTCTGATGTGTATTTGGTATAAAAATTACTATAAAATGTAATGGAAAGTGGATGATTATTTGATTTATATTTAAAATAATTTTCAAATTATTGTAAGTACGTTTTTTAAAAATAATTTACGTGGGACAGGTTTATAATTAATTAAATATATATAAATGTTTCAATTAAAATATTCATAGTTTCAATTATGAATTAGATTTTTTGCTGTATTTAATATCAAATGAAATTCATTTAGGTATACAGATATTACAATTGTTAATTAACTTATAAATATATCTAGGAACATGCAAATAAATTACACAATTAATTTTTATACTTTTTCTATCATTATCATATGTATATTTCTTTTTATCGCATGTACGCGGGTGTGCACATTCATACATGCATATACATACAAATATCATCATCATCTAAAGTGAAGTAAAGTAAATTAAGAATTTATTGATATGAGAAATGGTACAAATACATAGTAATATAGAGTACAAGATATAAGGAAAATTGGTATATTATACAAAGTATATTTTACTATAAGAAAGGGGGACAGTGAAAGTTAGAATGAGAGTTTTGATATTAAATAAGAGTTGCAGGAAAATTTTCAAAACCTGCATGTAAAGATCATCATCTTATTAGCTTTTATCAGCCTACTGTTGAGCGAAAGCCTCAATGGGGGTATTCATACTAGTCAACATTCATACAGTATTCACGCCCATTACCGCTCGTCTCACACCGTTTTATCAACAAATTCTCCCACCTAAAAAAATTAGTTTTCGGGTAAGAGCGTGTGAGACGAGTAGTAATGGGCCGTGAATACTGTATGAATGTTGACTAGTGTTAATACCTACAATGGGCCTTTTCACACTAGTCAACATGCATACAGTATTCACGGCCCATTACCACTCGTCTCACACGCTCTTACCAGAAAACTAATTTTTTTAGGTGGGGAAGTTTGTTGATAAGAGGGTGTGAGACGAGCGGTAATGGGCGTGAATACTATATGCATGCTGACAAGTGTGGAAAAGCCCAATGAGTTTTAATCATTTATTGGTATTTGGTCATATTACGCTGACCAAGAAAGTTTGTGAAGATCTTTTATTCAAGGTTTATTTCTTAGATAATTTACCTTTACTAATACAATTTATATATATATATATATATATATATATATATATATATATATATATATATACACATGAGTGTGTGTGTATATGTATGTATATGTGTATGTGTGTACGTAAGTACGTATGTATGTATACGTATACAATCAATTATGAACTCAATACTAAAATGTTTGGTTGCAAAATCATTATAGTTTAAAAAACGACCTTCAATCTGCCGTTTAATGTAATATAGCATTGGAGAATTGTTAATAAAAGAAACAGAAATATGTTGATTGATGAAATACTGTACACATAATTAAATTTAATAACGCAAACGATGATTATCATTAACAGGTTTTTAATCAGATATTAGGTAATAATAAATAATTGTATATACATATATATTAGTAGTTTTCCGATAATTTATGCGATGGAACTATATGTTGGATTGTGAAATAAAATATATAAAAATGAAACAATATTATAAAAAAATATTTTTTAGTAGATACAAATACAATTATAATATTTACTAATAATTATATAATAACATATTATATAAGTAAATTTTACTTCAATTTTCATATAATAACAATATTTAACTTCTTTGTTAACTAATGGTATAATATAAAGAAAAAAATATATTTGTATGAAAAATAATTGACAATTATACCTTTATTAATATAATATTCTTATATATATATATATATATATATATATATATATATATATATATATATATATATATATATATATATAGGCTCATTGCTGGGCGAAAGTCTAATCGAATGTCATTAGATCATTTTAATATTTTCCCAATACTCTTGCATTATTTCTTGTCTGAATCTAATTTTAACCAATCCTCATCTTCACAATATTTCACAATATCATTGTTCCATTTTTGATAGGGTATATATATATATATATATATATATATATATATATATATATATAATCTTGTCACTTTCAGCAATCTAGTACTTTTTTCCACAGTAAAGAATCTTGGGTCTCTATTGTACTTATCCTCGAATTTCTTTTTAGTTCTTTATATATATATATATATATATATATATATATATATATATATATATATATATATATATATATATATATATATATATATATATATATATATATATATATATATATATATATATATATATATATATATATATATATATATACATATATACATATGTATATATAAAACACAAATAAATTCTTATTTATTAGTAAATTTAACGTTTATTTTTTTTATGTAATTGTAGAAATATCCTTGTCAAGTTTTGCAGTTTTTCAATTGAAACACAGAAAAAAGTAAACTTGTATGTAATTAGTCAAGGGCAACAAGATTTATGTATGTATATGTATACAGATTATAAAAAAATAATTGCTGTTCAATGTACATTTGTGCAATTGTATAGCTTTTAATTTTCTCTTATACCTATATTTGTTTTTCATACCAAGACTGCGTTATTCGCCACAGCATGCATAAATAAACATTAGTTTACAAATTCATAAAAAATGTGTTAGTTAATAAAAATATGAATTTAATTACAATAAGGTGTATAATTTAATCGCATAATTTTCATATGTATATTATGTACATATATATATATATATATATATATATATATATATATATATATATATATACATATATATATATATATATATAATATATATATATATAATTATATATATATATATATATACATATATATATATATATATATATATATATATATATATATATATATATATATATATATATATATATATATATATATATATATATATATATATATATATATATATATATATATATATATATATTATATATAGTACATACATACATAATATTCAGGTATTATAGTATGTAAGAAATATATGTAAATTATTCAGAATATGTTAATTAAACAATAAATATTTTCTTAGAAATTGGAATTAAATTCACTTTTATATTATTTAAAACAGAATATGTAAAAATATTTGAACTTCTAATAATAAAACAAATATTAATTGAGCACATGAAAATATATAACGTATTCCATTATTTTCTTTATATGACATCATTATGAAGAGTTAATTTAGATGTTTTTAAATTTATCAACATTTATATGTCACAACAGATGAAGAACGAAAATATGTCTATAACTACATTCAAATTTCACAAACTTTTTGTCAATTATTCAAGTGTTGTAAGTGAGGTCAAATATTGCTGAAAACTAATACTTATCTTATGCAACAATAAATTGAAAATACACACACACATATATATATATATATATATATATATATATACACGCAAATATTAGGAAAAGATTATATTTATACTGATATTTCAATAAAATTTAAACAATTTTCATTGCTTTTTAAATAAAATAGAGTTTAACTGTTTTCAACAATGTACATTCGAGTTGGTTAAATCTCTGACTTGATCTTTCATGCGATTTTTCCTTTCTATTTGTCATTGTTGACGTATTGTTGATAAAAATTGACAACTTGTAATTGTAGCAGGACTAAAGTGTGAAACTGATAAATTAATATATTTTTATTCGATTGATGTATTGAGTTATAATATGTACAATTGTATTTATACACATACCTATTATAATGTTTGTATATATTATGTATGCATGTATATGTGTATGTATGTATGTATGCATATAATTAAAAATATAGGTGACCCAATTGAGACTGAAGGATAGTAAATGAAAGCAAGTAAATATATGATATATCTAAACGCTTCAGTCTTATTTGGACCAGACTATATTGAATATGTATGTATATATGATATTTAACGAAGTAGTATTGATAGATGTTGTTTCACTTATGTTACATTTAGCAATAGAAAATATGAATGTTATTTCATTGCGTTACATACTGGAGGCTATTAAGTATTTCATACAATTATGATAATTAAAATAAAATAATGATGATGAAATACATTCGAATTTTTTTATATGAGCAAATGACTTTTTTCAGAATTTTGGCATGTTTTTATACGTTTGCGATTAAAAACAGTTATTATGGGAAAGTATTTCATAAGGTTATAATTTATGTTTGTTTAATATTCAATAGTTATTCTGAGAATAAATAAATTTTGATTATAAATAAATAAAAACAGTGATATATTTATCTATCGATATATATATATATATATATATATATATATATATATATATATATATATATATATATATATATATATATATCAAACAGAAATGTTCGTTATATTCGCACATATACAATATGTGATGTATGTAATTAAGTTTTTATAATTTCAAGTTTCAAGGTAATTTCTTTCTTATTTTTATACTCATACAAATTATCCACGTGACCAGTTATTCATACGTACAAATAACGAGATTTGTTTATGTAATGCTGTTACCTATTGTATTACAAATTAATTTCTAGTCAATGCCATTTCGCTAAAAATTCCAATGTCATATTTGATGTTGCCGAATTAAAGAAATTTATTTCTAACAAAATGTATTAACTATTATGAACCCACCTATTATTATTCAGCATATATACTGAATCCATTTTGTATAACACTTCATGCACACACGATTAATAAAACCAAAACGAATATAATGGAACTACAAACAGAATGTGCAAAAAGATTACTCTCTCTTGTGTGGCACAAGAAACTGAAATACCACTAACACAACGAAACCTCTTCACAGACTGGCGAAAACTTTTATCTGACAGATCGTACAAACAGAAAGTCTAAGTAGGACAGTCACTACACTTTAATTATTTAACACCATTTAATTAAATACTAGAATATGATTACGGCAAGTACTTTTATTAAAAGTATATATGTATACACATATATATATATATATATATATATATTTCAATTCAAAGTAAATATGATGAGTAGATTCTCTTAATAACTACGCAAATTTTAGATTCGCTTGTCACATTTATGCTTTTGTATCTTAAGAACTTTGTCCCAGCATCACCAATTTTATTTAAATTTATTCAGATAAGTGTGGAATTAAATATAGAAATAATTATCTGTACATATAAGTACATGTATATATATATATATATATATATATATATATATATATATATATATATATATATATGTATATATATAAATGAGATAAAATATGATTCTTGACCCTTTCGATAACATTTTAAAAAAGAAAAAACACTGTCCATGTGAAATCTAATTGCGCAAGTTTTTAAACAAATACTTAGTTTCTTTTTTCACTGACATGTCAATAACATATAAGCTAATTTTATATATAGTTTGTACTTATTTTTTTTAATAATTAGATCTTTTGATAAGAAAATCCATGTCATTTTTTATTTAAATAATTTTATGTGTATGCAATTAACTAATGTTATATTAATATTCAATTTATGTATGTCACAAACAATCACATTTTAAATAATTTTGCTAGAGTAGGTATATTTATTAAGAAAAAAGTGTTTTAATGTTAAAATTTCTTTTTAGAACATTGTTAATTAAATGATTTGTATGTATATATATATATATATAATTTTTTTGTAATTATATATATATATATATATATATATATATATATATATATATATATATGGTGATCCAAATGAATTTGAGAGATAGTAAAGAATAATAAATGATAATAAGCAAGTAAATGTACATACATATGTCTAAATCATTTAGCCTTATTTGCGCCACCTATATAAGAAAAGACCATGGATGGACAAGGGAACTTATTAATTAGAAACCTAAAATTATACAAAGGCCCAAGAAAATACTTTTAAATAGATAGAAAAGATATGAGAAATTTCGTTGGTATAGAATAGAAAAGAAAGGCACTGGTTCGTTGAATGTGGAAAAGTTTAAAGAGATCTTCATCTAGCGGTATATAGAAAAAGACTAATGATGACGCGTGTATATATATATATATATATATATATATATATATATATATATATATATATATATATATATATATATATATATGTATGTATATGTGTGTGTGTGCGTGTTTGTGTGTGTGTGTATAGGTACATGTGTACATTTTGATGTATTATTAAACTCATACAAAATAGTTCATTTGTACAAGGTCAATGAACTATGTACATAGTACAAGATGAACATTGTGATATTGACGTTGAAAGTAGTTTCAAAATAGAAATTACTATATGTTTGTTTATGAAAATATTGTTTTAAGTCTTGAAATCTCTTAACAAAATAAGTTATCAAGTATAATTGTTTTAATTACAAGAGCACGATGTTATTATACAGATTTCAACATCTTGATACACTTTGTAAACAATGTTCTGTATTTGCTTTTGTTGAACTGTTATACATACATACGTGTTATTTTTTTGAATTTAAGTTTATTTCATTTTGTTTAATGTTCTATTTTTTTAATTTTCGTGTAACTTTTTGCTTGAATATATTTTTTATAATTCCAAAAATAAAAAGTAAAAAGCGGTTAACCTTTAAACAGTATACGTATCTTTATTACTGACGTATTTCTGATTGAGTTAAAAGGTTATTTCTTAGCAAAAAGTTACAGATAAAAGATTATCAAGTGCGCACAAGTTTTTATTTAATCAGATTAAGAAATTCATTATTAATGATGACTACAGATACGTATCTGTTTTTATGATTGCTGTTTTAAATCGAATACAAAGTACAATTCTGATTTGAATATATAATACAAATTAATATAATAATCTATATATAAATTTGTTTTATTTTACGCTTATGTTGTTTTTGACATATTGATTCTGATTTGTGTTAGAAAATATTGTCATAAAGTAAAAATATTTACTTAAATCTATTTTTTTGGATTAAAACACGTTATATTTATTCAATATTTTTTATATACGTTGTTTTATTGCAATTACGTGTTTTTATTTTTCATAACTTGTATATATTTTTAGATGTTTTAAAATAAAAGTGTATATTTATTTTTATCGTTATTTTACGTTCGTAAATGTATCGCTATAATTCAACAAATTGATTACCATGATGAAATATTAAAATTTTATATCATTTTTTTATAATAGGTTTGTTAATATATTTGTTCATATTTTTATTAACACAATTTGAATTATAGAATAACAGAACTTTCTAATAACATTACTGTTGTTAAAAAGACTGTGTTATAGATTTTATATTCGAGTTTTACTATAAACAATAATTTTAAATATGACGGGTTTTAATAACATTTTAACATAAGAAATATATAATTATGTATATGGAATATTATATTTAGCTTTTTGATTATATATATATATATATATATATATATATACACTCACACATACACACAATGTTATGAGTGTTTTCATCAATCTTCGCTTTTTTATTTATTTTAATAGATTGTATTTATGAAATTACTAAAAAAGATACAAATTATACACTTGTAAATAATTACATCTGAAAATAAAAGTTTCATGTTTAAAGCAGAAAATAATAAATAAAAAAATCATGTTTATAATTGTTTTCGATAATATGGTAATGAAAGAAAACATACAATGTTTAAGTATTTTTTATTGGAAGGGTGCAAAAATATATCAATAACAATATTTGTAAATCAGTTTCGAATTTCAATTTACATATATATATATAGTATATGTATGTATGCATTTCAAAATGAATGTATGTAGTTTTTTTTAACTGCATGGATAATTTCATAGATCATGTATTGTTTTTATATTTTTAATTCTATAATAGAAGTATTTCATATATATATATATATATATATATATATATATATATATATATATATATATATATATATATATATATATATATATATATATATATATACATATACATATGTACTACATACATACACATAATATATGTGTAATCATTTATTATGGTTGATTAACCATTTATATGAATTCACATGTATGTAAATTCAAATATTTTCTAGAATTCAATTTATAAAAAAAATTAATAAAAAATATTATTTCAGTAATATCTGTATTAAAGTAAAATAAATAAATAGTAAAATGTGTATTTGTATGTATTTTATGTTCATTAGTTATAATTTATATTAATTTTTAATGTTAATGAAAAATATAAAAAGTAATATTAACAACTATTCTCTGTAAAATAAATGATTTTTAGTTAGAAAATAAAATTACAAATCACTGATATCAAATACTTTTCAAATGAAATTCCAAATTCAATTCTTGGGTAATATTTCATTAGAAATATAAGCTAATTATTGCATTAAATATTTTTTTGTCAACAATCAATGCACTTATTCTTGTTTTATGTAATATTTTGCTATTTTTAAAAATGTTATGTAACAATAATATTTTAAAACTGATTTTATTAACATGTTAAGTAATGAGAATAAGAAAATATTAATTATAAACAAATACATGTTCGAATCATATATATATATATATATATATATATATATATATATATATATATATATATATATATATATATATATATATATTTAAAAATAGTTAAATGTGAATTTTCTATAATGTTCATCATTGTTTTCATTATTATTTTTATAATAATAATATTTAAATTATTATTATCAATTGGATAACATAGATAATTAAATGTCTTGTTTTAATGCTGGAATATGGTTAACAATCCTTTTTTATTTAAGAATAAAAATATGTACCAGGTAAATATAGTTTTAAAATTATTTTAATTGAATAAATTTTAATTCCTTTTTTTATTTTAAAAAAATGAGTCAACATTTTAATCAATTTCAATTGTGAACCAAATTTGTGAACTAATGTTTTCAACTAAAATTGTGATGTGTGTAAATTTATTTAGTAATACATATGTATATATTTACAGTTCTCATTCACATTATTTATTTTTGTTTTGAGAACAGTAAATATTTTATGTGTATTCATATTAATATTCAATGATAATATTATTGATATTCAATAGTATATCATTTATATTTAATTTATTTCCTTTTTCTTATATGAATATTTTATTCATATGAAATTGAAAGTGTCTTAGTAATATATAAAAATGAATATTCAATTTAGCATTCATGTAAAAAAAATATCTATTTTTCAAATCAATACTGAATATTTTTTTGTCAAATTAATTTATTTTATATAAATTAAATATTTATCTAATTTTTTAATAGATAAATGATTATTTAGAAATACTAATTATTAATGACAACTACACATTTTTAATTGCATTTTTTTTATAACTACATTTGTAAGATACATGTTATTGCACCCTTCATTTACTGATGCATATGTTAAAAAAGCATATAGAAATCACATTACATTTTTAGCAATTACAGATCAAAAATTATCTATATGAATTGGGTCAAGATATTGTTTTTAAAGCAAATTATGAGCAATGTATAAAAGACACATATTTTCAAGATTTTAAAGAAATGGAATACAGATAAATACATGTGTTGTTTTATTAACATATAAATTGAAAATAACAATTATTTAAATCAAAAATTAAGTTTATAATTTTTCATATAAAAACATCAATTATTATTCAGTTCACATACTTACATTCTAAATAATGCACTATGAAATGTATTAAATTTTTAAAGTTTGTTTTAAAATAGTTTGATAAACAGTAAATGTTGTGCATGGTATAAAATATTTTTTTCAGTCAAAGAATGAGATTTATTCCGTTGTAGACCTACTCGAGTATTTTTTAAATATCTTGTGTATATTTGTCATGAAAAATTTTCCTTAAAACTTTTACAAACTTGATTCTACATTATTTGTTTTTATTCTAGTGTTCTGAGTACATCGATGGTAAATTTTCTTATTTTTAATATTTTTTAAAATAATGTAGAATAAGTTAAGTAATTTGTTCTAAGTATCTTACTTTAATTTGACAACATTATTTACTTAAATTTTAAGAAAAATATGACATATTGTAATGAAATATGATATAATGTGATAGTGAAATATTTTAATATTAAAATAAAAGTATTATGTTCAGTGATATTATTATTTACTGAAATTACATAATGTGGTCAATGATGATTTTGCTTATAAAATGGGGGTATTTTTTAGATTAAATATAATTTGGTCTTAAATATTACTTTCATTGAATATGGTTATAATACATTGAATCTTAGATCTAAAAAATTAAGCTATTACAACATACATTTTTTTGCCAAACATTCAATACCATTTTTATTATATACTAATTACATTTATATAAAATATTGGCTCAGCAATTTTATTAATTATAAAAAACTCAACGTAACGAATGTAATTTTAATTTTAATATAAAATACGTTATAAATCTTAGAAGAATAAAAAAACCTACTAACGCTACTACATCTATCCAATAAATTGCATTTTCCATTGATAATTCTTCAAGGAACTTTACAGGACTTCTAAAACGGCAGAACGGTTGTGAACATTCAAGTTTTTCTCGTTCATATCCGTATATGGCAATCATTGAACCTTCAAAACCGTGTCGTAAATAACTCATGTATGGTAACCAATGTAAATAATTAGGTATTACACTGAAATTAACAAAAAATCCAGAAAATAAAATAACGGGAATTGATGTCACTGGTCCCAAGAATACTCCACTCTGAAAGTATTAAATACATTTATTTATATATATATAAATTTATTTATTTATATATATATAATATGATTTTAGTAAATAAATATTTTTATGCACTGTTTATAGCACTTACTTCTACACTCATTGCAGCACCAATAAGTAGGCCTATACTTTGAGCTACTAATGACGTAAGAATACAGACATTGATTACCATAAAGAAACGAGTTGCTTCAAATGGTTGCCCAGACATAAAATATACCATTGCCACATACATTGTCGTAAAAACGGCCTAAAATTATTATTTTTTATTTATATATTTAAATAATAATAGAAATATTTTTTATAAAGAAAATATATTTTTCGGTAAATTCATAAAGGTATTTGAATTAAGTAGATCTACAAATGAAAAAAAGTTTAAATGTAATTATTAATATATTTTTACAAACCTGGAATGGAAGATCTGCAACTGTCTTAGCAAAATAAAATGCTTTCATTGAATACCAGTAATTTAAATATTCTCGAACAAAAACACCCATTTCAGCTGGAACTAATTTTTTAAACATTAAAATCAATAGAATTATTGATAATTTTTATGTTCAATTTCATTTCGAATATTATTAAAGGAAATAATGGGTACAAATTTTCAAATTAATATTTTGCCAGAAAGTAAATAATTTATATTGCTGACCATATTATTATTTCTTGTGAAATATAATTAATACCACTGAGTTGAAACATGAATATAAGTAACTATTTTTTTATATTATATTTTATAAGAATTATAAAATATAGTATAAAAAAATAGTTAATTGACACTGAAGAATAATAAAGAATAGTAAATATTAGTAAGCAAGTAAATGTATGACTAAATCCTTCAGTCTCATTTAGATTATACTATATTTTAGTACTAGATATATTAGTTTATATATATATATATATATATATATATATATATATATATATATATATTGAATTTTCATAATAGTAATAAATTCATTAATGAGGAATATTTTTTTATCATGCTTTGTTTCATATAACGATTTCTTCAACTATCTTTAAATATGAATTGTTATTAATCATTACAGCCTGAAAGTATTTAAATTCATATTAGATACTTACATGTAAGAATA
>CP092090.1:30438567-30448567 GCA_029203775.1 Neoneuromus ignobilis
AAATCTATGACTGTTGAAAATTAATCTATATTTGAAACAAACGATTTTTATAGCTATTTGAGTTTAGTTTTTTTTATATTAATACATTCTACAGGTGTCTTTCGATAAGAGATAAGAACAGGTGTTTTATGAAAGTTTTTTTTAAATATTCAATTAATGATAAGTTTTAAACGCTATCTGAAATAAACACCAAGTTATGATTCACATATTAATTTTCGATATTACAATTATTTAAAAATATTAATATTTAATTCCGATTTGTGCTTGTTTAGTTATGTTAATATCGACAACTATTTTTTTCTTTATATCTTTCACCAAAAATGTATTAAACCTGAAAATGTATTTTGTATTATATTTATCAAATATTACTAGTAACAAATTATTATTTAATGAAACAATCATATTAACGTTAGTTTTGGTACGATATTGTTATGTATAATAATATTTTTTTAATTTCTTTATTTATAATAGATTATTTGATAATAATGGTCTTTAATTTTTACATAAAGATAATAATTACTCTGGGAATATTATCATTTATTTTGATATTTTGAATTAGTTATTAAAAGAAAATATACATATTCCTTTAATAAGAACGATTAGAATTTGAAATAAAATAAAAATAGTAATTTAACATCAGTAATGTATATTCGGCATACAAATGTATTTGTTTCATAAAAAATAAATACTACTTATCAAAAACGCACGTATGAACATTTGTATATGTATATATATATATATATATATATATATATATATATATATATATATATATATATGCGTGTGTGTGTATGTGTTTGTGTGTGTTTATGCATATACGTATGTACGTATGTATAAATAAACATTTCTTGAATACAAATGATATTTAATTGTGCAATATGCACATTTGTAAACGTTTTTAATTTATAAATATAAATACACCTGTTATTTTAAATAAATTTATGTACAGAGGCACATATACTTATATAGGATCATCCAAATATGACGCCTAGTTTTGAGTTTTATTAAAAAAAAAACATGTGTATAGTTTATTTTGTTTCTTTTTAATAAAACACAAATCTAGTCGTTAAATTTGGATGACCATATACAAACATGCATACATATATCTGTATGTCTGTATGTGAATATATATATATATATATATATATATATATATATATATATATATATATATATATATATAGTTAATGTATAAATAAATTGTACACTTAAAATATTTCGTTCTTAGGTTATTGTTTGCAATTTGTGCAATAGAATATTTTTCACTATTAATTTTTTATTAGTATATTCTTCATTACTATTATAAAACACTTAAACATAAGAATTATATGTGAAAAGTTATCTATACACAAAAATGCACAGCATGTTAGAAAAGAAAGAGAACTTTTTGAATAAAAAAAATATATTTCGCAAAAAATTCAAATATTCATCTAAAATATGTTTTTGCATTCATACAACCCTGGAGATGCTGAAATAAGGCATGGATGAATTTTGATTGATGAAGTTTGTTTTTAGGATGGCTTCAATGACACTCGTCACAGCAAGTTCGTAACGATTGGCTTAAGCGTAATCGTTAACGTCATTTTTATCGCCATTTTCATTTTTGAAAAAAGAAAATAGTTCTACGGTAATAAATCTAATGAATATAGTGGGTGTTGGATGAAACACACTTGTTTTTTGATCAAAAAATTTTCATATCACAACGTTTCATATATCAACGTTCATATCACATGTAAATTTGTGTGCTTCAGAGACAATCATTATAGCAAATTGAAGAATTTTTGTGAATTTTTTTCAATTTTAAAACAACAATATTTGCGCGTTGTTTCATCGTGTTTCCGTGGCAACGTAACAAATAGTACAATACAACTACTTTAATCAACGTATTTCAGAAATTACTTGTTATATTTTGATCAAATTTCAATAGTTGGTAGAAGAGATAGGTATGCATAAATAACATTTTTTAGATCTTAAATGATGCTGCAACTTTTAGAGAGAAAATGAAAGTTCAGTTTCTTTTCCGATACACTGTGCATGTATTTGGTAATATATATATATATATATATATATATATATATATATATATATATATATATATATATATATTAGATATTAAAGATATAATAAACTGCAGAATAAAAAAAAAACGTTTTATAACAGGTATATGCATTTCTTTCCTTTTATTTCGAAATGATTAGCATTTAAAAGTTTTAAGTAGTTTTATTCGTAAAAGACGATATATTTTGAAAGATGACATTAAAATAATACTATATTTTCAAATCGATCTTTTAGATTATTCATGTGGTTAATATGTTAACTTTATAAATTCCAATCTTCTAAATCAGTTCTGTTGAATAAGTGACAATTGCATACGTATAATAGGATAAAACATTGATAGAATTAAGTAAGAGTGTAATTTATTATTGTTCAATCATCTTGGGTATAAAATGAATAAAATAAGTAATAAAATATTAATTAATAAAATCGTTTATATATAAATAAATAGTGAAAAAAGTATGAGAGTGAACGTGATGCCGAAAGTCGGCAAGTCGCTGAGATACGCCGTGAACTACCGGTCCATTATTCTGCTCTTCTACCTGAGCAAGGCGTTTAAAAGGATCTTGTATAGGAGGATATTCGATCATGTGTCGAAAGATAGTTACAAAAATAATAATAATTTCAAAAACCTCCAACATTATAATAAAATTCAACACTGTAATAAATTTCCAATACTACGAGTATAATTAAAGCGTTTTTAGTGATATAAATAAAATGAAAAGGTAAATTAGCAAAATTATTTATTTAACTAAAAATTGTCAACATACACTGAAAAACATCGAAGGAGTGTAATAAATTAAGGATGTATGACGTGTAAGGAGTTAGAAAATTCTATTTTTTAGAAAATAAAATGAATAAATGTAAATATTTAGACATTTTGAATGAAAATTTGAAACAATCCATTAAAAAGTTAGAATTGTGTGTTTGTGAGAAATGAACTTTTCAGTTAATAGGATAATGACCCTAAACATATATTACTTAATAGTCGGAGAATGGTTGCTGTAAAACACTCCTAAATAATCGAATTATCTTTCACAAGTCCAGAATCTAAAATATCTTAGCAATTACACCAAAAAACAGCTGCGTAAATATGGAATAACATCGGAATTCTTATTGAAATATGAAATACAGAATGAATGGGACTGAATACCGGTCGATTTTACGTACAAATTAGTTTCATCTATGTCAAATAGACCAAGATAAGTAATTAAATCAAAAGAAGATTCAACAAGTACTGATAGTACAAAATTGTAATAAATACAAATTGTATTTATGTATCTTGATTGAAAATGAAGAGGACATGAATCATACGCTGAATTTATTCGCATATGATGACAATGAAACTGAAAATAAAAATTCTTTTTTAATTAAATTAAACATAATATTGATTACATTTATATACGAGTTGTTTTTATTTTCTGTTATTTTTATGAAATTAAAGGTTTTATATGAGTTTCTTGAAAATACAATGAATAATTACATTATTTTAAATCGTACGATGAATAAATTTGTTGCCTGCATATTTACACTATTTTAAGTAAATACTATTTTTGAAATAAATACTGATTGGAATAATTAATTTCACAGTAAAAATATTTACATCTTTATACGATCATTGAATTAACAATTTGGTTCATGACTGAGATTTTTTTGAAACTTATCTTGTCTTTGTACTTGGTTCTATCGTGATTGATAATCAATTAAACAAAATATATACATATACATATATATATATATATATATATATATATATATATACATGTTTATTTAATATAAATATATCGAAATATAATTAATAAATCATAAAAATAAACAATAATATTTCTTTACACTTTTATATTAATTACATAAATTTTATTTATCTTACAGTTATGTTTATAGTAAGAAATTATATGTTATATTAATGTGTATTAAAATATTCTTTGTATTTACTTCAAAATGTACAAGAGTAATATTTATAAGATTTTTTTGAAGAGTATTTATTTTACTAGTCATTCCGTATTCATTAAAAATCTTTTGTTGTAAGTATTCAGTAATATAAAAAAAATATATAATTCACTTGGATTAAAATTATTATTCAGTCAAAAGACATAGCAATTTGTTAATATAAATGTATGTATATGTTAATTTTTTATGTTTAATTGGTATAAGATCTAGATTTAAAAGACAATAAAAAATGAATATGTTTATAAAGTTTATTATTTTAAATGCATATACTAATAAATGAGAATACTTAAATTTTTTCATTGAAAATTAACATAAAAGCATGAAAATTAACATAATTACTGAAAATTATTACATAAAGAAATAATGATAATTTAATTTTCTTCTTTGTTAATACATATTATTGTAGATAAAACTAGTATATTATTATAGAGATATAAATATAGAATATAAAGTATTAAATTAATATTTTAATACACTTACAAATATTATCTATATTATTAATAAGAAGATCAATTTTACAGATAGATCATACTGATATGACTTGGCCGTTATATTAAACGCTTACGAGGAATTTATTGATAATTATTTGATTGATATTGAGAATGTAGAACAATTTCGATGATTGAATGAATGGAGCGAGTGAAGAGTATTATTTAGGAGACAAATGTGTGTGTAATATAAACTCTTTTTTAAATTACTTTAAGGTTATAAAGTGTTAGTATAATAAAATAACTTTTTTTTAATGATTTACCACATTAAATTTAGTTAAATTCAGATAATGGAAGTTTATATATATATATATATATATATATATATATATATATATATGTGTGTGTGTGTGTGTGTGTGTGTGTGTGTGTGTGTTTATGCGTTTAGAAAAGAAAATAAATTATATGAAAATAATAACTATTGTGAAAATGATTAGTTCATTGTTTGATATTCTATTTGAATTTGTAAAATGAAACCTGTAAGATCAATTATCTGTATTATTTTCTTTCGATTTTAATTTGCTTACATTCTGAGATTTGTTTTAGTAAATATATACATATTAATTTGTGGAATTTTTTTAAATGCACATTGATTTTTATATAATTTTAAAACAAAATAATTATACAAATTAATAATTTACATTTGTATACACTAAAAAATTAACTTGGTATTATTTGTTTTTAAATATTTTAAAACCTGATTTCAGAATTTTTAAAACAAATATTTATTTATACCAGTTTAAAATTATTATTATGTGGTTGTTTCAAATGAAAGAGAGGATAATTAAATCTTAAGAGTTTTCTCTATTGATTAAAATATAAAACTGAGATAATTTCTTTTATTTATTTAAAAAAAACTTTTATTTTTTAATTTTACACACATACATACACACGCACACATACACACACACACACACACACACATATATATATATAACATTTTTTATAATTAGTTCGTTTTATAATTTTTGTAATATTATTTTTTAATTAATAAATGTAGTCAAAAATATATAAATAAATGTTAAAAATGAAAAAAACTTTAATATTAATTAAGTAGGTAAAAATTCTTTATTTATATTATTTTCAATGATTTAAATTTTAATTCTGATTTAATGAAGTCACTGATTAATATTGTCAGTGTAAAAACACACTGATGATAATTAATAGAGTCGTTTTGTATTAATTTGTTTATTATGTCTGTATGAATAAATTTTTACTTTTTAATAAAACATTTGTGTTTGCAATTGTTTTTCTGTACAATAGTTTTTTTGAATGATATTTTTTGCACAGGAAGTCATCGTCATGGTAAGCAGTTTAGAATTAATTTTAATTGTGAAATGTACTGATGGTGCAAAATTAATATTAACGATATTAATAGAAATGGTGAAATGTATGTAATAAATATTTTCTACATGGAAAAGTTGAATTTTTTGTACGTGTGTACAATAATGTTGAAAGAATATTGATCAGTTATAATTTATAATACAATATGAAAAAAATACAATACTTATATTTTTATATTGGGACGTTCTTTTTAAAAAATATAATTGGCTGTATTTATGTACAATGATAAAATTTTTGTTATTCATATTTAATTAGTTTTATAAATCCCTTTTGTGTTAAAAATACACAACCTGGCTTTTTGATAAAAAATTATGGTATTCTTTTTTAAGTAAATTTTCAATTTTTTTGTCGAACTGTTTGCTTCTCGGATGTTTGATAGGATGTCTTGATAGCTATATACCGACGATTATATTTTATAATCGTGCAAAGAACATATGTTTAATAATTGATGATATACTAGTATTTTTAGTTATGTCAAATTAAGTTAGATTAGCAATGTTTCAAGGATAAATCTATTGAAATATAATTTTAACATTTGTTTTAGTTTTTTTTTTAAGAAAATTGATTTTTTATACGGTTAATATATTTGTCTTTGCCAGTTAGTTAAATAATCTTGTAAATAAAAATATAATATATTCTGCTTTAAAACATTTACATTGTAAAGAATTTAATAAAACAGAATAACAAATTTAATTTTTTATTATTAGATATTTGGATAAAAGTATGTTCAAGTTTATATATTATATTTTTCAAATTATTAATTAGAAAAATGTATCATTTAATTAATATATATGAAGTGATTTATATGAGAAAGTTAATATTAGGTTGGCAAATATCTCCCTTCCGCCTTCTGGTCTTTTGAATTTCGCAGCTATGTACAAAAAAAAAAAAAAAAAAAAAAAGCGGAAGGGAGATACTTGCCAACCTAATATTACAGTTCAATTACATATAATACATATAATATTCATACAGTAATAGTTTAAATCTATTTTATATAATGACCACATTTATGACTGGAAGTTGAAAATCTAATTATCAATAGCATACACTAGAACACTAAAATAAAGATCATTTATGATGGTTCAATGAACTATACAGTTAATTCATGTCTACTCTATTTAAAATCAAGATTGAATTTCTTATGTCAAATTCTTACACGTGTTTCTTGTTTCTACATATATATTTTATTAATGAAAATAATATTAATTTGATAATTTTAATAATATTAATTTGCTCAGTTGAGTAAAGTATTTGAAATATATAAAATTATTATACGTTTAAAATGCTAAAAGAATTAAAAATATATTTCGTAAATTGCAATATAAAACTAATTTCTTGTAACATTATATTAGGTTGGCAAGTATCTCCCTTCCGCTTTTTTTTTTTTTGTACATAGCTGCGAAATTCAAAAGACCAGAAGGCGGAAGGGAGATATTTGCCAACCTAATATATTGTAATTTTAATATACGCAACGATTAAATGTTTTTAATTGGACATGTGAAAATTATAAAAAGTACAATAATTATACAATACTATCATGAAGTTAAAGTGTATAAATATTAGTTTTTTATAGAAAATTTATTTTTTTAATTGATACAGATGAATAAAAATAATTCACTTGCATTACAAAATTGCAATTGTATGTCAAAATATAAAGTTATTGTTAAGATTTTAGAATTAAATTCTACCATATTTTTACTTTTTTTCGGCGACTGAACTAAATGTACATGATTAACAAGAGAAATCATGTAATTTTTATCTTGGTGATTAGAAATGCTGATTGATAGGACGTGAGATCACTACAATATTTTATTAGGTGTTTTAAGGTCTACGTCTAGTCATTAATACTACTTATTCTTTGTTCATTCAACGTCATATAAATTATATTAATTTATAAGAATTATCAACAAATTTATAAATATTATTTTAATTATACTTTAACTCTTTGCTGCAATTTTTCATAACACAGACTCTAGTAAACCCAACAAATGATTATTTTTTTATCATGTTTATGGATTAATAAAAAAAATTGAGTTTGAAGTATAATTAATTATTAAAATTTGATTTATATAAGTAAAATTATGAGTTCATTGTGCATGTATATTCCAAATAATGGTGTTGTTCAATTAATTAATATTATTTATATAAATTATAATATTACAATAACTGCATCAGTCCACTCAAAGAAGGTGAAGATGTGGTACATAGAGTAATCAGTAGAATGTGAAGAGTTGACATATAATTTTATATATTGAAATTTCAACATACACTAGTATTTTATTTTTGAAACACATATACGCACACACACACACGCATATATATATATATATATATATATTGCTTATTACTACTTACTTTAGTAGAACATTAAAAATTTATATTTGATACAAATACAGTTATTTTATATGATCAAACTATAACAAACATAATTATTTTACAAACATTTTTAAATTGATTGTTTATAATAATTGCACACATGTAATTATTAAATGCACTTACCCCAAGAAAGTTCCATTGTTTAAGGATTCGCCTTGAGGTGGTGGAGACCGAACACAATTTTGTGTGGTATATGTTACAGTTGCTGTTACAGGAACTGAACCTGAAACAGTAGCGACTGGTCCACTTGCATTGCCGCAACAGGCCTCGTCATAAGCAGGCGGGAGATGAATTTGTACGCTTCGTGTATCCGTCATTATAAAAACGATTCTATTAACAACACAATATTTAAAATCTATATCACTGATATTTAAAATGTATTTTAATTGTATTTATGTTTACAATTAGACACTTTTGTTGTACACTATTGAGGTATGTTCAACGCGAACGTGTAACATTAGAAATAAATAACTGGCGTTCATGATATATGTGATTATATGTTTTATATGATATGACATTTTGATATCTTTGAATGTAAATGGTTTACTATCTCGATAACATTTGAGAGAGAGACGTTTTTAATGTAACTTCTTTAATATATGAAGCATTTATTAACATTGTAAATATAATTTGATTTCAAATTTCTCACTAATATACGATCGTTGAAATTTCATACGATAAACTGATTTGTTTTAAAAAGAGATTATTTTTTTCGAGACTTTATGCGAATAATCGTTGTGCTTTTGGTTACCATAATGTCTTTTCAAAGGACGTAGAATGTATTGGTGTTGACGATTTTCTGTAAAAGAAGAGAACAAAATTGAATAATGGAAAGTAACAATAAAACACATTAATAATTAATATTTGTTCTGAAATATGGTGAATTCACTTTCACTCAATATCACAAGATATTGAAAAAGTATTCAACTTATTGTTCACTTTCTTTGTTCGTTAGCTGAGGTGTATTTTTTTCTATGGCAATGCTATCATCATCGGAATGTTGCTTTATAAAATTTAAAATTTTATAATGCAGCGCTCTGATGATGATGGCATTTCCATTGAAATACGCATCATCTTATGAACAAAGAAAGTGAATAACAAATAATTATAGAACAGTTTTTCAATATTTTATGGTGTTAGGGTGATAATTCATTTGTGTGAAATTATTAATCAATTCACGTTTTCGTTTTTTAAAATTATTTTTCGGTAAAAATGATAAATAATATATAATAAATAAAAATATTTAAAAATAAAATTCTTATACTGTACATTTTAATATAAATGTATATGAGACGTCAATAAATATCTTAATTTTTATACATAAGAAATAGTTCAATTTCGTTTACATATATGTTAAATTAGATTTGTTAGTGAAAATGCATATTTTCTATAAAATTATATACTAAATTAGAATAATTAGAAATAATATGTTAAACGTAATAAAATATTACTACACTAGGATAATAAAATAATCCTAAAAATATTTAAACATTAATTTTCAAACATAGGTTATTCTGAAATTATTATAATTATCAACCCAAAATGATATATATTGATTTATATTTATATGCGTAGGTGTATTGTTTAATACTTATTTCTCTTTGAGATATAAATATAATTAATTTTTAAGTTAATTATGTTTATAACATTTACCTGAAAATTTCTAAATTATCACAAATATTTGTATGCATATTATATCAACATAATTATCATTAACCTCTTTCTATCTATTGGTAGGCTTTTTCTAAAAATTTTCACTTTCATTGATCTGTTACATAATATATATA
>CP092090.1:30453567-30513567 GCA_029203775.1 Neoneuromus ignobilis
ATAATAAAACATAATGTATATTTGAAAGTAATTTATAATAAAACATGATTATTATTTATTAATATAATTTTTTATAAGAGATCTTAAAATAAATATTAATACAAAATATTGCCACTAAAATTGCAAATATTTATCTATTTGGAAAACTAGTACTCATATCATTTCATTTTTATAGATAAATTATAAACTGAACGTCAAAGTAAATGTAACATAATTTTATTTGTTTCACAGTTATTGATTTTTTTTTCACTTAATTAATTAGTTTGGTGAAAAGTAGTACTTAATGAGTTTTATTAATTAAATAACGATATAGTTATTATATGCATGCATGCATGCATATATATATATATATATATATATATATATATATATATATATATATATATATATATATATATATATATATATATATATATATATATATATATATATATATATATATATATATATATGTCCTTTTTTACAATTTATAATTTGCAATATACTGTAAAAACATTTAGATATTATTAACAATGTTTTTTTTAAAAAATGTAGACAATAATAATACGTTTACTTTGGATATATACCCTTGAGTTTTAAATGAAGTATTTATAATATAAATAAATAAAAATATATTAATCAGTAAAATTGAAAGTTCCATTGAAAGTAAATTTCTTACGATAATTGATATTTCTTTCACATATATATAATTATTTATGTATTTTCATTTTGCCAATTTAAAAATAAACTAAAAATCATATACAATTATTTATATAGCACATTACGTTTTCACAAATATATTTTTTGTTCTATTTTTAGATTTTGTCTATTTTTGTATATTGTTTAGAATTCGTGTAATGTATAAATTAGCATTAGTTGACATATACATACATACATACATGCATATATATATATATATATATATATATATATATATATATATATATGTCTCTTTATCATATAAATCTTTTATGCATAATAATTCATTTGTGTTTAATTTCTTCTTGTTTTGACATTATAATAATATATTTATTCGTCAAAGCTTTTATGCTTCAAAAAATAGTAGTTAATATACTATTTAGTAAATTAAGCTTATTTTATTAGCTTTAAAAATAGAAACTGATTTATCTACACATACACACACACAAATATATATATATATATATATATATATATATATATATATATATATATATATATATATAGATTGATTGATGGATAAATTTTTTTGAAATTCACAATACTTCAAATATAAATATTAGTAAAAAAAAAATATCTCTATAATAATAACTTTGATATGAACACTTTTATTTTAATTGATAGCACAACTTATTATTTCTCTTTAATATTTTTTATCTGGTATGAACTTGTTGAATTATTTTGTAAGTAGAAGTTTGGAATTATTAAATAATTGATGAATTAGAATATTTTTCTAGAAAATCGTAATAACATAATAATAAGATAATAAAAAGAAATCTCTTTTTTTCACTGAATGAAATCGATCTGGAGAATGATTTCATGGAAATATTTATGACTAATATTGTAGTCACGTATTGAAGTTTATTAAGTGTTGTAGAATTTTTACAATTTTATATATTTACTAATGAAGGAGTATGTATGTTTGTATATACTATGTATTTGTATATATATATATATATATATATATATATATATATATATATACTATGTATTTGTATATATATATATATATGAAGTATTCATTATGAGGCAGTGTTTTTTTTTAAAAAAATATATGTATATATGTTGATTCGTTTGTGTAATAATAAATATTTAAAAATTAGAAGTTTACAACTAACATAAACTTACATTTTAAAATAGGTAAGAAACAGGGAACTGATGACGATACGTTTGAAATTCGTTTCTGAAAATAGAACAAAATAACATCTGTGAAATAACAGATGAAAACAAACTTACGTTATGTTGCGACAAAAACGTATGCTTTTAAACGAGTAATAGAGATTATCACTATAATATATAAAAAATCAGTCACTAATCTTAAAATATATGTCAAGTATATTACAATTCTGTCACATATAAATAAAGCACTATTTTTTAAACACCGGCAAAATGTATAAAAACAATTAAAGTCGTAGTTCGTTGTGTGCACAAATATATTTATTTATTTTTTTAGAAAATACTTTTTGACAGTTCAACAGGAGCCGACATACACGGTTTGACTTTGCGTAACACAACTGCAAACTTGTAATGTTGTATAGAACACAGAGGTATCTATTTCGCATGCATCATTATGATGTTTAAAAAATCAGCTGGTAGATTAGTGAGTTATGACTAATCGACTGAATGTTATGTTGCGGCTCTTAGTGCGAGCTGTCAGGATGGAAACACAAAGAACTGTATGTACACGCAGAAGTCGTAAGCACCATTTTGGTTTAGCTATGGCAGAGGAAACTCGTACTAATCGTTGTTCAAGACGCTCGGTGCATATGTACCGATGTTGAACTAACGAGTGCAAAAAGCTACGGACATTTAACAGATGTGGTTTTAGAAATATTTCAGTACTAAGTGGAATTCATGTAATAATTGAAACAAACAAAGACAATGTTACCATTTTAATGATTTATCAATTGTATACTTTACTATACGTAATTACAATGTTTTATTTTATTTCTTTAATTAAAAAGTATAAAGGTGAAATTAAATTTACTTATGAAAATATTATTATTCGTTTTGGTATTGTAGTAAATTCATTTTAATATAAATGAATCATCTATTCAAAATAACAAAAGTACTCAATAATTACTTTTTGTTCAATTTTGCAATAATTAAATATTACAAAGCGTTTTTTGTGATATTGATATGAAAACTTAAATAAATTATAATAAAATACAACTAAATTTAAAAATAAAAATAAGACAAGTATTACGAATTTTGCCATCACAGTTATATATGATTGTTGATCAAAAGATGTATTATTTTAATCTTATCTATTTCATAATAATATTAACATGTATATGTTGTATGTATGTATATATATATATATATATATATATATATATATATATATATATATATATGTTATCATCGTCATTAGCCATTTTTATTCACTGCTGGATGAACGCCTTTTCCAAAACTTTGATTTATATCAATATGACACTTTTCTTTTTCATTCCAAATCGACGATTTTTCTCATATCTTTATCACATCCAACCAAGAATTTTTTGGACCTTTTTATATTTCTGGGTTTTCAATACTTAATTTCTGTTATTCATTGGTAGTTTTTTATCCTTAAGCCAATTTCAATTTAAAATTTTCACTCTTATTATAAAGTTAATAATTTTCGTTTGTTGTCAAATTAACTTGTTTCATTTCTTATCTTGATATTTTATAACTGGCATGGTTTTTCGTGTTATTTGGACTCGTTGAATTATTTTGGCATACATATTTTAGATCCATGTATATTATATATATATATATATATATATATATATATATATATATATATATATAAATATATATATACACTGATGCACATAAGTCATGGCACATATGGGTAACATAAGCAATTTATTGATATATTTCAATGAAGTCGTTAAATTAAAAAAAAATAATTGAAAATAAATATAATAAATAAATTTAATGAATATTATATTTATTTTCAATTAAATATATATTTTTTTAATTTAACGACTTCACTGAATTATATTAATAAATTGCTTATGTTACCCATATGTGCCATGAGTTATGTGCGACAATGAGTGTGTGTGTGTGTATGTGTGTGTGTGTGTGTATATATATATATATATATATATATATATATATATATATATAAAAGCACAAAGTTTTTGATCTGATGATGTTATATTAGTGACATTTTTATAACATTGTATCATTTCTCTATCCTTGAAAATTATTCTGAACTTTCTTTTTAGAAATTAATAAACTTATTTAAATTAATTGATTTTAAGGTTATAAATTAAGAAATTATAGTTTATTATAAAGAAAAACTAAAAGAAAGATTAAAAAAAATATTTTGTATTGTAATTTGTCTAATACAGAATTAAAGGTCTCAGTTTAAAGGTGTGACACATTTATTAAATACTGTTGTTTTATTATCTATTAGATTTTTTTAATATATGTCGATAACTGCCATAGGTATTTGTTTTGGTTTTAATAAAATGGGTTTTGTTATAATTCTGAAACTGTAATTCATTAACAATCTTTAATTTATGAAAAAGTGTTAAAGTTACAAATTCAGAAAATTTGGAAAAAAATATTTATATGTAAATATTTTTTATTTTTAAAGAATACAAAAACAAGGAAATATCTTTTATGTGTCTAATATGTCATATTATATATATATATATATATATATATATATATATATATATATATATATATATATATATAAGGTCATCCAAATGTGATGCCTAGATTTGTGATTTATTAAAAAGAAGTTATACACAAGTTTTCTTATACACCACCCTATACACATGGCTCTTTTTAGTAAAACACAAATCTAGGCATCACATTTGGATGACCTTATATATATATATATATAAGAAAATTATTATTTTTGGTGCATACTCAATATATTATATAATGTTTTAAATTTGTTTTTATATATTTATTACATAAACTAAATTTAAATATTAAAGGATTAAATTATTTTCAATTTTTTAAAATGCAATTTCTAATTTAAATGTACAAATTTTATTACATTTATGTAAGTTCATTTTAAGAATTATTACTTTTTTATTTCATATAATTTAACTACAAATTGTGCATTTAAAATTTTTAAAAATTTGTTTAGTAAATTACTATAATGAACATATTTCTTTACTTACATATTTGATAAACGTGTATATTTTTCATAATTGGTATGAGAAATCATTCTTACTTGAGTAAACAGATTTATTATAATGTATAACAGTTCTTCATGCAACAACAAAAAATAATACACCACTGTGCAAACAACACTTCAGTTATCGACCTATACGTACCAAAATGGTCGTTGAACAAGGAAACTGTCCGGATGTATAATTTTTACCTAAAATAAGAATGAAATAGAATATAGTATCACTTTTGAAACTTGGCTTTGCACTGACGCTAGTGCATGTGTACTTACGATGATAGAGAAAGAAATGATCGCGTGTTGAACCTCTCTTTTTAATTGATTTTTGCTAAAACCTCTTTACAACGGATTTGTAAAGAAGTGACTTTACAGATAGGGAATATTATAATTAGAATTTTTCGCGACTTATATAAAGATATATGCACTTATTATTTAAATGTACAATATTATTGGCATTTATATATATATATATATATATATATATATATATATATATATATATATATATATATGTAAGTAGTAAGATGCCAAATAATTTATTTTTTTACGTTATGATATTATCAAGACTAATTTTGAAATTAAAAAAAAATATTAATAAAGGAAAGAAATGTAGTGTGGGTTGAAATATGTCATGTTATTTAATGAGTAAATAACAAAAAAAAATTATCTAATTATTACAATAACTTATTAAAGAATTTAGATGCATTTAATGTATGTGAAAAAATATATTTTATACTTTGAGTTTCATTTCTACATTACAGCATATCAATTTTGCTATACAAAACGCTTATCTTACGAGCTTTTAAGTTTTATTTGATTTCTAAAGTCTCGGCCAAATCCATTTATTTATGAACGAAAAGATTTAGTTTAATAATGAAAATCTTTTTCTTCTCTTTCTTCTAATTTATAAAAAAATTTTTTGAGATGTTATAAAATTCTATTAGTACGAATTATTATAACAGTTTAAAAATAATCATATTGTATATATATATATATATATATATATATATATATATATATATATATATATATATATATATATATGTTAATATTCAAGATCAAATTATGTATCTTTATATTTTTTTTAATTGAATATTCCTTACACGTTTGTATAACATTTTTATTGTAAAAGCACGTAATTTAGTTGACATTAAATGTGATCAATTTTAAGTCATTATTTATAATTATGTGCAAGGTCTTTATAAACAACTAGATAATTTATATTCCATATACTTTATTATTATCATATCTAATTGTTAATTTATAAAAAACAAATAATTATACTATGTAATTGAATAAATGCAACAACAATACAATAAAAAATATACTATTTATAAAACAATTTATTTGTGTACCAGTAACGGAATTTTCCAAGTTAACTTTTCAGTTTAAATTTTTTTAGGTTACTTACTTGGATTAATGTTTATCGTTTATTTTAATAATTTTATTATGTGGATTTATAATTGATGTAAGTTAATATTATTAATTTATTTTTTATATTATATATATATATATATATATATATATATATATATATATATATATATATATAAAAATTAGGTTTATTTAAAAAATTAGGTTTTTATTAGGTTGGCAAGTATCTCCCTTGCTTTTTTTTTTTTTTTTTGTACATAGCTGCGAAATTCAAAACCAGAAGGCGGAAGGGAGATATTTGCAACCTTATATATATATATATATATATATATATATATATATATATATATATATATATATATACATATAATGCGCTTTTATAAATGATTTATTATCTCAAATAAAATATTGGTTGTTTAAATGCTTTATAGTTTAATATTATTTTTAAAGCTAATGCATAATTTTAAGGTAATATTATGTTTCTCAGAGAGCAGTAATAGAATTTCTATCAATTTGAGATAATAACATTGAAATATATATTACTGTGAATCATCATCGAAATACATATTGCTGTGTTAAAGACACAAATATCAAGTACTCGGATATTTTAACAAAGAAAATTATTAACAAAGATTATTTACCATACTGAATTTAATCAGAATTTTCAATTTTTATGATTGTAAAATGTGCAATTTTATCTGTAAATATTTTTTACACCGACACATATTTACAAATTTATATATATATATATATATATATATATATATATATATATATATATATATATATATAAATTTGTAAATAAAATGTTAAAGAAGTAATTGTTGAATGAATTTTCACCAACTCACCTGGTCAGTGCGATGAGTATAGCCAAATACCAGTGTATGGAAACATTTAATTAGGCTTTCATTCAGCTATGAGCTGATATAAACTAATATGATAATGTTTTATATATATATATATATATATATATATATATATATATATATATATATATACACTTTACATACCGGGATATAAGATAACTTGCGTATAAGATGAGGCCTAATTTCCAAGTTACATTTCATGTAATTAGCAAATATCAGGCCTGTAAGATGACTTGCAATTTTAGGGTAATTACATGTTTCTGGTTATAATGCATTAACATTTAAAAGATGCCATTAGAGTAATTCCTTGTTTACGGTTATAATTCTATTTACAATAATAACACGAAATCGATTTATCAAACTCGGAATCAATTTGTATGATAAGAATTTAAACAATGAAATGAGAAGAACTTCTTATATCAGATCGCGAAGAAAATTAGAAACACATTTATCTAAATAAAATATATTTTTTAAGTTATATGTACATTTTTTCATATTTTTAATGCTATAGAAAATCTAAACTTATTTTTATGTTTTTTTTCAAATAAAAACTGAAAGACTATTATATAAGGATGTAGCTGTGTAAACAAATATTCATCCGAGAAATCAAGCTCCCTCTTTTATATATATATATATATATATATATATATATATATATATATATATATATATATAAATGCATATTTGTGGCACAAATACGATGATAAAGAAAGTAAATTCAATAATATGATTGAGTATCTGATAAGTTATGAATCTGAATATTATTTTTTATTTAATATCATAGATCCTGTAATTAAATTATTTAATAATGTGATTTTTTTTTAATTTCAAAACAACGAAATATTTTTTAATATTATATATATATATATATATATATTTAATATGTATTGTATCATATTTTGTGTATGATTTGTTTGTGTTTTCGTAAGGCTATATTGTAATTTTTTTTAATTATCAGTCAGTGTTTAGAATATATATGCATTATTTGTTGTTTTTTTTTATATACTTATTTCCGGTGAATAATTTTTACTAATATGATAATATGTTTTTGTTTTTGTGATTTTTATTTTATATTAATCATATTAGAGCATATCAGTGAATCATGTTAGAAATGTGAAAATAAATTAAAGACTTATATTGGTTAAATTAGATAATGATAATTTAATGAAGTAAGATAGTATTTCATGTGACCTATATCTGTTTTTTTTTTAGCGAATATATATATATATATATATATATATATATATATAAAATACTAAATGGGGGTATTCACACTAGTCAACATTCATACAGTATTCACGGCCCATTACCACTCGTCTCACACGCTCTTACCATAAAGCTAATTTTTTAGGTGTGGGAATTTGATTATAAGAGGGTGTGAGACGAGTGGTAATGGGCGTGAATACTGTATGAATGTTGACTAGTATGAATTCCCTCAATAAGTATACCAAGGTATTTTTTAATGATTCATTAATTTTAGAATATTTGAAAAATAGGTACCTTATTTTAACACTAAACCTACCGATACTTCATGTATACCTATTCCTACCACAGCGGGTCAAATGACCCGTCTTTAAAATGTTATATATTTATATATTACTATGCATAGCGAAAAATATATTATTTAGCACAATTTGGTACATGAATAAAACAATTTTTTTCAAATAACGATTCAAAATTGTTTATTTATTTATTTATAAAACCTATTTGGCACCTTTTTCGCATTTGCACACGAGAATCCGAACTTGAATTTGTTGACATTTTCTGTATAATTTCTTTTTCTTCCTGTTGCTCATGTTGAAAATCTTCAGCAAGTTCTTCAGCTAATTGGAATAAAAAT
The DNA here is from genome assembly GCA_029203775.1 of Neoneuromus ignobilis. NCBI lineage: Eukaryota > Metazoa > Arthropoda > Insecta > Megaloptera > Corydalidae > Neoneuromus > Neoneuromus ignobilis. The sequence continues at coordinate 30,462,461 of CP092090.1, forward strand.
TGTTGTCTAGAAATTTTTTCGCCGGTTGTTTCTCTGTATAAAACCCACGAGTTGATTCCAGCCAGGTCAAGAATATTGAAGAAAATCTGCGCAGGCCATCTTTGCGATTTCGATTTCACGGAGTATTTTCTTGCCATTTGATCCGTCATATCTACACCGTATTTAGTATTATTGTAGAATCTAATCGTTTCAGGTATACGCTTACCGTTTTTTTCGATGCTTATAGATTTATGCTTTGAGCTTAGTAGAAGCACTTTTTTGTTTGACTAACGAATTCCCCAAGCGGAGATGAAGCTCCTCTGTTTTCATCCTTTCCCAAATATGGAAATCCATTTATAATGTATTTGGTGTTGACGTCAGATGCTAGCCAGAATTTGATACCAAACTTATCCGGTTTGTTCGGCATATATTGCGTAAACCTACACCTCTCTTTGGCTGGGAAAAGCTGTTCATCGATAGTTACATGTTCCCCAGGCTTGTAACTATTTTGGCTATTCTCGATGAATTTGTACCATACTTCAGAGATTAAATCAAATTTATCTGTTTGTAAACGCTGGCTTCGTTGACTTTTTTATCGCTCGCTTGGAGTAGAGTGAAATTCGCTATTCATTCGTCAGCCAACAACAAATATAACGCAATACAGCAAAATATATGATGGAATAGCAAAAATGTCTAATGCAATGGTTTTGTATCACAAGCACACATACAAATCTTCATGATATCATATGAATCTTTGTACGGGTTAAATGACCCCCAGAACATAGTAAAAAAATAACAAGAGAGGAGTAAATATTGAAAAATGTATTGTTTTAAATTATATTAAAAGTCATAAATCAACTAGCGATGTGATTTGAGAAATATTTGAAAATTTGACCCGTCGTGGTAGGTTTAGTGTTAATATACGATTTATTTTTTAATTATGTATGTTCATTATTGTTCATGAATCCTAAAAAGATATCAAATAAATATTGAATATGATAATTTGTTATATTTATAAGTTTAATTTCAATATTATTGTGTTTTAATGTAGAATTTAGTGTTTACAATGCATATTTCCGTATTTATTCAAATATCTTATGCTTTTTACATGATATAAATTTGCAAATATATATCTTTATTTTATGCTTGTATATTTATTCTTTAATTTCATTAATTTTTAATTTAAATACGGATTTTGTTATTGTTGGTACTTTGAAAATATAATAAATTACATTAATGTGTGTAAGCATGTGTGTGTTTTAAATTAATATAAATTTTTGATTTTAAATATGAAGCTATTTTATATTATGCTTAATTTATTAAAAGTATAGTTATAATTTTTTTTACGTACATGAAATCAATACTTGTTTCTATTAAATTTATTTTTTTTAAAGAAATAAAAAATATTAATAAAACGTGTATAAAACGCATTTTATTAATATATAATGAGTTTATGGCAAAAATAATCTGTTAATGTTTTAGTTTTTGTCAAATAATTTTAATTAATTATTTTATACTTAATCATTTACGTAAATACTTTTATAAACTAAATGTGTTAGCTAGTAAAATTTAAAATTATTTATAAAGAATACACATTCTATAATTTATTCGTATTGAAAGTAAATATGTTTATTTTTATAAAACATAATATTGTTTCAAAATTTGAAATTTTAAATCATCTATTGTACTGTTTATAAATGATTTTTAATGAAACTTTTTTAGGCATTTTTTTATTTAAACATGTTTATCTGATAAATAATATAAATATATAAACACTTGTATACATATAAAAATAGAATGACCTAAATAATACTGAAAAATAGTAAATTCTAGTAAGCAAGTAAATATATGTTTAACTCCTTTAGATTCATTTGGGCCATCATATATATATATATATATATATATATATATATATATATATATATATATATATATATATACAATATATATACATACATACATATATGCACTGATTGATTTTTACGTACTGCACAGAATATTTTGCTTTATGTTTAATGCAGATGTCAGTAAAATAAATTATATTTTACATTTTATTTTTATAAATTAATCTGTCAAATCGTAAATATTTGTGATTTGAAGAAAAGAAATACAAATAGCTATATTGAGAAGTAGTCAAACATTTTAATATTTTGATTTAAAAAGACATTTTAATTTCTATTGTATTATTTATTAATATAAAATGTATAAGATGTAATAAAATTGGAAAAGTGTTCAGTAAAGATTTATTTAAATTCCTGAAATCCATTGTAGAATGTAATATGCACAAAATAAATTAATTCAGTATTTGTCCTACCTTGACTTTTTTAAGAATTTCATGTGATAGAATTCTTCACGCGAAGTTTATTGACATCAGACAACGAGAGAATAGAATATTCAGGTACGAGTAGTCAAACAAGATATTACTCATACTTTCTTTTTAGAGAACAAAAATGTTTTTATTGTTTCAAGTTGACGTTTATATTCTTTGTTATTTATTTGTATTATTTATTCATTTAGAAATATTATTTGTAATGGATGACTTTTTTTATTGATTTCATTATATTTATGATGTTTATTTTTATGGTACGGAATATTTTAAATAAATTATGCATGATATGTTTTGAATAATAAAATAAAAATACATCCATATTTTAATAAATAAGATTGTTTAAACTGTTTTTATTTATATATACATATGTATCATATATATACATATATATATATATATATATATATATATATATATATATATATATATATATATTTATATCATGTAATATAAATAGTCAGATGAATTTGAAAAAAATAAAGAAGAATTAGGTAAAGCAAGTTTAAAAGTCTTATGATAAACCCAAAAAAGACAAAAAGTGCAGAGAATTTTTAAATCACAGAACATTTGAACTAAAATGAGTGAAAATAGAAAGAGATTAAAAATTATGATTGTAACAACTCATTAATACTAAAGGAACGTTCATGAGTAAAGTGAACAGAAGAATAAAAATGGAATGGTGTCAATTCAGAAGAAACTATTATATTATGAAGCCAAATATTTTTCTATGTTAAAGAAAAAAATTGATCAATGAACTTTATCTGTTCTTAATTATGGTAAATAAACATGGATTTTTAATGCTAGAATATTTCAGTAGTTCTAGAAACCTCAACGAAACATGGAAAGATGCCTATTAGAAGTAACATGTAGATATAGACAGACAACCGAGTGGGTAAAAAAAACAAATTACGGATATTATAGCAAAATTGAGAAATTTAAAATAGAAATGGCTCGATAACGTAGAAAAAAGAGAAGACCATCGATGAACAAGTCAAATATTACTTTAGAATCTAGATATATGTATAAAAAGGTCAAGGAATAGTTCCGTAGATAGATAGACCAGCAACATAAGAAATTCGTTGGAGTAGAATGGAAAAGAAAGGTATTGGATCGCTGAAAGTGAAAAGTTTTGAAGAGGCAGTTATTTAGCAGCGGATAGGAGGAGGCTGATTATGTGTATGTATGTATATCAAACGACTCTCGTATATATATATATATATATATATATATATATATATATATATATATATATATATATACGAGAGTCGTTTGATATGTATGGTAAATTTATTTATTGTTTAATTTAATTAATTAAATTAAATATTTCAATTTAGTTTTTCTCACTTTTTTATCATACTTATCAAACGACCCTCGCATATATATATATATATATATATATATATATGAAATAGTTGGAAATCTGAATCAAATAAGTATAAATGATTTGCATTATTTAATATGATCAATAATGTTATGATTAGCAAACTTTATTTTAATGGAGGTATTTTAATTAAATTAATGTAATTATCATTTTATGGTTAAAAAATAGTGAAGAATCGTAAAATAATATATTTTTTCTCTAGGAAAAGTGGATTAAATTATTTACTTTATTTTAATAAATAATGATCGATTTTAATTATGTTAAATAAATAGCGAAAGAAATATGTTTCATATTACCAAACAAATCAATATTTTTCAATATTTTTTCTGGTGATTGTATGTTGATTATTTTGATGTGTGTAAAATTCATTATATGATATTTTCTGTAGACTTTACGACTTATTGTAAAAGAATACAGTGAAAATGTTATTTGTTTAAGTCAGTAATTAATTTCTTGACATAAATGTTCTCAATATTAAATATAAATCATTTTGTAAGATCATATGTTGATACTTTATGTGTATTTATTTTTCATTCAGTCTCGTGATTTATAAATTTTCTAATATTGGCTTCGATATACCTGAAAAGAATGACGTAACTAAAAGTTTGGCAAAATTTATACATATTTTGTGTTTTTTTTTTGGCATATGTTTTCCGACGTCTACCCAACTGTCTAATGTATGTTACAATGAAATATTATTATATAGGTGGTACAAATGAGACTGAAGGATAGTAAAGAATAGTAAATGATCTTAAGAAAATAAATGTATGTCTAAACCTTTCAGTCTCATTTGGACAATCTATACATGTTAATATAAATATATACTTATATATATATATATATATATATATATATATATATATATATATATATATAATACATACTTATGTGTGTATGGGCGTGTATATTAGTATTTATAATTAAAACTTTCTGAAATGAAGCACAACAAAATGTGGTTCTATATGATTTTATTATTAACATTATTTATTACTTTTAAATACCACAAATATGTTCTAAACATACGTCAATGTATCCTATATTAATTTTTAAAGTATTGCTTTTTATTTTGTAGGTCATATAATTTACAATGAAGTATATACATCAAACATACATAGACACACACACACATACATATATATATATATATATATATATATATATATATATATATATATATATATATATATATATATATATATATATATATATATATATATATATATATTAATGTTAGTTAAAATAATGGAAATAATTTTAATACTTTAAATGAAAATGTGTATGTATCTCTTTGTGTGAATGAATTTATATTATGATTTTTTGTTGAGTATGAGAGTTTATAAAAATATTAATTTTTATATGTTAACGAAAAAGAAATATTTATTTTTATAAGAGAAGAATATTATATATAACTTATGTAATGAATAAATTTGCACATTATAATGATGTAAAAATGATGTTTAAATCTAAAAATTGTTACAGCTTGCGATTAAAACAGTAATTGAAACTAATACATTTTACTAACAGAATCTTTTTTCATATCTAATTATTTAAGTTTTGATTTTTTATATTATACATATTAAGAAGTATTAAAAAAGAATTTATCTAAATTATAAAATAATTTTGATAATAGTAGCTATTAATACACATTGTTATGTTTTCTTTTTTTATATTTTTTTATTTTGCATTTCAAGGTGAATATAATGACGGACGCCTATGTCAGCCATGAGCATATATATATAATTTATTGGCGAACGCCAGCGTCTGCCATGGGACTTAAAGTGTTAAATATCAATATACTAATTGCATGAACATGTAATGAACTGAAAAAGAATGTCGTTTTTAAAATTTTTACATGATTAATTTTTGTGATATAATTGACAAATTCTGTATTTTTCAAAAAGTCACGTTCGATATTGATTCAATTTATGAAAAACAAAATATATCCAATATCATATTTTTTCCACAAAAATAGTTAGTACCGTGTTTTTAAAATATTTACAATGTATTTTTCTTATAAATAACGATCTTATTATACTTATAATTAACTATTTATTGATTTTGACATGTTTTCGTGAGTATCTGAATAGTTGCGTCCCCATTTTTTCCATGCATAATAAAGGCCGGCAAGGGTTGCACCGATGAGGGCAACACCTGCAACGATTCCAATAGATACGGCTCTTATTCTTCTATATGCTGGAACTGTTATAACAAATTTTGTACTACCGGCTTGATAGTCGTTGACAGACAATGCGAATACTTGAAAATAGTAGGTTTCGTTCTCCTCAAGATTTTTAACTATAGAATGAGAATACAAAGAATGAAAAATAATCTATAATAGAAAAATACAAAAAAATATTAAAAAGTAAATTGTAAATAATTATAAGTGGATCGTAAATAAATAATTATAGTAATTTTATTGGTAATTAATTTAGTTATATATTAACAGATTTTTTTATTAGAGAAAATATATTTGCTTTGAATATACAAATAATAAATTAGTATTTTAAAAAAATGCTGTAAATAATTACAAGAATTTTTATTTTAAAAAAGTGTTTATATATATATATATATATATATATATATATATATATATATATATATATATAGTGATATTATTTATTTTTTATTAATGTAATCACAAATAATTCGTTTTTTATCTTTTACCTATATATTATCAATAAAACATATAAAAAGTTTATTTAATTGTGTCTATACTGTTTGAAAATTTCCTCTAAAATATTTTTCAAATACGTACATTATCACAAATATTTTATGTTAATTTTATGTGTATATTTCATAAACTTAATGTAATTTACATTTGAGTACTATGAATTTTTTACAATGTCAAAATTGACAAAGAAAAATAACCGATACGGTGGACAAATTCGCTAAGGTACTAGAGAAGTATTTTGATAATAGGATAGAAATATTTTACAGGGAGGGTAAAAATAAATTGTTGGATAAGTGAAGACCAGTCATAGGTAATAATGTACGTTATGTATATGATTAATTAATAAATCTTTCTTTAAAAACTATTTGTAAATGTTTAGAATATATATATATATATATATATATATATATATATATATATATATATATATTATATACATACATACATATATATGCATGTGTATATTATTATTAATAATAATATGTTTGTTTAAAATTGCAAATTAGGTGGTAGAGGTTCCAATTTTTAATTAAATTTAATCTTTTTTAATTTAACTTCAAAGGCTTTCATTGGGGAGAGTAGTGATTTTGAAAATATCAGACTGAAGAACATTTCAAGTTTGAGTATCTCTCTGAAAGATTGAATTTTCACTAATATTTTTTGTAATGTTTCAATTTAATTGTATGTGATCATTTTTGTTACAGAAAAAAGAGTAACTATTTTTGGTTAAAATCATCTTATGTCAGGTACTATGTAAACATTATATATATATATATATATATATATATATGTACATATATATATATATATATATATCTATATATATATATATATATATATATATATATAATATATATATAATATATATATATATACATATAATTTCAAAGTTATTAGACATTGTTAATAGCATTTTAATTTGGTAAATTTCAAAGGACGTCATAAGATAATATATATAACTTCTTAAAAATGTCACTTACCTATACTATAGAGATCTCGAGTTTCTATACGTCCACAAAGTTCTTCATCTGGTCCTTTAATCCATTTAACAATATAAGTTTTCAGGTATTCTTTTCCATATATTGGAGGACTCCATGTAACTAAATAACCTTCGATAGTCAATTGTACGGTCACATTCATTGGAGGTCCAATTTGTTGAAATACTCCACTTGTACTTTTTTGTTCATCTGTATCGCTGCTTGTTGTCGCTATTGCACCTTTGGTGAACATTTTTAACGGTTTACTGAACATACCGTCTCCTTGTTTATCCTTACTAAGAACCATAAATTCGTACTGTTTTCCTGGTGTAAGATTCGTTATAGTTGCTGATGTTGTTTTCATTGATAATATCCTCATAGTTTTCCAATCTCCAGAATCAGAAGGACGATACCATACGTTATATTCGATGTAAGGTCGAATATAACCTGGGACCCATTCTAATGTGATTGAAGTGTCAGAGCTATTCGCGCTTAAATTATAAGGCGCCCTTGGAGCTACATTTTCAACACTTAATTCAGTTTCGGTTGAAATTGTGTCAGCTTCGTTTGTGATATTGCATACATATACTCCACGATCTTCTTCAGTTATTTGTTCTATACTAATGTTACCTCCTTGAATCATAACTCGTCCAGCAGGTAATGGTAAACCGTCTTTCTAAATAATTTTTTAAAAATATAATTTATTTATGTTTATATCATCTTACTTGTATTTAATATTGCTTGTTATACACAATTAATTTATGTATAAATCTTTCTCTATTTACATACATATGTACTTTCATGCATTCACACACATTATATATATATATATGATCTGTATTATAATTGATTTAAAACTTTTTTTAGAAGTATGAAATGTTTTAAACTTTTATTAATATATTACTTTCTTATATTTACAAACCAATAATGTGTAGAAAGTAAGCTTCAACAAAATGTTTTTATAAAGATTGATTCAATAGTCTCGGTTATTTATATTAATACTGTAAGTAAAAGTATTTAAAATTATTTAGACATGATTGAAAATTTTAATTTTTATAATATCTTAAGTAAAATAGATATTATTTACATGACACATTTAATGAATATAATTAGTATGAAGTTAAAATAGAAACGATTTTACAATTTCAGCAGTTTAAGAAGTTGATGTATTCATTTTCTATTCTTGATATTATTTCAATCTGATTTTCTACCTGTGTCATAAATTAAAAATAGTTATCATTTTACTTTGTTACTAAATGCCCTTTTTAAGTAGTAAATAATTATAACTTTTATAATTTAAAACCTAGTATAGAAGTTCAATCTGATGTTTAAATCATTTCTTTTTCTTGAGATTAATACCAAATATGTACGTGTTTTTTTTGGTTAGATGTTATTATCATATTTCCGTATTTAAAATTGTTGTATCTTCAAATTTTATGTTTAAGCGTATTTGTTTATAAGTAACAAATAGTTGGCAGAAAGTTAAAAATTGAAATGATTTTATTTATAATAGTTTTTAGAAAAAAGTATTATACTGTAGAGTCTAAAAGTACCAATAATTTATTGTAAAAATAACATTCTATTTACGTAACACTTACCCTTGACCAAGTGATATGAGGCTTATGAACGCCATCGTCGATTGCGTCACAATGCATATCAACTGTTTCACCTAGTTTCTTCAGATACATGTTATGAGGCTTCACAGTGAATACAGGCGCTTTTTGTACAATTACTTCAATAAGTGGCGATGGACCGTCTGTTCCAAGAGCATTATATGGTGTACATGAATAATGACCATTATGTGTTTCATTCACCTTCCAAAGATTTTATAAAAAATATTATTTTAATTATTTTATTTTAAGTTCATTTATATAAAAAATTAAATCTAAAAAATTAACACTATTTCTATTACAAATACTTTATACATACATATATATATATATATATATATATATATATATATATATATATATATATATATATTACCGAAATTAGACTGGCAAGTAAACCTAAAGACAAAAGTAGTATTTTAAGATTAATAATTATAAAACTAATATAATACACTTTTATTTGCAGATAACCAGACTATTGCTGTGAACTTTGAAGACAATTTACAAATGGCTGTATGCACATTTTATTTAATATTTAAGAATATAATTTTAAATAGTTACAAGAAAATCTAAATTGAAGATATTTAAGGGAGTCTATTTTTGTATTATAGGTTCACATATGATAAATCATAGGGAATAGAAAACAAAATGAGTAATTTAACCATATGTGTGGAACAATAAACATAAAAAGAAAATTAAACACGAAAAGAATTTATGTGGGCCTGAAAAATAATTCTGACAAAAAATTAAGTTAAAAGAACAGAGATAGTAAAAATCTTTATCTTTCTAAATCATGGAGTTACTACATAGTTTGAAAATAAATGATTATATACGTTAGGAGTTAAATGTCGAAAGTATTATAAATTAAATTGACCGTTAATGAAATATTTGGTTGGAACATTTGGACACAATAGACAAATGATGTATTTTAAAACAATGTGTAAATACAAATCTAGAGATAAAAATATGGAACAGATAAGAAAATAATGGAATAATAAATTCGAGAATATATTAGAAAAGAACAGATTACTGATGTTTTAACACTTAATGCTGTAGTATGATATGTATTAAATTTTATATATACATTTAACTATGTTACTGAAAATATACATACATACACACACACACACATATATATAATACATACATACATACATACATACATACATACATACATATATATATATATATATATATATATATATATATATATATATATATATATATATATATATATATATATACATATATATATACATATATACATACATACATGCGACCGATATATATATAACATATATATATATATATATCTCGATTGAGACATGACCATGTATCATTTCTTCGCATATTTATGTTTTGTAACAACGCGCGAGAATAATGCATCACGAAAATGGAACAGAGAAATCATGGTTGTTAAAATGATTCTTTCAATATTATGCCAACAGTGGCTGTCCCCTGGAGTTTTTAATAAGCAAGTCCAAAGTGAAAACCATGTTGAAAAATGTGTAACTCACAGCAGTACCATGGACATAGTCAAGTATCTACCGCAATGTGCTCGAAAAATTTTTATATCCAGAGATAGACAGAGAACTGCATCACGACAAACTCCCTGTCACAGTGCGTTCAGTGTCTCTCAGTTTTTGGCGTCTAAAGGCATCGCAAATACCACAACCGCCCTATTACCGGACATGTCACCCTGCGACTTTTTCCTATTCCCACATCAATCATTTTGTCATAAAACATGTTGAAGATATCCAAGAATCTGTGGTACTCGGAGAGGTAAGTGTTCCAGAAGATACGAAAACAATAAGTTATAGATGCGGGAGGGGACTACTTTGAAGGGGATCGCAGCGATCAATTTTTAAAATATATATTCATTTTATTGTCTGACCTCGTATATTATGAATAATTGAGGGTCGTGGTTGTTAAAAAAGGGTTATGCTGTTTTAAAAAAATATAGCAGTATATAATCAATTCTTTTTTATATTATATCAGAGAACCAAAAATTTAAAAAATAATATTAATAATAATCAATCAGTAAAATATGTGGCCCGGTAATAAGATCACAAAATTTATAGTACTACGTAGTCAATAAATATATTTTTTACGATAAATTATTTTGATTTTTACAAAAAAGTTCCGTTTAAAAAATATTTATATAACACTTTCTGGATGATATTTGGCTGGTTTATGAGAGTTTCAGGTGATATTTGGTCTTAATAACACCTATTAACAAGCTTTTTATGATATATACATAAAACACACACATTTTTACCTGACTAAAAAGTAAACTGCCGTTTCGCTTAAGATATACTCCTTGAATATTATAAGGATCGAACAAATATCCATCCTTCATCCATCGTAAACTAGAAAGTGGTGGATTAGCACGATAATGGCATTCTAGTATAGCAGATTTTCCGTAAGCAAAAAATACTTTAGCGGGAGCATAAATTACTTTAGCTTTGTCTGAAAATAAGACCAGGTTAATAACATTGTCTTGAATATTTAAATTATTTTTTTGAATATTATATATATATATATATATATATATATATATATATATATATATATGTATTATATTAAATTTTACTTTTAATAATTAAAAATATATGTCGAATACATGTAATATTAAATTTATGTAATTTTAATAATTTATTTTCATATTTTTTTTATTACTGTGAACTGAAATCTGCAATATATTATTTAACAGAATAAAACGATTTTTGTCTTGATATCGTTAATAATGAAATGAAAATTAATTTAATATAACGTTAGTAAATTTGCACAGAATTATATAATTGTTTTAAGATGTATTTAATTATTATAAGATATATAAATGTAAAAAATACCTACAACATTGGTGAAAAAGTAATTAGTAAATTAATCAACTTGTTATTATACTGAGCATGTATTAAATGAATAATAAAATTCTCAGAAATTGTTATTAAGTGTGCGAAATATCAAATGTAATATTCTTCATGTCTACTCGTATATATATATATATATATATATATATATATATATAATGAAAACAGACAATTATTTCGTCTTTTACGACTAATTCAATATATTGTATGGTGTGAATACACTAACTATATACAATGTAAAATTCATTTTCCAGATACAATGTCGTTTAATTGCATATGTTCTGTTCTTTTGTGAGCCAATTGAATGAAAAATAACAAAAAAATGACTCTAATTCAATTGGAGATACAAATATAAAATTGTTTGTGTTTTAAACAAAGCAGGATGCATTTTTGTACATTTTACAGTTTATTTACTTGTCGAAATTAGAATTAAAATGAATATTAATTTTATATGATAATTATAAAGCACTTACAGTTCTATTTTATATATATATATATATATATATATATATATATATATATGTATGTATGTATGTATGTATTAAACAAGTTATGATTAAAGTAAAATGGTTAAAAACAATATCAGTTGTTTTCAATACTGAATTATATACAATGAATAAAGAAGATGATATTGTAGTGAGATCATATTAATAAGAAAACGCCAATTAAAAATCTCTTGATAATCATTAACAATTAGAACGTTAAAACATTATGTGTGGGTTTTTATAGCCTAAATTACATCATTACATACGTTTTAGAAACATAATAATTGTGTTTGGAAGCGAGTTGAAATATGATTCGAGATAATTTTTCTTATGTCATGTACAATTGTGTCTATTTTTACCAGTCCTTTTTTAGAATATAGAAAAATGTATATATATATATATATATATATATATATATATATATATATATATATATATATATATCTGTGCGTGTATTAGAAAAGAACATATTATTTAAAGTTTTTGTTGCGGATTTTGTGTTATATTAAAATTACTTAATACAATTTTTAAATGTGGAAAATTCACTTTAATACAAATGAATTATCACACCAACATCATAAGATATCATAAAAATTCAATTATTAGTTATCATCCATGTTACTTATTTTAAAGTTAATGTGGATTTTGATGATTTTACATTATCGCTAGAATGCTAAATGATAAAATCTGAAATTAGATATTAACAGCACTTCGATGATGATAGCATCGCCATCGAAATGTGCATTAGCTTATACCCAAATAAAGTAAATATTAACAATTATTGATCATTTTTTTTAATATCTTATGGTGTTAGGTGATAATTAATTTGTGTTATTTAAAATTATTTATTTGCTATTATTTTGATGCATAGTTATTATTGTGTGTATATTATAATAATTAAAATTTATAATATAAATATTATTAGTATGTAATATTTATTAATATTCGAATATATTTATAAAAAATAAGTTTATATATTGAAAATAATTTTAATTCTACTATGATATAGATAAATTACATTTATTAAATTTGTTTTGTATTTAATTTTTGGCAAGTTGAACTTAAATATTCACATTGCAAATTTTTAATATTTTTAAATTATTTTATAGAAAATATTTCAAAAAGATTATTATTATTTTATATTTTCAGTTAGATAAGAATTGAAAAGTTATTAAAAATGATATGTCCTATTTTAAAATTATTTTACATTTATAAATTATTTAACATTATAAATCAATAAAGTAAAGAATCTGAATGCAACTTAATGTACTATTAAGTATTTTATTAATATACTAATGAGGATATATTATTTATGATAGAAACAAAAACTTTTAAAAACATGCACATACACACACACACACACACACACACGCACATGTGTTTATGTGTGTGTATATATATATATATATATATATATATATATATATATTTATAACTATTTTAAAATGCAAATAGCACCTGTTGTTTTAAAAATAATTCACAAAATTTATTATTATACTGTTATATATATATATATATATATATATATATATATATATATATATATATATATATATATATATATATATATATAGACATACACAACACACACACATAGCAGTATAGTAATTTTTGTGATTGATGCTATTTGTATTTTTAAGTAGTTGCGTGATGTATACAAAATAAATAGTAAACAAATTTGATTCTAAGTTTTTTAAGTATCGCGTGAATGTGATAACGTGACATTTAATTTATGTGTTATATTTCAATTAATGCTGTCATATAATATTTTACTTATTAAAACCTTTAGTTAAAAATGCACAATATATTAATGTCAACAGTTTCTCTCTCCTCTCGTCGTTCTTTCACTATATAAAATATATAATATAAGTATATGTGTGACACATACGTCCCTTTTTTATTGTTTTTTTAAATGTTAGTTTCAAAAATTCTTATTGTTAATGTTTGTAAGTAGATATTATTATTAATTTAAATCTTATATATTACGTTTTTCCAATTTTAGAGCAGTCCGTGCAGCAAAAACTATTTTTTGCAGCTGTTGTTAATTAAAAGATGCTAGAAAAATATTAATGGGATAAAATTTTATAATAATTAAATATATTAGATAAAAATTGTCGAATAGCTTATGTAGTTATTTCGTTGGTGGTTTATATATACATTAAACTATTTTTCGTTAAAATCAAAAATCGCTATAAAATACTTTTTACTTATTTGAGTGAATATATTTGTGAATATATATATATATATATATATATATATATATATATATATATATATATATATATATAAGTGCCAATATTTTGTTGCATTTATTAATATGAAATTAAATCATGATTTAATATTAATCAAATAATATTTTTTTCTCTATGTAAAAAATAAAATTAAAGTTATATTTGTATTAAAACAAATTTATAATACATTTACATGTCATATGTACTTACATTGTACATTTAAAAATGCACGAGCTGTCTGTGTTTCACTGTATAATCCGTTATTTGCCATACATTGATATTCACCCAAGTCACTCATTGTTGTAGGATTGATTGTTAATGAGCCATCTGCTGATTTAAATGAACGGTGGTGAAGGTCAGTTAATTCATCCAATGGAACACCATTTTTGTACCATTTCACTATTGTGTCAGCTTTTTTTGCAACGCAAATGAAATTTACTTCTTCTCCTTCCAAAACTGTTTGATTCGTCGGCGGAATTGCTATGAGATTTCCACCTAATTGAAAAAATAACATCATTTATTACAATACAATAATAGAGGTTATTAAAATGAACAAATACTTCAACGATTTTTTAAACTAACAGTTTTATTAGTTGTACATGATTGTATATATATATATATATATATATATATATATATATATATATATATATATATATATATATGTATCATCATATTAGCTCATCGCTGGATGAAAAACAATGAATGTCACTATTCATTGATATTTGGTCATACTCATCACGATGACCAGGTGAATTTATGAGGATTTTTTATTCAGGGTTTACTGTTTACGTAAGTTACCTTCATTAAAGTCTTGTCCTATATTTCTAATCGGGAATCAAATGTATTTTTTCTTCATGACAGGCAGTAATGCTTTAGCTACTTTCCACCGCTCGTTTCTTGAATAATTATATACATATATAAATATATATATATATATATATATATATACATATATATATATATATATATATATATATATATATATATATATATATATATATATACACCGACTGCATAAGTCATCGCCATATGGTTAACATGAGCAATTTATTGATATAAATCAATGAAGTCGTTAAATTAAAAAAAAAATTTTTTTTTGAATTATAATATTCATTGTATTTATTCATTTAATAATATTCATTATATTTATTTTCAATTAAATAATTTTTTTTAATTTAACGACTTCATTGAATTATATCACTAAATTGCTTGTTACCCATATGGCGATGCTTATGCACTTCTCTGTATTTATGATAGAAGTTTTGAATTATTAATTTGTATGTAGATGTAGAACTAATTTGATCTCATATTTATAATTAGGCAATATAATAAATATAACTTAAATATTTAGCAGATGTTATATTCTGTATTCCAAAAAAAATGTATATTGTTTTCTTAAAAAATATGAAAGTATTATTGTAAATATGTAAGAATAACACATATAAATAATCGTGAACATAAATCGTTTAATTAATATTCTAAGTAAAAATATAAAATGATATTAATAGAGTGAAAAATATTATATAATAAATTATTTTACGAAAGTAATAAAAAATAATTTAACCACTTTTGATGAAAAATAAAACTTGTTTGAATTTCTGTAATAAACGTATGTAAAAGTTAGGGTATGGCTGTAAACTGTAATTAAAAGAAAAGATTGTACTTCGGTATAAACTAGATAAAATGATACTGGTTACAAAAATGTAATTAAATAATTAGATTTTCAAAATATATTTGTAACTTGTGATGTAAGAATGCACAAATTAACACAAATGAATTTTCACCACCAATACAACAATTTTTCATTTGTGTCAAAGTGAATTTGTTACAGTTTCAAAACAAACAATGCACAAATTGTTAAAATTGAGGTTATATTAATTATGTTTGAAACATGATCAAAATACAAGTATTATAATTTTATATATTTTTTAAAAAAATATAATCTTTATTAGTGAACATTATCTTTTACAATTAATTTTTAATGTTTTTGTAAAAGTAATATGTGTGTGAGATGTGACACATTTTTACGATTGTTTAATCGATTTAGAGTAAAATTTAAATTAATTTGTTTAATGAGAAGGAATAAATTTCTTTTTATTATTTAGATTTATCATATAAATAAAGTAATTTTGATGAAAGAATCAAATTAAGATAAATTTCGTTTTTATTTGCTATTTTAAATTAATATTTGATTATGATTATGAAATTCATTAGAAGTATGAAGTAAAAATCTGAAAATTCTGAGGTTACTGTAAAAAGAGTAAGTTATATATATATATATATATATATATATATATATATATATATATATATATATATATATATATATATATATATATATATATATATATATATATATATATATATATATATATATATATATATATATATATATACTACAATAATAATAATAAACTGAAATTAATTCATATAAAATAGTATTTCAAATGGTATAAAGAAGTTCGTACTTCAGGACGTAGTTAACGCCCACGTAGGAAGGTTATTAAATAATAACGTAGTTATATTAAAGATTGGGTCGTATATAATATATGTATGGTTCGAGTCACAAATTGTTGTAACAAAAGAATGAATACTATTATTTTGATTACTTTAATCAAGTAATGACGAATGTTAATTTCTGTTTACATATTTATTTATTAAAAGCAAATAGTTTTTCTGTATGTATCTATTTTTTGTATTTTAATTTTTCTAGTTTCTATGAGAATTGATTATATATATTTGTTGTTAACTAGATACGGGCAAAAAAATATATTATTTACAAAATATAATATATTTTATTATTTCTTTTTGTAAAATAAATTTTAATTATTTATATCACATATGTAAATATATATACATAAATATATATACTGTATATTAGGTATTTATGTTAATTTTGAGTTTTTTTTTTGTGTGAAAGATGCATTTATTTTTAAAAAATTGTAAATTTGATTTTAATCAAAATAATTTTCATTACTTGATACAAATTTTTGCCATCTTTCTGGCAACAAATGAATTCCATAGTAGAAAAACGACTTATTTTTTGAAGCAATCTATTCATAAACCAATTTTTTGATCTCGTTAAAGTATATATTTGATGTGCACATTTTGAAGCTTATGTTGTATCGATCAGAACAAGTGGTAATTAGAAGGTGAAATGTTTAGAGAATACGCATGGTGTAATAAGATTTTCCTTTCCAATTTTAGTAACTTCTCTTTTACAGTCCTCGTGACATGCGGTCTAGTATTGTCGTGTAAAAGAATCATTTTATGTCTTATGTTCGCTATTTGTGGCCGTTTTCTATGGAATTCTTCCTTTAGTTTCTGTAATTGCTGTTGATAACGATCAGCTGAAACAGTTTTATTTAGTTTCAGTAGGTTGTAATACACAACACCTTTAGAATCTCACAAAACACAAAACATAACCTTCTTTCCATAAATATTGTAGTTAAATGTTGATATTGATGATTCTTTAGGATTAACCCAAGATTTTTTTCTTTTAGAATTATCAAAGTAAATTTATTTTTTATCATCAGTTACAATTTGATACAAATACTGCTTTTTCTATTCGGTATAAGCAGTGAAACGTAAATGTTGTAGCGATTTTGGATAGTCAAAACGTGGACAGTTCATGTGAAACTGATTAACCTTCCGTTTAGATCTTTTTCACGCCTTTTAAACAATCATGGATAGTTGTTTGATCAATATCCAGTTCTTCAGCAAGATTTTTAATAGTTCGATCTGAATTTTCGTTCAACAAATCCCCCAATTCCGCATCCGCAAACTTTTCCGGTTGTTTTGGATGTTTCTTGTCTTCCACATTGAAATTATCATTTCTGAATCGTCTAAATCGATATTCGCACATTTTGATCGATACAATAGACTTACCGTAAGTTTCTGTGATATTCTGGTAAGATTCTGCGGTTGTCTTCTTTTGATCAAACAAAAAAACAACAACAGTACCTACTACCATCTGCTGATCAATCCCTCAAAATTAACCGAAACACTTGATATATAACAGACAGGGCATTGCGATATCACCAAAGCTATTTAAAGCGATGAGTAAAAGTAAAGATTAGGATATTTAATTATCTACAATTTATCGATGACACTAGTGTTTACTCAACAAGCTCAGATGAACTCAAAAACCGGATGAATTATACCAAGACAAAAGTAAAGTGCAGTAAATTTGTAAATCAGAGAAAAATGAATTAAAAAGAACGGAAATAAAAGTTGATAATAATTCTGTTTATTTAAGATAGATCATTAATATAAAACAAACATTTATAGATAAAATGATCAGGTCAATAAAAATGGAATGATGCTAATTTAGAAGAAATTCTTATATTATAAAATCAGATATTCTTCTATGCTTGAAAGAAAAAGTATCTGATTAATGCATTCTACTTGTTTTCTTTTACGCTAGTGAACATTGGTCTTCATTGACAAAATAATTCAGTGACTCCAGATAACGAAGAGAAGTATAGAAAAATACATGTTAGAATAAATACATAGAGATAAGAACAGAAATGAACGGATTCGAAAGTTAATGGACGTTATAATAAAAGTGAAAAGTTTAAAATAGAAATGAACCGATCATACAGTAAGAAGAAAATTTTACTGATGAATAAGAGAAATTATTGATTGTTACTTAAATAATTCAGTGAAATATTAATGAAAAGGAAAGTGTCAATTATTTAATTATATTTGTTGAATTGGCTTATTTCCGAGGGCAATTACACTTTATTTCAGATCAGAAGGTTTTGATTCAATTAAATATCTTGGTTATAAATGATGTTCTTTTATTTTCACATAGTGATTAAATAAGTTTT
The DNA here is from genome assembly GCA_029203775.1 of Neoneuromus ignobilis. NCBI lineage: Eukaryota > Metazoa > Arthropoda > Insecta > Megaloptera > Corydalidae > Neoneuromus > Neoneuromus ignobilis. Next base: position 30,481,829 of record CP092090.1, read on the forward strand.
CGTATCCCTTAATCGGCTACCTAAATTTCACAGGTCCTACAAGGGTAACTTTTTATTTGTTTAGTTGAGAAAGATTCCTTTTTTGACAGTAGTTATCAATTTTGATTTCAGCAGTGTATGAAGTATGAGCAGATTGTATACTGTTTCACAAATAAAATTATTATTTCTTAATAATTCATATATATTTTAGTGTAAATATTTATAACAAATTAGAATAGTAGAAAAAACAATTTTAAAGGATACTTAAAAAATGAAGTTATAAATGGTTATAGCTTTTTTAGTTATATTTATTATTTAGGTTTTCTATATATTTCTATCTTTCTATTTTTATTTGTATATATATATATATATATATATATATATATATATATATATATATATATATATATAATCGACCGGTGGTATAGTAGTTAGAATTATCGTCTGTTATGCGGGAAAAGGGCGTTCGATCTGTGATCTGAGATAGGATAGGTGGGATTCTTTAGATGAGGAAAATAATCTATTTAAGGGAGTAAATATTAAATTAAAAAATGTTCATCAATCCGTCTAGTCAGCTTGGTGAGTATAACCAAATACTAATGAATGGTAATATTCACTGAGACTTTCACCCAGTGGGCTGATGCGATGATGATGATGATTATATATATATATATATATATATATACATATATATATATATATATATATATATATATATATATATATATATATACATATATATATATATATATATATATATATATATATATATATATATATATATATATATATATGTATGTATTATGTACGTGAAAATATAATATTTAATTAAAATTATATTATTTTTAATTTTGTAAAATACTTCTTACATAAAGTTAAATAATTATATTTTTTTCGTGTGAGATAATTTAATAATTTCTTTTTCTATTATTTTAGGTATGAAGTAGATATATATATATATATATATATATATAATAGATCTGTTTAAAAATTACTATTGTATTATATAAAGTAATTTAGTAAAATATTTCAATATTTTTTAATGTATCAAATAAATATTTTTTTACCGTCAACAGTAAGATAAAACCATGTTCCGTTGTTTCTAGTTGCAGGACTTCTATTTCGAAAGATTACTTTACATTCGTACCAGCCAGTGTCAGTTTCTCTAATATTTGTTAAGTTAACGGATCCTTTACCGAATCCATTTTCTTCGGAGTTTATCCATGTAATACGTCCTTTATAAGCCGCTGTTACATCGAATGTATTGTCGTACACTGAGAATATTTCCGCTCCCTGTAAACATCAAATTGTCTATTGCTATTATTATTTTTTTAAATTATTTTGTAGTGTGGCATATATATATAAAGTATACAATAAGTTTTTACATCAGAGAAAAATCAAACTGAAAAAGTGGAAGCAGAAGTTGAAAAATATGTATATCTAGGACAACTCATTAACACTAAAGAAACATTTATAGATGAAGTGAACAAGAGAATAAAAATGGAATAGTGTCAGTTCGGAAGAAATGTTTAATGAAATTGAATATTTCTCTATATTTAAAGAAAAAAATTTTGATTAATGTATTTTATCACTTTTAATAGTAAAACGTGTTCTTTTAAAAATCATAATAATTCAATGGCTCTAAACAGCGTAAAGAAGGATAAAATGATACATAAAAATTATATAATTATTACTGATAGAAATGATGAATAATCAATTATTTTTAAATGAAATTATAAATAAATACTTATCCATTTATTGTATTTAATGAGTTTTGTAATAAAAGTATTATCATTTTTAATTAAAATCCTAAGTTCGAATAATATTTTACACAATGAAAAATTGTGTTATACGTTTTAGATTTCGAAAACAATGACAACGAGTGTTGTAAATGTGTAAAAACTGTGAGCAAATGAGTAATATTGTAATGAATTCGTCATTGTCTCAATGACAGAATGTCTTATTAGAAAAAATGAATGCACAAATGCACAATTCCAGTTTTCACCACACAACTAATTTGTTTAAAATGGAAAAATTTAATCTAGGCAAAACATCATTGAGATATTTATAAGATACTTTTAGTTCATTTTGAATAAGTAGTAACGTTATATTAATAAATACATTTTAGTTAAAATATATGATATTTATATATTTTATATTTATTCAATAAATTTCTAATTATAGAAAATAGAAATAATAACAAATATTATTTAGTTATTTAATGATATTTAATAAATTATGTATAATAATTATGAAATTTGATGAAAAATATTTAATTTTTAAAAAATGAAAATTATATTTAAAATAATTTTAAATAAAAGATTTTACAAAAAAGAAATGAAAATATTATTTAAAAAAGTAATAACTGAGAAGATATAAATTGATATTTTAAAAGAATGAATCTTTTACACGTATATAGTTAAAAAGCATGAATTTATCGAAAAAAATATTCGAAAAATATAATATTTGTGTTTATTTCAATAGAATAAATTAATTGCTTGAAATAAATTTACAAATATTTTACAGTAAACTATTTTTTCTATCTCAGAATAATAAAATAAATTATTTATAATGTTATAATAAAAATGGCAAAACATTAAGAAAAGTTAATGAAAATAAATAGGAATATAAATAATAAATAGATATTTTAAAATAAATTATGAAATGTATACATAATTTTATTTTGAACTCGATTTTAAGTAAAATATAAAAATATTTATCATTAAATTTATATTTCTAAAAAATATATATTTATTAATATTTCATTATATTTATAGTATTTGATAAAAATTACTAAATTTACATTAAAAATATGTATTTTATATACTGATTTATTTGGTTATGTATCTAAAGTGGTTTAAAAAAGCGACAAAGCACAAATGTTGACTTGTACATTTGGTTTTAAATAGATTGTGATTTGATAACCCAGTGACATAGTGACATAACTAGGATGGACAGGTCTTGAAAAAGAGATATGTATTCACTGTAATCTGTTTATTTAAATCGTTTAATAACCATTTTGCATGGGGAAAATTTATGAGATATTTAATGATGCGGTTCATTGATAAAAATAACACCATATTAATGAAATTAAAATTTTTAGAAATGATACTCAGTTACAGGATCTACTCAAGTAAGTTTCAATATGGCAATTGAAAATTAGTTATATTTTTGTAAAAAACATTCTATTTAATAAAAAATACGCAATTAATATTTAAATAGAATATAACGTTTGAAAATTGCTGAATACATACAATTTTAAAATGTGTTAAATGTCAACAAATGTATCTTATTTTATATACTGTTAATTAAAAAATGATTTAATTTTTGTATAATAAAAAATATTTAAAAAGTCGATTGTTTTTTACAATAAGATTGAATGTAATACGAACAAAAAATTTTTTTATGTACATCATAATTAAGGGATTTAATTGTTAAATAAATATAAAAAGTAAGAACAACATTTTATGTTTAGTATTATTTTTTTTACAATTCTTTGTTATGTCTGATGTTAATTTTACTTAAAAATTTTAAGTCATGCTTGCTGTGTTCTTTAAACATCTTTAAATATCTTTAAACATTTGTTGTGGCATTCTGACAAATTCACTTTAATATAAATGTATCATTTACTTTGATACAATAAGGTTTTATAAAAGATAATGCAGTGTTTTGGCGATGATTGCATGGTCAATGAATTGTGCATCAGCAAATAAAGTAAATAATAAGTAATTATTGAAAATTTATAAAATCATGTGGTTTCGAAGTATCTAATTCATTTGTATTAAAGTGTTTTTCAATTATTTTAATTTTTAATAAAATAATTATGTTTCTATTTAATAAATTAATTATTGTTCAGTGTATAGATTTGAATTTAATAAAGAAGTTTAATTTATTATATTTTTAAATATATTATTTATTGTATGAGATTTTATATTGTATATATATATATATATATATATATATATATATATATATATGAATATGTTTTGAAAATGAACGTTTTATAATAACAATTTTTAATTTTAGACAAATTTTAAACATAAAATATTTTTTTTTCTGTTTTGTACGACTTGTCATTTTTCTAGTAAAAGATGAATAGCAAGTTGACCGAAAGACTCAATTTTGATGCGATTAAGTTATCTATTCATTTTACAACTTTCTCAAAACTGAAAAATATATATTTTCAAATTTGTGTTATATGTATTTGAATGGATGGCAGTTAGAAAACGCAATGTATTGAGAGTACGAAGGTTGGGGAAAGACTCCATTCCAACTCTAACAATATCTTGAACCATGATAATCTTTTATCATTTACTGGCTACTAACGATTGTTTTACGTCCAATACTTGTTTCAACAGTATAAGTGTTGATAATTTTTATCAGCTGCAATTATATCAAGTGGTGGGAATAGTTTATAATAGAGAAATTCTTTCTGATTCTAACAGATCTACAGTAAAGTCTTTAGATCGTAGTTATTTCGTTTTGTTGTTAACACATCGTATGCGGGAAACGTCTAAACACGTCTTTTGTGTACTATCACCAGAGTGCGGGAGCTGACAAAACACGGTTTTTACAAATTAGCGGTATGGTGTGGAGAACGTGTAAACACGGGTATTTGGTGAAGTAAAAATTATGCATCTTCTATTTTTATAATTTTGCTAACATATTTGAAAAAATCGCTCGCTTTTCGGTTTGGATTAGCGAAAAACCCCCGCAAACAATGTGTTAATATCGATCGGCCAGAGTCTAGCTACTCTTTTTTTAAATTTCATAAATATATATATATATATATATATATATATATATATATATATATATATATATAAACACTTTTTATTAACAATCACAATTTGATACCAAAAATGTTTTCTTTTTTTTTAAAAAAATAGTGAAATTTAGATTTTAAAACGGATCAATCTCTTCTCTTTTATCAATTCGAGTGAGATTTATTTTTCTTTGTGCATTTTTCTTATAGGTTGTATTATATGTCGAGAAATAATAGACTACCTAAGTCCTAGTGGTTTTGCAAGATTAATAGTCGATTGAGGTGAATTTTCATTTATAATGCTTACAATTCATTATCTTCAATGCTTTTTTCGTCAAGAACGTTCTGTATCTTTCACATGAAAATCAACATTTTCTTTATTATCAATGTATATTTCCAATATATAAAATCATTTATTCTAGAAGTGAAAGTATAAAATATAAAAATTATTGGAAATTAAATTTCCATCCAAATATATTATAAAAGTATTCAATAAAAATTAAAATTATAAATCGAATGTAAAAATTTATTTTATAACAGTTTTATATTCTATAGATGAAATCTTTAGTTACATATTGGCAAGAATTATTATTATCATCATCAATTTATTTATATCTAGTGATAAATATAGGTCATGATCCAATTTGTTTACTTGTACAAAATATAAATTTTTTAAAGACTGCGTACGCATATAAGATATTTTTTTAATAAAATAATAATTAATTATATTAAAATTGAATAATAAATGTTATTTAAATTTCTAAGAAATTCCATATTTTTTATGAATTGCTGTAAATAGAATTCTGTTTGGAATTGGTCAATTTGCCTTTAAATTTCATAACAAATTTACATTATTCACGATTTTTATCAAATTTATTTTTAAAATTGTTCTAACATCGTTTTTTAATGTTAAAAAATTGTTCTGTCTCGTTTTCTAATTAAGATTTTCGTCTGAAATTTTTTTGCGTTCGTTTTGTATTCGTAACGTTTGTAATATATCTTGCTACTTCTTTAATATTCATACCCACGCACCTATTTTTTTATTCTTTAGTGTAATTTCAACATTTATCTTTATATCTTGCGTAATTTCTAGATTTTCATCGTCTTTATCTTTAAAAATTTAATTTTTAATTTTCTTAATCTTTGCAAATAGAGCACATCCTACTTGTAAAAATTTGAATTTCTTGTGATTTTTTCTTAAAGTCCTAGTTTTCATTCCGTTTTTATTATAGATATGACGTAATCATTAGTAATCATACTATATTTTTATTTTATGAATTAAAAATAATTGTTATACAAAAGAAATGTCTATAATAGAGATGCGTTATTGTTGTATTAATAAGAAACGGATTGAAAATTATTTTAGAAAAATATTTCTTTTTTACATTTGTTAATTGAGTTTTGGTTCAGTTACTTCAAAAATATTCAAAATTTATAAAAAAAAATATTTTTAATTAATTATTGTATATATGTATATATATATATATATATATATATATATATATATATATATATATATAAATGTAATTACGAAGTTCGTAGAATAAGGTATAAAAAACAAATAACATAAAAAGTAAATGTATTTTTAGGAATTCGAACAAGATTAACAATGAATTCGTTACGGTGAATGATTGATTCTGTCAATATCAATTGAACTCATTTCATTATAATTGTAAAATTTTCAAATTAAATAAATTTATTATTTTTAAAAGATATTACATAATAGCTATTAATTAAAATGTAAAGTATATGTGCATGTGTAATTTTTATTAATTATATTCATTTATTACTGAAACAGATCCATGTGGTTTTCAATGTCAACATTTGAATGATTGATTTGGCCGCTATTAAACAATGAATTTTAAACCCAAGTATGACTAATTCATGGTCAACGTAAGTTTTAATTTCAGGGTGATATGGTGATATGGTGACACTAAAATGTATATATGAAACAGAACATCATTTATGAAAATGATATTGTGTTTCACATATACATTTTACTGTATACTTTAAACTGTGACACATGCCGACAGCTGTATAGAAAATATAATTTTCTTATAAAACAGGCACTGATAACAAGCCTACGTAAATGTATGTTGTAATGATGTCAACTGTATACATACATTCAAGATAGAAGCAAATGAAAAAATTGTTGAATAATATTCACAGCTTGATGAACGATTCTACCGCATCTACTAGTCAACACATTCTATTTACAGACGAGCGTGAATTCAAATATGTAATGGTGGATACAATTACATTATTATGTAGTTGCTATGAATGATCCATTACTATAAAATACATTATCAATGCTAAAATATCTGATGGAACAGTTGCTTGTATTAAAATGTGAGCGACTTTTTAATATCAGTAAAAAATGCTAAAAGAACAATTTCGTAAAAAATATTAAGTTCGATTTTTGTTTTCCCAACTTAATTTAAACTGAAATATTTGTGCACATATACAAACATATATACAGTCTGTTCTAGAAATATTCAAACTTAGATTTTTAATTTGATATTTATGAGTTCTCTTATTAATTGTCCAAAATAAATTCTTTCTGAAGAAACAGAATCTTAGCAACAAATATACAATTTTTGAAAACATGTTTGGTACCCTTATTTTAAAATGGTTGCAACGGTATTAGTTGAAATCTTTTCAATTTTTAAAATTTCATCGAATTGGCTTCCTTTTAGATTTATATTAAGTGTTTGAAACAAAAAATAGTCACAGGAATAAGATGGATAACTAGTACTTTGACACCTTTTGATGCTAAAAAGTTGCTTACAATGAATTTGTCTCACACAAATCGTGCGGAGCCTTTCGTTGTAAATCTTTGATCGAATTGCGATTTACTAATATCAATGATACCATTAATTGATCTTACTCATATGCCCTGATCATTTTCAATTAATTTGCTCACTTTTTCACATTTTTTTCTTTTTGACTGGTTGAAGGACCACTTGTCGTTTTTAAACTGTTTGTATCATTCGTAAACTTTTACACATGATAAAGTTTCTTCTCTATAAACTTCATTTAATATTTAAAACGTTTCCGTAATATTTTCTTTAATTTTCCTTTTTGTTTTACACTGATTTTTTTTACAAGTACTAAAAAGGTTTTATCATATTTATTATCGTGACTAAAGTTATTGACACATGAATTGAATTTCAATTAAATTGAACAGAGTTACAAACGAATTACAAACGAAGTACCAACGAAAATATATTATTACAAAAGACTTTGCTACTAATACTGTCTGTTTGTTTAATTAAAGTTTGGATATTTTTAGGGCAGACAATGTATAAAAGCGCACACACACACACACACTATATATATATATATATATATATATATACACACTTAGGTATATATTTGTTTGGTTGTATGCAAATGCCGAAATTTAACAATAATCTGAGATTTGATTACAATATTACATCATATCATTGAGAAACTTGAAACGAGAAAATTGAATTTTTTTGATGAGTAAACAAGTCATAATTTCTCATATAATGTCTCAATTGGTCTAATGACAAAATACAATTAATGCATATTAAGTTGAATGTTAGAACGTTACGTTTTATCTTGATAATGATCACTACTAGAGAGAATATTGTTGGTTTTTCAAGGTAAACACATGTCTAGTTTATAAAGTAGTATTTTTTTTTGAAACAATGATAATTAAAATTGAAATCAATTAATTCTATTAGTCTAATTTAGGATGGAAGAAAAATAGTAGGGGAACTGGGAAAATGTATTAATTGACCTATTAGTCTATGAGTAACAAAATATATATATATATATATATATATATATATATATATATATATATATATATATGTATACATATGTATACACAATGTAGCATTTTTATTTTTTTGAATATATATGTATATATATATATATATATATATATATATATATATATATATATATATATATATATTTAAAAAAGTAGAATAACTAATATTATTTTTGTTATTATAAGAAGATATTTAAATGTTTGAAATTATAAATGAACAAATAATTTTAAGTTTTATTTGGTTAATATATAGAAATAATCAGATCTTTTAAATATATAATTTTAGCAATTATTTTTTGAAATGATTTATTTAGAAAATAATATTTTATTTTAGTAAAATTATTTACTAAAAATATTTAATTATTTAAAGAATGAATTACAGTTTAATAAATTATCTAATTACGAATAAAAATAGATTTAATAATAAATATATTAATTGGTATATATATATTAATTATATATATATATATATATATATATATATATATATATATATACACACACACACACACAAATGTATGAATGCATATGTATTCATATAATAATAATAATATTCCTGCTTAAGATTTTAAGTCTGATGGTAAAGGTTCCAGTTTTCAAACAATCTTTTCATTAATATATTATACCCCTAAATCAGATTTTTGAAAACTTTAATTGAGCAATGTGGTATTTCGAAAGTATTTTAGTGAAGGACAATCAGTGATTGAACATTTCAGACTTGTTTTTTGTAATTTTCATAATTTATTTTTTAACAAATGATCATTTCTGTTATAGAAAGGAAAAATTTTTTTTTTTGATTAAAATTTACCGAAACCGAACACTCATTAAAAGCTTTAAAGACTTAAACTAAAGTCGCGAGCTTCCGTCTATTTTCTATGCCTTCCCACTTGAACTGCTCTATTCTTTTGTAAGGATTATACATCCTCAAATGTGTATTTCTCACAAAAGAACAACTTTTTAGTTCTTCATAAATTTTATTATTACTCAAATTATTTGGTAATTTTTCTTATGCTAAAATAATATAGAAAAAAATATCTATCATTTCTGTTGTTTAAATATTTTATTAATATATATATATATATATATATATATATATATTTATCAAAAAGTCTATATTAGTCCTCTGTTGGTCGAAATCCTCATCGAATGTCACTAGAACTTCTTATATGTTTTCCCAAGATTCTTTCATTGTTTCTTGTCCGCGACTAATATCATCCATTCTCACTTCCACTGTATTTTCAACATTCCATCTTTGGTAAAATCTCTTCTTTGGTATCTTTCTGTACCAAAAGGTAGTTCTTTTACAACGATTTTCGATCATATATTGTCTTATATTCTTGATATACATATGTGGTGCACATAATCATTTCAATAATTTTATTTGTTCTATTAAATTGGTTATTCACGTCTGTTTTTGAATCTATTTAAAGTTTTCCGATCACGTTCAGAAATTCCAAATATTATATTACCAGGCTTTGCTGGATTGTAACAAGTTTTTACTTCATATATATATATATATATATATATATATATATATATAAGGGTTGTTTTATAAATATGATAAAAAAGTAAGAAAAATTAAATTGAAAAATTTAATTAATTTATTAAATTAAACAATAAATAAATTTACCATACTTATCAAACGATCCTCGTATATATATATATATATATATATATATGTATTTGATTATTTTTATTATTCTTTTATTTTTTACTTTAAATGATATTTAATGAACAGTTGTAACTAATTCCGTTATAAAATTATATGTATTAACGATAATATCAGATAACTATATAATAATTATGTGGATAAAAAAATTAGAACACATTTTTTTATTACAAGTTTGAAATGATAAGAATACAAATTCAATAACTTGTATAATATGGAAATTAACTGAAATTATAAAAGCAGGAATTTAGGTTAGGGATCCTCTGTGTACACAGCAGGAGTGTGTTATTGAGTCACTCATTAAACGTAACTAGGTCAATTTATTTGAAACATGAAGCGTACTTGAAACATTAGAAGAAGATTTAAATTTTTATAGCGATGAAACATTTTTTTAATGTTTTTAACAATTTTTATTTATAATATAAATACAATTATAAATATTTAAAAAACTAGATATTTATTACCAATGAACTTAATCTGCGTTTTTTATTTTATTAGAATTACCCTTCTTTTTGTAAATATGAATATTCTTTCCCATTACATAATGGGATATATATAAATTTATATATATATATATATATATATATATATATATATATATATATATATATATACTATAATAAGTAATAGATTTATTTCAATAATTCAATCTCATCTTAATTATTAGATTTTTGAATTAAATTTATTTTTTTGAATATTATATACTTTTTATAATAATCTTATACATTTTTATTACAAAGTGTTTATAAATTTCAGATAATACACACACATACACACACACACATATGTATTTTTGTGGGTTTACATACATAGTTCTTTTATTAGAAGTAAAACTGAAATATTAACTAGAATTATCTTATTAATGAACTTTATTATTGTGAAGTCTGTAAGATGTTGTAGATATTAAAGTATTTGTTATCTTATTATGTTATTATAAATTGTAACACTTGTGATTCATTTGTGTAGTGTTAATTATGATGTCAAAGCCAGATATGTGTAATTTCATTATGCAATATTTAATTTATTAATTTTTAATTGTTATTAATTTTTTAGCTAATAACAAATTAACTTTTGAGTATATTTATACAATTTGAGAATAATATCTTGTTAATGTCTTGGATACATGATTGCACTATATCTTTGAAGAATGGAGAGAAATGATCAATATTAATGATTATTCCAGTACAGTATTTTTCGTTTTATTTTGTATACATAAGATTGTTGTGTGTGAAAAAGGTGTCCATCTAAGAATTCCACTAAGTAATTATCGGAACAATTTGGTGTTAATGTTAAAATTTTAGATATTATTATCTATGATAAATGGACATTTTGAAAATTTAGTTTTTAATATAATAGTTTCCAAACATATTGACTAAAGTTCCAAAAAAACAGAGCTTATTAAAATTATATTTTTTGTGAAACTTTGGATTATTACAATTATTTAAAAATTAAAATGAATAATTAAATAATGGTATTTATTTTTAGTTCAATTTAAATATTTAAATTTTATTAGAGATCGTATTTTGACTTGTGATAAGAGTGAATTTTAATCTTTTTTAAAAAAGGGAACAAAAATTATAAATACAAAATGTTATTATGGTTTATTGAAAAAAAAATTAAATTTATACATAAATCAAAATATACTAATAAATAATTAATAGACATTTATATTTTTCGCGATAATACAAATATACGCACTGTATTAACAACAATTCAAATTTTACACAATCTGCATAAGAAGTTATTCTACAATAACCATGTAGTCTTGATTAAATACTATGTGATTTTTATTTTTATGAAATAATATTTTCGAGAAAGAAGAAATATAAGAGAAAATATTCAGTCTAATATCAAAATTATGCAATATTAGTTATGAAAAATAATTAGTCAAAAATAGTTAAAAAAATTTAATAGAAAGATAGAAATACATAGGGAACGTAGAGGATTGTACTGAAAAGTAGATTACAGTAATTAAAATTGAATGAAAAAATTGATAAAAATAATTAAGAGCAAGTTTAATGAGATCTACATGTAAAATATAATAACTTTAATTAATGGTATGAATTACTGGATATGTATGTTATTAAATAGTTTTTTCCAAATCAAATAATTAAAAATGTACTTTGAGTAAAAATTAAATTTGAATATATTTAATTAAGATTTGTTTATTTAATATAAATCAAATAATCGTTTATGTTGTAATTAAACATGATTAAACTCTATATCAGTAATATACGTTTTTAATTTTAAATAAAAAAATATGTATGGGTAATTTAAATTTATAATTTGAAAATTAATATAAAATTTATTATTATATATAGAAAGGTTTAAATATGAAAAACAGATACAGAATTTAAAAATTACAGTAAAAATAATTTAAAATGACTAATTTAAATAAAATAATACAGAATGTAACAAAAAATGTTAAAAACAATTATACATATTTTCTTATTAATTTAATACGGTAAGTTTATTAATTATTATTTAATTCATAGTTCTTTTTGTTCCTTTAGAAAAACACATATGTCATTAGATTGAATGAAATAATTTGGAAAGTAATGATTTTGAATTACTGAATGGCATTTTTCATCAATTTAAATATATTATTTTAATTATTATTTGTAAAATATTTTTGTATTAAAATTATGAAATGTGATACAATGAGTTCTATTAAAATGAAAAAATTCCATTATATCTAAATATTAAAAATTATACACACACACACACACACACACATATATATATATATATATATATATATATATATATATATATATATATATATATATATATATAAAATTGTATTATCTAAAAGAAATTGATTATCTTGCGTCTGAATTGTGTTTGAAAAATTTTGATCTACATTTTAACTGATATTTTTCATATACGTATACATTTTTTTATTGAATTTTAACATGAAATTTCAATGAACAAAATTATACGAACATATATAATTGTATGTTCCGTTGTGTATTTAATTGAATAACAATGTATGGTGTATTATAATTTAACTTGATATTTTAATTGATTGAAATGGAATAAATAAATACTGATTCATACACACATCACAGACACACACACAAACACACACATAATACATATATATATATATATATATATATATATATATATGTAGACACATACACACACGCATATATATATATATATATATATATATAACGATATTCAATGCATTTAAAAATCGAGGAATTAAAGAAATGTATTGTGAATTTAAAAAAAAATGTTTATAGAAATACTACAACTTCCTTAAAAGTTTACTAAAAAACAGGAAAATTTAAAATTATAAAGGGAGTGAGACAGGACGATGCGATATCATCAAAGCTATTTTCACAGTAGCATTACAAAAATTATCAAGACACTAACCTGAGAATCTAAAGGAATAAAAATAAATGGCAAGATATTTAGTCATTTACGATTTGTTGCAGGTATTATTATATTCCCAATAATTCCAAATTGAAAAGAATAGAATAATTAGATAAAACAAGTAAGAAATTGGTCTTATTATAATTTTAAAGAAATAAAAATAATGTAGAGAAAATGGGATTTTACAGAAAAATAAAATTAAAAAAAAAACAGAAATTAAAAATTGATTATTTATGATAATTTTATAATACAAAAGAAATATTTATAGATAAAGTGAAAAAGACAATATAAATGAGATGATATAACTTATGAAGGAATTGTTATATTTTAAAGTCGAATATTCCTCTATTTGAAGAAAAAAGATTTTGATTAATGGTTTTCATCTGTTTTTAGTTATAACAGTGAAATATGGGTTTTTAATGTTAGAACAATTCATTGATCTCAGATAATAAAGAGAAACATGTTACTTATGTTTGAGCATGCATGTTACAAATATCATGTAGAAACAGAAATAAAAGCAAATGGATTCGAAAGAAACACAAAATTACGGTTATATCCTAAGAGTAAAAAGTTTAAATATGAAATCGGTTGATCGTGTAGCAAGAAGAGAAGACCATTGATAGATAGAAAGAATTATTAACTAGCAATTAAGAAATAAAAAGATCTAAAAAGAGATCTATTGGTAGATAAGATTGAGACATGAGAAAATTCAACGGTGTGAAGTGGAAAAGAAAAGCATCGGATTAATGGAAGTGGAAAGTCTCGGAAGAGAAGTTCATTCAGTGGATAGATGATAACTGTTGTATATGTATATGTATATGTATATGTATATGTATATATATATATATATATATATATATATATATATACCTGGGTTTGTTTTTATGCTGTAGGTATGTTCCGCAGAAAACCGCATTAAAAATTCGCACAAAAAAGACTTAACTTACATTAAAAAATTAGGTTCCGTAATTTTCGAAAACCGCATAAAACCAAAGCTACAATGTGAAATTACTCTAAAATTCGCATAAAAAATCAGGAAATAAAGAATGCTTAAAAAATGTTTAAATATATGCAGAAAATTGATACAGAACAAAGCTTTTTTACTTTATTTTTTAATCAATTACTTAATTTTACTCAAAGCAATATGTACATATGTGTAATTTATTTTAGAATTTTTTATTCATATTTTAATCATCATTGCAATAATAGCTGCACTGTTTAGAATAAAAAAAATAAATTTTTACTGCTGAGTTTAAACTGTTTTTATTAATTTTGTATATCTTTACGTAAAATGTCGTCTTTTGACTAACTTATGTATTTTTAGATAAGTTTTAAATTGGAGTATAATTTATTTTAAATTGTTAAAAATTTTAATTTGATATTACATACCAGAGATTATTATTAATAAATTATTCTGTACTAGTTACTATCTTTCTGAAATTTGGGATATAATAATAAATATCGAGAAGAAATATATTGGGTTGAGTTATAAATAATTTCAGTTTTTGCATGTTAATTTAAATTTTTAATAAAAAAATAGCAATTGTACTTTAATCAATTATAAATTTGACATTGTTTGAATGCTAAGTAGCTCTTCTATGCTTTAGAAATAGAATTTCGATGGTTTTGACTTGAAAAAGTTTTTGACGAACTTTCGAATCTGATTCTTATTCAAGAAATTTGTGTCCATCAAAGTGTTCTGAAGTGATCAAAAAAGGTGATAATGGGATGATGCCAGGTTTGGTGAGAATGGTGGGTGGGGGAGAACTGACTGCCCAACCTTCGACATTTTTTTCTGCGTTGCTCTTGCTGCATGGAGTCTTAGGTTGTGATGAAGGAGAACAACATTTTTTCCATTGATGAGTATAGGACGTTTTTTGATCAAACTTTGATGAATACACTGCAGTTATTGGACGTACAATTCTACATTTCTTGTTTCATTCTGATTTAAAAGCTCAAAATGAATAATTCCACAACGATCCCATCGTACATACAACATTAATTCTCTTCCATAAAGTTGAGTCTTTAGGCCCGCTTCTGGAGGTTTATCCTTATCAATCCACTGCTTTCTGTGTAGAAAGTTGTCGTATGTAATCCACTTTTCATTGCCAGTAATGATTTTATCCCGTGATGGATTGTTCCTCTGTCTTGAAAGAAGACATGTCGTTATTGATAAACGATCTGCTTTGTTTCTTTTACTAAGACTTACTGACTTTACCTATCTTTTCCACGTAGCGATATATGGTGGACTATGATATGGTTAACTTGTTTGCTAATTCTCAAGTGATTTAGCGTGGATTGCATTTCAACAATAGTTTTAGAGGTTCTTCATTAAAATCCGAAGAGCGTCATGGTTTAGGTTTATCTTTGAATGACGTATTTCTGGAACAAAATTTTGTAAACCAGTTCCATATTCTTTCACCATACACACTGGATATGTTTTCACTTGTCTCCGTAACATTTTCCTCTGCTTAAACTCCCATAACATTACATGGCGAATATACACTTCGATTCTTCCATTTTACAATCCAATAATTTATTTATTTGAATATGAAGTATAAGCTACCCCTATCGTACCCAGACTGAGCATTATTCGCTTAATTCAAACAACAAAAACTTGTCATATGTGGTGAGTCATTAGGATAAGTATTGAGTCATTAAAACTTGCTCTCAATACTGGAGATTATTTATGACTCAACCCAACATTTCAATAATTTAAGCATATTCTAGGAATGTATTATTTTATAAAAAATGATATATTTCTTTCAATTCGCTGGATAAGATAATTGAATCGAATAGTGCATGTTTTGAGTGAATAAATTTTGTATTATTGAAAATATACTGTTTTTATCACATGTAAAATAAGTAATTTCATATAAACAACATAATATATAATATTACAAATTAATTTAGAATGAATCGCGACCTTGTATACTATATATTGTAATACTTTTTGAAATATATACTGTTAAACACGTTTTTTTTATGGAGGTATAAATCAATATATACATACATACATACATACATACATACATACATACATATATATATATATATATATATATACATACATACATACATATATATATATATATATATATATATATATATATATATATAAAATTGTATAATGAATGTAATTAAACTTTAATTAAAATTCTTTTTTTTTCAATATTTATTTTTAGTTAAACAATTCTTCAATAAAAGTTGATAAGTGTACGAGAGTCGTTTGATAAGTATGGTAAATTAATTCATTGTTTAAATTAACTAATTAATTAATTTAATTTAATTTTTAAATTTAGTTTTTCTTACTTTTTTACCATATTTATCAAACGACCCTCGTATATAGATAAGTTGATATTTTTAATATCTACCGCGAATAAAAATATTTAATTACATTAATATTTATTGTATATCGTAGAAATGTAACTCCTAATGTCGAAAAACACATTAATTAACAAAAATATTAGATATAATAATTTCTTAAAAATTTGAAGTATCTTTAATTGCTCTAAAAATAAATATTTATAAAATAATATAGAAGACGAACAATATATTTAAAAAAGGATAATAAAGATTGTTCTTTCGATTTTTATAATTGACATATTATATTATGAATTTCGCAATATTTTAAACTTACTGAATAAATTTATCTTCAAGATTAATCAATAAAAATATATTCTTAATATATTTATTAAGAATATGTTTTTATTGATTAATCTAAGAAAATTCTAATAGTCTAAGAATTATGAACCTAAATATAGATGTATTAATGTATCGTATCATACTTTTTGATATTATAATTATTAGAAAGCGATATTTGAGAATTTGTGAAATGGTGAACCATAATTGTTATAATGATATGGTTTCATTAGGTAATAGAATACAGATCAATATAGATAATTACAAGAGAGAAATTTGCAATGAATGGGTAAATTAATAGAAAACTGTTAGTGAATTACTTTAGTAATGACACTTTAGTAACATAAATCTTTTCGATTTTATTGTATAATAAGAGATATTGCAGAAGATAATATTCTTATAGAAGTAGAGGAAATAGTTAAAAAAATATTTGAGCGATTAAATTAAAATATAAATTTAAGCTATTAAATTTATGAAAATATATCAAAGAACCGTTATTTATTCACTAAATATGAAGAATGTTGCTTTAAACGATTTTTGAAAAATTTGTAAATAATAAAGTGATTATATTTATCAATTAATAAATGATATTTGGTTTTATATGTATATTTCAGCATAAAAGTACATTGTGACAAAATTGTCTTGCTTGTTCTTTAAAAACAGTGAAGTTTATATATATATATATATATATATATATATATATATATATATATATATATATATATATATATATAATTTAATTAACACACATATTTTCAAAGCAACAATTTATATTCAATATAACAATTAAGATGTAATATTTTATTTCTAAAAATTAATTTAGATTTTTAATAATGTTTATATGAATTATGACAAAATCCATATTAACGATAAACATAATATATATATATATATATATATATATATATATATATATGTATATATATATATGTATATATATATATGTATATATATATATATAAATGTGTGTGTGTGCGTGTTTATTTGTACAAATAAACTTTGTTAAGTTTTATTAACAACCTACATTTATTAACATGTTATATAGTAAAATTAATGTTATCTACGATACAATAAAAAAGATTTCTTGAATTTAAATTATACAAAAGGATTATTAGAGTTAAATCTAAACGAATATTATTATTATTATTTTATATTTAAAAATATTGACGAATATTTGGTAAATTCATTAGACGCTTTAATACAGGCCTGTGTAATCTGCAGCCCCTCTGATATTTTTGTGCGGCCCGCGGCATAGAAATGAATACTTAAAAAAGTAAAAGCAAAGTAAATTGAGATAATTTATTTAGTTATACAATGTTTTTCTCGAATTTATTTCTATTAAAAAATGTAACAATGTCTCTCTCAACAAGCTTCACATAAAATATACAGTTTCTTAGCAATATGTATATATTTAATGTACAAGTGGTTAATAACGGCGTTTTTGTGCAATATTTTTACCAAAGAAATGTTTTTTGTTAACTTTTTCTATAATAAATTTACAAATCTCGAGATTAATGCATTTGCATTTAATTATTCATAATATTTCTGAACTCAACCACACATAAGGAACACCATATTGCCTGCGCTTGATAGAAAGTAGTGCGATTCACTAAGATTTCACAAAATTTATAATTAACCCTTTCGCTTAAAAGGTTGCACGGACCTACTTTAGTAGATTATTTTATATTATTCAACCTGATTTATTTTCAATTTATATAAATATAAACTATAATAAATTGTACGTACTTCTTTATTCCATTTTAAAATATAAGGAATTTCAATATCTTGAGGAAAATCCAGTTGACAATTAAATGCAACATGACCACCGATTGCTGCAGTTAAGAAAGAAGGTTGTTTTTCTTCTTCAATAAGAGGCGTCACGCACTGAATTATATTCACAAACACAAAATAACACAAAATATACACATAAAAAGACATTTTAATTAAATAATTTGAAGTTCATATCAAAATAAATATTTGAACGTAATGTTTTTTGATTAGTTCGAGTTGTAGGGAAATCGAAATAAGTTCAGAATTTTAGATACATATTGCAGACAATTATTGTTTTAATAACGTGCGCTGTTCAAAAATACAAAAATAATTATAATGAAGCAAATTCATAAAACTAAACATTTACATAAAATCTAATATACAAGTGTGAACAACAAAATTGAGTGAGGCGTCAACTGCTTCAAGCACATACACGGGAAACCCTTGTATTGAGCAGAGGATGCTGATTGCTGCAGAAGCTAGTTCATTTAGTTAGTATGGTCTATTATTACATTTGCTATACTCCCACTTATCATGTATAATCCGTTTTGACTTTGTAGATTTTACGGCGTTTCTTATACAGCTATGATGTAGTGCTTGCATCTATTCATTATTCTTTTTATTATGTACATACACACATACATACATACATACATACATACGAATATATATATATATATATATATATATATATATATATATACATGGAAATTTCATTGTTGTTTACTAGATGAAATTTTAATCGAATGTTTCAGAATTGCTGTAATATTCTCCATTAAAATAAAAGTCTAAGAAAAATCTACCAATATATCTGAAAAACTAAATTGTAGAAAATATTGTTTGAATTTTTAAGGTATATGTGTTGTGTTTTTTGTAATGTATACTTTTGTCTCTTCTTCACGGAAATGACAATGTGTTATTTCGTCATCATGAATTTCATTACTACAGTTGTCAAAACTGAATTATTACGTGTTATAATAATTGTAACGTTGAAAAAGCAATAACTGGGTACCTTATCGAAATAGCGTAACAAATTTCTGTTTATTAATTCTAGACTGAAATTTAGTAGCGTGTATCCAATTTTGTTATTTATGTATAATAATTCTTTTTAATGTATAAAGAATTTCTGAAAAACATACTTAATCTTTTGCAATCATATCTTAAATTTCTTTTAAACCTTTTTGTACAAAATAACAAATGTTATAAGTAATTGAACAAACTTAAGAAGTTAAATGATTTATATATATATATATATATATATATATATATATATATATATATATAAATTAAGTATTACAAAATAAATTCCTAATATAAATTTAAAAATAATTCAGATAATATATTAGCAATTATATTTGAAAAACTGGATAGATAAAATGATGACATAAACATATTTATATTTATAATGCTAATATGATAGAGAAAAAGTAATACAATTTTGATAATGTATAAAAATAAAGAAAAATATGGATTTACTGGAATGCCTGTTAACGTCATTCGCTCATACAGAGATATTGAGAATAATATACTATACGCAAAAATAATATATACAGGTGGGCCAAAAGTAACTTCCTAACGAAATAAATTAATAATTTTTTTATTATATATATGTTTTTAATTTTGTTGTTTGTATTATTAAGTACAAAGACAACAAAATTAAATATGAATAAATATGCACTGAAAGAACGAATTGAAATAGTGGTATTTCATCTTGAAAGTCAGAAGAGTGTTTCACAAACACAAATGAAATTTAAAAGATTTTACAATACTAGGGATTCAAAATATTTTACAATACTAGGGTGCAAAAATTTTAAGATACTGCAACAGTGGCAGATAGCAGGAGATCAGGCAAATAAAGACTTTCAAGGAGTAATGGCAATATTGAGTCCGTAAAGGAAAGTGTAGTGGAGGAACCAACAACTTCTACACCAACAGATGCTTGAACATTTTTTCATACCAAATCTTGGAGATGATATTAAAGAAAATTGGTTCCAACAGGATGGAGTTACAACTCACTCTGCATGAACAACAAGGAATTTCCTGTACTCAACATTCAGTAATCGAATAATATTAAAAAATTTAAACTTTAGGTGGCCTCCAAGATCACCGGATTTGACAGCTTCTAACTTTTTTCTTTGGGTCTACTTAAAAGATAATTATCGACATTAACATTAGTCAGTAATGGAAAACGTGTTAAAAAGAGTACAAATTTGCGAACGCTCTAGAGCAGGCGTCGGCAACCTATGACCCGCGGGTCACCAAGTGACCCATTTGATAATTTCAAGTGACCCACTTGAGTTAATAACTGATGATGCTCCAGCTATGAGAGGAAAAAATGTTGGGTTTGTACAACTAATGGAAAGTGAACTTGGCCGCTCACTTTTATCGTTCTATTGTATCCATACATGAAGAAAATTTATTTGTAAAGGTATCTACGCAACAACTTAAGGATGTAATGGAAAAGGTTGTTAAGATCGTAAACATGATAGTAGCACGATCAGTATTAACACTCAGACGCTTCAAAACTTTTTTGGAGGAAATTGAATCGAAATATGGAATTTGCTGTTACATTCTGGAATACGATGGTTAAGTCGAGGCAAAGTTCTTAATAGATTTGTAGAGTGTTTTGATGATATACAAATATTTCTTTACGAAATCGGTGAAAATGATCTCGAACTCAATGATAAACAATGGTTTTTAAGACTTTTGTTCTTAACAGACATAATGAACTATTATAATGATTTCAACGTACGACTCCAAGGAAATAACCACACAATTTTGAAAATGTACGAGGAATGGAAGAGTTTTTCTTCACAATTAGTATTATTTGAAACTGACATAAAAACTAAAATATTTCTTTTCTTTCCTCCGTTAAAAAGCCAATATGAGAAAAAAAATATCGATGAAAGTAATCTAAATATGTTCGAAAGTTGGATTTTGAACATTAGAAGTGAATTTGAAAGTAGATATCAAAGTTTTAAGAAACACGGCGAAATAATAAATGTTTACATTTATAATAAAGCTCGACGAAATAAACGAAAATATTTGAGATTTTCAGTATTTTGAATGTCTTAAAATTGACAATTTAAGTTTAGTAATGATTGATTTTAAAAGTTCAACGTTGTGAACTGATAAATTCGAGACATTGCGGAAAGATTGAGAAAAAACTGAAGATAATCATCTTTCCGTGATATCATTGTGTTGGGCATCACTTCCTACGAAGTTTTCATCTTTGAAAAAAAATTAGTTTTGCCATTTTGTCCACGTTCGATTCTACTTATAAATGTGAGTAAATATTTTCACACATGAAATTTATTTTAAGTAAGAACAGAAGCAGCTTAATTACCAAAAATTCAGACTGTATTTGTCTCAAGATGACTAATTTTATAAACCAGACTTGACTAAATTGACATCACAAATTCAGCATCAAAACGAAGAGAACATTTATGAATAAAGTTCATAAATTAATGAACTAAAACTTGACAATTATATTTGTTTTTATAGAAATTACAATTATAATTTTGAATCTTTATGTTTTAAAAGCATCTTGTAATTATTTTCTCAATAAAATTTATCTTATTATTCACTAAAAGACTGTTTTAAAATGAAAATATCACTGACCCGAAACGTCTTCTTAATAATCACATTTTTGATGATTTTGACCCGCAGTCAAAAAAGATTGCTGACGTCTGTTCTAGAGGTCAACATTTAAAATAAATATTTTTAAAACTTAATAAAAAAAAATCATGTTTTAACTTAGACTTAATTTAAACTATTTTACTAAAGCATTACACAAAAGTAGACTTTTAAAGAATTATTTTTTTTGTAAAAAACATTTTATGTATTTATTTTGCATAGTAAATATTATTGATGTATATATATATATATATATATATATATATATATATATATATATATATATATATATATAGATGTGTGTGTGTGTGTATATATATATATATATATATATATATTTATGTATGTATGTGTGTATATATGTATATATATATATATATATATATATATATATATATATATATATATATATATAATGCAGGTATATAGTTTGTATGCAAAAAATCGTATTCAATCTGTTTTAAGTATATTATACAATTGTAATTTAAATATAATTTTAAAAGAAGAAAGTCATTATTTTCTATTTCTAATTAAACAAATAATATTTTTTGATAACCACTGCATTACAGTGATTTATCCATGACTTATGATTCGAAGGAAATTCTTATTATTAATCTTCCCCTATGTACGTGACAGAATCTTCAGTTATAATACTACTACTACTGTCGATTGTAACATTTGTCGAATTGTTTCTAGTTAATATTAGTTTGTAGTATTGAATTTTAGTACAAATTTAAAAGTTACTTTTTCTAAAAATAATTATTTGAAATATATTTTCATGTATACATATATATATATATATATATATATATATATATATATATATATATATATATATATATATATATATATATATATATATATATATATATATATATATATATATATATATATATATATATATATATATATATATATCTATATATATATATATATATATCTATATATATATATATATATATATATATATATATATATATCTATATATATATATATATATATATATATATATATATATATATATATGTATGTATGTATATGTATAAATTGATGAATTATTTTCAGAAAATACTAATTTATTTTATTAGTACAGTATGTATTTTTTTTCAAAACATATATTTGAAGAATTGACATTTTGTAATATTAAATATTGTTTTTGTAAAGCCTATTAATTAAAGAGGGAATAACTTGCATACGTGCTTTATACATAACAATGACTTCTATTTTAATTTAAGTATAAATAATGCTCGCTTTGCATTCGTGCCTCGTAGTCAAAGGGGTTGTTAAAAAAACTAGAACAAAATAATTTAGAAAAAAAGACAATTTTTAACATTAACACGTATTTATAAATCATTTTATAAATATTTAAATTAAATAAAGTTGTTTGATCTATCCATTACACCTGAAAACGACCGAAAATGTAAAGTTAAAAAAATGGATATATACGAGGTCGTTTGATAAGTCCGTGTAAATTCCGAAAGATGGCACCACTGGTGCATATCGAAGTTATTTTTAATTAGTAGCACCTCTTGGAAGAACACACATCAAGTTTCAGCCATATCGGTCTATTCCTTTGTGTTTGACAATCGTTGGAATCAAGGAAATCGAGTGATTGTCAAATAATGAAAATTAAAGAATTTCGCGTTTTGATTAAAGCACTATTAATTAAAGAGGGAATAACTTGCATACGTGCTTTATACATAACAATGACTCTGCACCTCGATTTGCGGTTTATAAGTATAAATAATTTTCGGCTTGGCATATGTGCCAAGAGTAGTGAACGTTTTGGGTTGTTAAAAAAACTAGAACAAAATAATTTAGAAAAAAGACAATTTTTAATATTAACACGTATTTATAAATCATTTTATAAATATTTAAATTAAATAAAGTTGTTTGATCTATCCATTACACCTGAAAACGACCGAAAATATAAAGTTAAAAAAATGGATATATACATTCTACTTTTAATAGAAACATGAAAACACAGAATGAATTGCAATTTAGCATTTTAGAAATGTTTTATTCGGTATTAAAAATATATAGTTTTAGTTCCGAGATGAATCCTTATTATTTCATTCATTTAATCATATATGATTTAATAAGGTATTTTAATTATTAACTGTTAAGTCATATGATGAAATGAACTATATTTATTTGCCAAAAATCAAAGTTAAAATAAACATTTGATTTGAATTAAAACTAAAACGACGACAAATAAAATAAAATTGAGAAGTGAAAATATAAAATTAACAATTTGAATAATATCGAATACATTATGGATTATTTACATTTTAAAGATAATGTTTTCGAGTAAAACAAAATATTCTGATCGAATAAAAATGAAAAATAAATTAAATGCTAGGAATATATGTTATTTAAATAATCATATATGATTTAATAATATTTTAATTATTAACTGTTATATATATATATGAACTATATATATATGCCAAAAATATATAAATATATATATTTGATTTGAATTAAAACTAAAACGACGATAATAAAATAAAATTGATAGTGAAAAATATAAAATTAACAATTTGAATAATATCGAATACATTATGGATTATTTTATTTTAAAGATAATGTTTTCGAGTAAAATAAAATATTCTGATCGAATAAATATGAAAATATAAATTAAATGCTATAGGAATATATGTTATTTATATATATATATATATATATATATATATATATATATATATATCATCTCTATATATATATATATATATATATATATATATATATATATATATATATATATATATATATATATATATATATACACACACATAAGTGCATGTGTGTCATGTGTATTTTAAATAAAAATGTTTCTTATTTAGAAAGAATACAAATTTGTTTTGTACAGTTTGAACACCATTGCCAAATCATTACACTAAGCATTCATACCAGGCTGGAAACATTTTTAAAGATATTTAAAATTTTATTTTTACTGCATGCAATATTAAAAACATAGATTTGCAAAGTTATATATACACATTATATATATACAGGAATGCCTCGCATAGTACGGCTTATCGGTTCCACTGATTTGCCGGACTATTTGAAACCGGACTAATCGAAACATTAACTAAATACAAAAAACATTAATTGGTTTCAAATAATTTTTTTCCAGTTTTTCAGTAAATGAAAACGAGGGTAATATATACAAATGTTTGTATGTATCAACAAAATAAAATCAGGGGTTTATACATTTATTTTAAATACATTTAAAATTAATTTTCAATTACAATTCAATTATCAAAAAATCGTCTTTACTCTAGAGTTACG
Source organism: Neoneuromus ignobilis (assembly GCA_029203775.1). Lineage (NCBI taxonomy): Eukaryota > Metazoa > Arthropoda > Insecta > Megaloptera > Corydalidae > Neoneuromus > Neoneuromus ignobilis. Next base: position 30,507,770 of record CP092090.1, read on the forward strand.
AATCGAAAACTAATAGAAAATAGAAAAAGACCACAAAACTAGAACAGCGGATGTGATGAGTATAATGTGCGTATGCGCATAATTATTTTTTTGGAAATTTCAAACCGTACTATAGTGAAACTGTTCTAATCGGAGCAGTACTATGCGAGGTATTTCTGTATATAAATATATATATATATATATATATATATATATATATATATACAGGATATATGTGAATATATATTAATTGTTTCTAAAATAATCTTAACATGTGTTTTAAATTGATAAAATGCAGTGCTTATAAGTTATAATATATTTATTTATTTTCTACTACTACATTTAAAAAGATATCTATTTTAGAGTCCATTGGTATTTGAAATATACAATTAAGAATATACTATGACTGCAGACAAAAAAGGATAGAAAATAATGATTTTAATCATTAGTGCTATTAAATACACTATTGCACTAGTGTGGGCGACTTGAACACCCCACGATTGAAATAAGAATTAGATGACGTTGAGTTGCACAAGAAACAGATGGTAAAGTTAATCTTCTTTAGTTGAGTCCGTCAGAGTGTAATATTAATATTTCAAAATCGGTACGTTAGGAATTAACGTAAATTTTTCAACAAATTCCTTAGAAATAAATATTACATAGGAATACAATAGTTTTCATTTACTGATTTTTGTATACTGAGTACGAATGTAATATTTATTTTTGATTTTTTTTATATATATTAAATATGTTCTCAAACTAAGACTGTGTTATTGAGTAAATAATTTGATTTTACATAATAACTATACTTTTGTATAATATGAATATTAGAGCAAACTAAATATTAGAGACAGAACTGATAACCACCCGACAAACATTGAAATCAGAAAATTAAAATATAGATTATGATAGACTGATTGACTCAAAGAAAATATTGGTTTCTCTTAATGAGATATTTAATTCGTAATAAAATTAAGTAGAGAAGACGAATGTTTCAAATATCGTTACAATAAATTTTATTCCTTCCAAGAACCAGATTTAAACGATATTTTTATTAGTTCTCAAATTAAAATATTAAAATCAGAAGAAATATTTGAATACACCGGTATAAAACAAGCATATCGATTATAAAAATATTATTATTAATGTTATAAAAATTCAGTGTTCAGATGAAGTATACAAACCAAGTTACTGCTTTTTTTATTCAAATTTAACTATTTCCTCAAAATGTTAAGAATGATTTTAATGAACTAGGAGGTCAAGATATCAAAGATGTGGAAAAACTGTGTTTTAAAAAAAATGAAATAAATATGATTAATTATTATTGATCACAGTAACTGGAAATATAAAATAAAAAGTATGAAAAGAAAATAAATAAATGCAATTTGAAAGACAAATGTAGATTCAATTAAAAAATTTAAAAAAATGTAATGAGTATATAATATAGAGTAAAAATGAAAAATGTATAATAAATAAATTTCTAAGCATAACTAATATTTTATTCCCATAAATTCACATCGTTATTTTCATTAAAATTCATATTTAATATTGATAAAACAATAAGTTAACGAATTCAATTCAGTTATATCAAATCAGTTAATATGATAATGTTTAAAATTCAAATATGTAAGCCTATATAAATATTAATATTACAAATAAATATGAATATCAAAATGACGATTTGTATTCAAAATATTTATTTATTTTTTTAAAAAATACGAGTTCTGTATTTATTTAAACTGATACTCAAGTTATAATTTTATACAAAAAAATAAATTTGAATTAGAGATTATTTTATTTACATAAAATAATCATATTTCAATACCACAATATTTTATAAATGTTAAAAAATTACTTATTGTTCAATTTTAGATAAGGTGTATTTGAAAACAATTATTCTCAAAGCGTGGCATTATAAAATATTTTTAAAGATTGTACAGTTTTGTCTATTGATAATGATGATACAGTCTATTGACAATGTTGAAATATGCACTGATCAAGAAAAATTGTAATTTTGAAAAGCGATTTTTTTTATTAAAAAGTAAATAAAATACAGCGGCAAAATCATTCCAAATATATTAAACAATAAGACAAATGAAAATGAATATATTATTAAGAAAATATAGAATAATATTCATTAAATCATATTTTAACTATGAGTTTATATTGATATATACATTTATAAATTTCAATAAATATATATATATATATATATATATATATATATATATATATATATGTATATACTTATATACATGGATATGTATATATTTGGTATTTATTCAGGGTCCAATTATCTCTATATATACAAGACCTCATTTTCTTACACTTAAAATTCATATGTGAATCTTCCTAGTAAAGATATATCACACCCACATTTAATCAGAGACCGCTAACAGTAAGGTTTAATTAATAGTGTTAGACAGATGTGTTTTTCTTGATTGCGTATTCCGGTGTATTTTACAATGTTTGCTTATTTAAATTTAGTATTTTTTCAACTCAATTCAAATAACTTTTTAAATACAAAAAAAGTAAATTAATGCAAGGTTTTGAAAATTAATGGTTTAAGATAGTTTTTGAAATATTATTTAAGTTTTATTTGTTTATTTACAGGAAACAAAATATTTTTGGTATAATATTATATAAAATGGTTAATTTGAATTGTATTATCATGCTTTATGAATTTATCTTATTGGGGATCACCAGGGTAAATGAGTGTTACATATTCGACGAATCTAGTCGCTCGTAGTGTGTGAACGGCGTTTCGTGGCAAGCGACTATAATCGCCCGTCGTAGCGAAAGGGTTAAAGTTGTATAATATCATTCCAGGATTTAATTACCACTTCGTTTAAAATTAAACCATTAACCTAAAAAGATATAACATTGCACAAATGTATTTTATAATAATTTACGTGATTTTGATTTTATTTAAAACTCTTAATTTTTTTTGCTGCAACTAATTTTTAAAAAGACAATATCTATATCTATATCTATATCTATATATATATATATATATATCTATATCTATATATATATATATATATATATATATATATATATATATATATATATATATATATATATATATATATAATTGAAATTTGGTTTTGCGATTATGCTTTTATAATAACTATTTTTTTTATTAACAAATTTTCAAACTGAAGAATTGCACTTTACCAAAATTGCAATGTCAATATACTATTGAACATTATTTTTTCTGACAGTGGAAAAAAACAGATATGAAAGGAAATCATATTTAGTTTAATGATAAATTATCCGCTAACAAGTTTAACTTTCATAAAGACAATATTAGTCTTCGGCTGTGAACGTGTTAATATTTATTCATTCACATATCAGACAATAAATTTATCATTGTTAATAAACTGTTTTAGACATTAAATGGACAAAACTGTTGATTTAAATCTGTATTGTTTATATATTATTTATGTTCAAACACTAAAACTATTTCAATTGAAAAAAATCTATTCAAATAATTTATATAGTACAAAGCAAGTATAAATTAAATCATTTATATAACAAGTGATTTTATATAAAATGTTTTCATTTCCGCACAAGTAAATGAATTGTTAAAGTAAAATCATTGACATCATTTCAATATAAGTTTTAAATGGATGTACTATAATTACATACATACATAAGTATTGTACATACAGTGCTCTCCAAAAGTTAGTTAAAATGAAAAATTACATAAAACATTAAAAATAACAAGAAAAACATGCCCAAACCATGACACTTCCTCCATCATGTTTTACAGTTCATTGCAGGGACTTGTTAATGCAAGCATTATTACTGCTATTTTTTTGCCAAACTGTTTGGCGTCGGCGATTTCCAAATATTTCAAAGTTAATTTTGTCGCTAAAAATTACTTGTTTTCAAAAGTCTAGTAGTTCATTCACATAATTTTTGCCAAAATGTAATCTTATTTTTTATGGACAGATGTCAATAAGGTTTTCTTTCTGGCCACATGGCCTCTCAAGCCAGCATAGTGAAGTTGTTTTCTAATAGTGATTTCAGAAACTGAAGTCTTTATTTCATGCAGTTTTTATCGAATTTTTCTTACAATTTTCGGATTAATTTTAAATCATCGTATTATATGCCGATCATCGCTGGCAGCAGTGACTTTAGGTCACCCCAAAAGTGATTTATCTGCCAGTGTAGTAACTTCTCGGCTCTTTTTTTATAATTTTTTTAAAAATTTTCCTTACTTGAAATTAATTTTGAATATTTTTCCAACCGCACTATAATTTTTCAGTCTTTCATATTCACTTACACCTTTTGATCTTTCTTCTATAGTTAATTTCGCTTCGGAATATTTTTTATTAATAATAAACAATAATTTTGTTTTCGAAAATTAAATAGACTTCACTATAAAATATCTTTAAGAATGTATTATATCTATACGAATATCTCCTTCCTTAATGCGAAAAGTGCGAGTGTTCGGTTTCACTTATGCCGCGGTGAATTTCTTTGATTACATACTACATAAAAAAGGTGTTTTTTAGATTAGGTATAATTTTTGAAAGAAATAGCTGTCAAATCAGTTGTCGGTTTGCGCATTATAAGTGACATTTGGAGTTAGTATACTTTGGCAAATTATTATAAAACGTTTTACACTTGAGTAACGTTTCAAAATCGTGGAAATTTATTTTAAAAATTAATGTTCTGTTCGCCAAACTTATGGAGCATAAAATTTTGTTCAGTGATGAGGCTCATTTTTAATAAGAATTAATAAGCAAAATTTCCGCATTTGGAGTGAAACTAATTCTGAAATAATTTATGAGAGCCCGTTACATCCAGAAAAATGTACCGTATTGTGCGGATTGCTCGCTGGTGGCACTATCGGACCTTATTTCTTTCGAAATGAAGTCGTAGAGCGCATTACCGTCAATGGTGTACGTTACAGAACGATGATCAATGATTATGACATTGATCTGGAAGAGATATGGTTTCAACAGGATGGAACCACTTGCCGTACTTCGACCCAAACAATCAAATTATTGAAACAAAAATTCGGCGATAATGTTATCTCTAGAAGTGAACCTATGAATTAACCTCCACGGTCATGTGATTTTATGCCTCTGAATTATTTTCTTCGTGGATATGTGAAGTTTCTGGTTTATGTTGATAAACCGGCAACGATTGAGGTGTATTATGAACCAAAATAACTCGCGTTATTGCGGACATAAGGCCCCAATTGCCTGAAAAAGTGACCCGAAATTGGACTGACAGAATGCGGTATGTTAAAGATAGATGTGGTTCACATATACCCAAAATCATTTTTAAATAATAATGCCATAAAATTATCTTTCGAATAATACTAAATAAATGGTCAGTGGTTAATTACTATGTGTTTTATTTCAATTTAAAGTTAAATTACGTTTAAAAAACATTCTTTATATATATTGTATATATATATATATATATATATATATATATATATATATATATATATATATATATATATATATATATATAGTAAAAAATTAATTATATTATTTATATTTGTGCAAAAGATTATAAAAAAAGATCATTTCAAATATTAAGAAAATATATACTTTCAAATTAAAAAAATTATAAGCAATTTATTTACTTTATAGTATTCAAAACTATGTATATAGAAAAATTATATTATTACACACATTTATTGTATTTGTTCTATGTAAAATCAGCATATAAAAATATTTGTTTGATTTAAATTTTACTTACCTGTAATTAAAATGATTAATGTAATAATATTTATATTTCGTTTTTCTTCATTATTCTTGATACTATACAGAACTCTTCTTTAAAAATGAATT